>CM021105.1:440657440-441008233 GCA_007115665.2 Sequoiadendron giganteum
TAAGAATATAATTGAAGGGAATCTACAATATGTTGGGAAAATACAAGAAATTATTGAGCTGGATTACCACTCTTTTAAATGTTGTATTTTTAAGTGTAGATGGTATGAATCATTTGAGAGGAAAGGAAGACATGATACCCATAGTGGATTGTTTTCTATAGATTCCTCATGCTTCCTACTAGAGGATAAGGAGCCTTATGTTCTACCAATTTATTGTGAGAAGGTATTTCTTTAACTCAAACAAAAAGCGGTAGTGATCATTAATCTATTAATTCATAGCTTATTGTGAATATATGCATGTGTTTATTAATCAACAAAATTGTTATAACATACATCTAATATATGTATGTCGTTCATGTGCAGGTATTTTTCTATGAAGATATTTTGGACCCGAAATGCTTATTTGTCATACAATATGATCCGAGATTAAGGAATGTATTTGATGAAACATTAGTGGATACTGAGAAAAACAATGATGGCCAACAAAATGAGAGAGAGGAATTAGAGAACATAGAATAAATTGACATCCATGATGATGTTGAAGATGGTTATGTTCAAGCACAAGTAGACAACAATCCAAAGTTAGATGATGTTATGGAAGACAACAATATGGATGGTATAGAAAATGATTATCCAAATATATCTGGTAACAATATAGATGGTCTACAGTCAAATTTCAATGATGATGAAGATGATGCAGGTCAAGATGAGGATGATGATAATATTAATTACTTGAAAGAACATATGAACATTGAAAATGATACACTAGATTACATTGTAGCAGACAATAATGTTAATGACCAAGACTTCAAAATTTTCAGAATTATTTGCAATCCTTGTTTAAAAAAGGATGATTCTTATGACCTAAACTTTGAAATGCTTTAGTAATATTATTTGTGTCGATACAAATTACCTGTTGCAATATCCTTAAATTGTTCAATATTTGGTATGAATTACTGGTAGAAAAAATTAGGATTACATGGATGCTTCTTCCATTCATTTTGTATCAACATATGTTCGTGAAGACACAAAATTTAATAAAATATTAATGCACGTAACTCACAATTATTTAAATAAGCAACTTTGTTAACTTTATTATTTTTAAATAGTTTCTATTTTTATGTTGAACATGTAACAAGGAAAAATAAGCTCAATTTTTTTTTTTAAATAGCAACTCTACCAACATCCACAGTAAATTCTTTATTGTTTCAGCATATTCATTCACATAAGCACAATATTGAGGCTCAATAACTGATATTCATTCAAATATAAAAAGAAATAAGTATGGAAAACATAAGAAAAATACAAAATGATAACATAGTCATGGAGAATCTTCGATAATAAGATGTTCTCCATTATATTGCTTCAATTGATATAAATTAATAACAAAAGTCTTCAAATGATGATGATGATTTAAAACTAGGCCTTGGTTTCCTATTTATATAGGAAGCAACAAGCTACAGGCCTTTTACAAAAAGATACGACCTTTCATAACTACTTCTTTTACTAACTACTATTTAATTAGCATAATTAAGGAAACAACAAGACTTGTGGCATTTTGACATATGGTTCCATTATTCAACGTAGAAGACCCATGATCATTGATCTAGCAAATTCTTCCTCTCAATGATGAATGTACAAATACTCTTGCCTCAGCGTCCTATTATTCTGAAACCAACAACTATTTAATTAGCATAATTAAGGAAATAACAAGACTTAAGACATTTTGACATATGGTTCCATTATTCAACATAGAAGAATCATGATCATTGATCTAGAAAATTCTTCATCTCCATGATGAACGTCCAAATTCTCTCACCTCAGTGTCCTATTATTCTAAAACCAAATACTTTTCCTCCCACTGATACACCATAAAATTTGATGGCCACTTATATTCCTAGATCTTTGCCATGTTTTCAAGATGATTTTTCCATCGACTATCTAGTATTGCCTTAGTATCATTGATAAACTTTAGGTATCCCACATCAAGAACAATCAACCCATCCATGATCTAATTTATCCTATGAAGACTGGTATCATCATCCTCTTGTATATGAGTTAGCATTTATGAATAACTTGACTGAATTCTTTCTTTCACTTATCCAAGTCCTTCAACTGATCACCATCTCTCACGATTTCAGTTATATACCATTGTTTCAAGGTATAGAATAAATCCATTCGTGTTGCAATATTTTTATCTTCCCAGATTGTTCAATTGGGTTTAATGTTGTAGGAGCATCAGGACTTCTTTGTAGAAATTTGCATAGCTTAGCCAAAGTATGGTGAATAGGCTTCCACCTTTTGAACAAAGGATCTAATACAAGCATATGTGTCTTTATTTGATCCATTTCCTAATAAAGTGTTTTATAACTATCATGCACATTCTCTAGTTTATCCATAATTGATTTTATCTTGTGCTCAAGAATATTTTCCATAACTTCACAAATTCACCTTTTCACTTCATCCTGGGTTTGATTGCTAGCCTTCTTTACATCATCCACTTCCTTCTCTGAAGTTTTTACCTATTCTGTACAAATGTTCTTCACAATATCCATTGGAGCAATAGGAGGCTTATATAACACCATCTCCTTACTTTGTGAGGGTCCTGATCCTCTTAATTGTTCTTTTAATTTGACATTCTCCATGAACATTTATTAACTTCATCATTTAGGAACCTTTTTTCCTTTTCATACTCCTTCAATTTGTCTTCTAATCCCTTGACATTTTCTCAAGTGAACATGGTCAAATGCATGGTCATTATGGTTACCTTCAAAGGGGTGGTATCTTGTATATTCCTTACCATCACTACCCCTTTCATCCCTTGAAATACATCCAATAATTTTGGCTTCTGTGTATATTTCTATTTGATCCATATGGCCAAGGTTTCAATCTTTGGGTTATACCCAGTTCCACTCACTCCATCGGTGTCAAATTCTGCAACTAGCATTAGATCTTCCTGATCCCACACTTGACCAAGTAGAAAAAAATTATTTAATTCTAATCCAGGTAAAATGAGCATATTTCTCTTCAAGACCATTTCTCTAGCCTTCTAGGGGATAATGTCAATGTTTTCGGCTCTTAATTCTTGGAAATTTTGTGCTACCATTTTATTTTTCTCTGGTTCTTCAATTCCTGCTTCAACTGATTCCATCCTCTCTTCAAATTCTTTTATCTTCATCTCCGTCTAAAAATCCCTAAACTCGGGAGTCTTAAAGAATTCATCATCTTCTATGAATCTCCTAGCTATGATTTCCCTTTCATCTTCATGTACCTTTGTACTTGTTTTTTCTTCATCGCCCATCCTTTCCTCATGTTTATAAGCAATGGTCTCAAGGATGGGTTGATCAACCTCAATATCACTTTCAATGAGTACAATATTGTAGTTACTTCCTTAATATCGCCCACCTCTTCACTCTCCTCATAAGGTACTAACTGTTCAATGCTTTTTGTCTTCTATCTTTTTGGAGGTAACTACTCCATGGGAGGTTTAGAGGTTTCACCTGGGGTATTCTCTGCAGTTGCACCACTATCATTTTCTTGGAGATATGCTTCCTTCTTACTATAAAAGTCTTAAAATTTACCCATTATCAAATTTATCCTCTTGATGGGGTCCTTTTCCTCAACAAAGTATCATAGGAAATCCTTGGACCTCTGCTTCGTCCTTTCTTCAAGCTTCTTCATATATTCCCATTTTTTCCTTTTACTAAATACATCATTATAAGTAATGTCGTTCCTTATGACATCTTCTTCATAGTCCACTTGGTGTGCCACTATCATTTTGGTAAGAAGATTGTGCCTTATGTTGTTCATGTTATTTTCAAGGTCAAAGGCTCTTCCTTTTGTAGAATTCAATACATATCGTGTCTTCAAATAATATTGTAACTCCTCTAGTGTGTCTGAGCCTATAGTCCAATCTTCACACTTGGTTTGGTTTCATAAGAAAGTGCCTTTCTTTTGCTTGTGCATTACATCTTTCTCCATCCACATAATTTTCCACATAAATTCAAGAAATGCTAATCTGAGGGGCACAAATTTTGGAAGTATGTGTGGAGCAACAAGGCATCCATAAACTCTTATTATTGTAACTTCCGAGAGGAAGAACCAATCTCCAAAATTGTGTGTATGGCCCTGCTCTGGTCTTAAAGCAAAAGGTCTCAATAGTTGCAACATTTTGTTTGACAATCTTGGTATTTCATACCCAAGAACTCCAAGAATTATGTGTACAAAGTCTTCATAGAATACAAAAAGCTTGAATTCTTGCACCAACTGTCCCAAATATAGCACCATTTTTGGATAGGTGTGGGATTCCCTTAGTCATCTACTCTAGTCAAGACCATTCTTTTAGTCCAATGGTCCCTATTCTAGTAGAATATCAGATGAAACAGTAGGGAATAGTGTTTGAATGTAATCGGTGCTCTATCCTCTATAACTTGGAGAATTCATCATCTAATGCCTTCTCAAGGTATGAAGCAAAGTCATATTCAATATTCATTTCAGGGTTTTGAATTCTCATGACCATCATCATTAGGCCTATTGGAATTTTATCTTGAGCATCGATCCCCAACACTTGGAAAAGAGCTAAATATGTATTCACAAAGTAATACTAAAAAATTTTCACAGTAAATTGTTCAGTAGTGGTAGTAGAGATGGCGATTGTTTTTTTACCAATGACTCTTTTCATATATAGGGGTACCTCATCACTTCTATAAGTTCTTCTTAACCTAGTACAATGCTCCTCACTTTTTTGCAGTTTTATTTGGTCAGAGCCTTCTTGTTTAAGTCAAAACACTCAATGATGGTTGTTCTGGTTACTTCTACCAATACTATGTGCTTGGAAAGCTTATTGTTTTGGTAGCTGAGTGATAGTGTTTGGCTAGTAGTCTAATAAATTATACATCAACAAACAATTTGGGACAATCAACCTTGCTAAATCTAACATCCAAGTGTTTAAAACTGGAATCTTCTCATTTCTCTCACTGCAAAAATACCAAAATAGTTCCCATCCAGATTTGGGAATGAGGGCACCCCTACAACTTTGTGTGGTGTCCACGAGAAACTTCTTATTACTCTCTTTAGTAGACCCTAAAATTATATCTAACATGGACTGATGGAGTGGTCTCTTCTTTAATTTAGGTTCTTCATCTTTAATTTTAGACTAACTTTCTTTTACTTCTAATTGTTTTCTTTTAGGAGGCATGTTTCAATTTTCTCTACTATGGATTCAGATGAAAAAATCTTGAAAGAATTTTTATATTAACAGAGCTCTTTCAGAGATTTTTCGTGCACTTACCCGAGTATTTAATGCTTGCAGGACTTTTTCTTCTTGTATCCTTAGCTCCTTCCATGCTAGTGCACTGTAATTGAGTGTGATATTGTGAAAAATCACTTGTCTTTGGATGGCACGGTATTCAATCATATCAGTTTTAATGCCAACTCTTCGTAAAATAATTGCATTTAATTTTGGAAACTAACATTATTTTCTACATTTATTGCTATAAATTGTATTGATGCCACGATTATTGTACTACCACAGTCTCTTATTATACCCATTGCAGTATGGTGGTGTTTTTACCTTCCCTTTTATTGTTTGTCTCACTATCGCCTTGCTTAAGACCTCTTATTGTAGGGTTGTGATGTATATCGCTCTACCCTAGCCATATTATCCACCTCACACAGTACCGCTCTACCACCTTGATCAAGAATTATTGTTGTAGGGTTGTGATGTATACCGCTCTACCGCATATGTTTCTCACCCTCCTAGTGGTATGGTAGTGTATGCGTTATCTTCTTCTTGTTTACCACCTTACTGCACTCCTATAAATCACCTTATGCAGGATGGTAGTGGGTACCGCATTGCCTTATAATTCTCCCTGTGGGGTGGCAATGAGTACCAATTTACCACATAAGCTATATAATCTCTTAGTGGTATGGTGGTAAAGGCTTATTTCTTAACTTAGAAGTTTCCATCCCATGTTTCCTTTATTTAATGTTGTGGTACTGTGGTAAATGAAAAAAATTCTTTGTTTATGAATATCTAGAGGAATAAATGGGTATATACAAAGGGAATGTTCGTGACAGTATGGATCTTCTCACACAAGTTGTTGCATTTCATGTCAAATAAAATGAAAAGATTAGGTTGAAGGATTAGGGAATAGGTTTGAGGGTATATGGTTGAAGGATTAGGTTGAGGCTCCAATGTATAAGGTAGAGGGTATAGGGGTTGAGGGTTTAGGGTTTAAGGGTTGAGGGTTGAGGGATTAAGGATTGAGGGTTGAGAATTGAGGGTTGAGGGTTTAATGTATAGGGACGTAGAGGGTATAGGGTAGAGGGTTTAAGGTTTTAGGTTTTAAGGGTTGAGGGTTTAAGGTTGAGGGTAGATGATTGAGGGTATAGTGTTGAGGGTCCAATGTATAGGGTAGAGGGTATAGGGGTTGAGGGATTAGGGTTAATTAAGGGTTGAGGGTAGAGGGTAGACTAGGGTTGAGGTTTTAAGGGTTGAGGGATTAAGGGTTGAGGGTTGAGAGATTAGGGTAGAGATTTTTCATGGGTTTAAGGGTTTAAGGGTTAATGAGGGTTGAGGGTAGAGGGTATTGGGTTGAGGGTAGAGGCTAGAGGCTAGTTTAAGGGTTTACTAGGGCTTAAGGGTTGAGGTTTAAGGGTTGAGTGTTTAAGGGTTTAAGGGTTGATGGTTTATGGTTGAGGGATTAGGGTAGAGAGGGAGGGATGGATGGAGCGAGAGATGGAGGGAGAAGTGATATAGAGAGGAGAGAAGAGGAGGGAGGGATAGAGATATATGAGGCTTGAGGATCCAATGTATAGGGTAGAGGGTTGAGAATTGAGGGTATAGAGTTGAGGACCTATAGGGTTGATGGTTTAGGGTATTGGGTTGAGGCCTAGCTACTAGTCTGGTTGAGGGGTTAGGGTTGAGGGTAGAGGGTATATAGAAGGTTTAAGGGTTTAGGGTTGATGGTTAAGGTTTGAGGGTAAAGCATTTAGGGTATAGGTTTGAGGGTATATGGTTGAAAGATTAGGGTTGAGGGTCCAATGTATAGGGTAGAGGGTATAGGGGTTGAGGGTTTAGGGTTTAAGGTTTATGGTTGAGGGATTAGCATTGAAGGTTGTGATATATTTTGATGCAAGTGAAATGTAGGAAAGAAATTGAAGGCCAGTGAATATTGGGGAAGGATTTTTTGTTCTAACACCCCTAATTCCTTAACCCTTAATCCCTACTAGATCAAAACAATTAGGCACTCAATTAGGTGCTAAATTGGGCGATAAAGAAGGCTCTAAAGTAGGCATTAAATTAGGCATTAAAATAGGTGCTAATTTAGGTACTAATCTAGGTGCTAAACTGGGTGCTAATTTAGGCACTAAATTGGGTGCTAAGTAGGTGCTAATGTAGGCGCTAATCTAAGCGCTAAACTGGGTGCTAATTTAGAAACTAATTCAGGCACTAATTTAGGCGCTAATTTAGGCACTAATTTGTGCCTAAATTTGCATTGACTTCTTCTGATCGGTGAAAAAAATGCAAAAATAGCATCATCCCTATAAATAGCACCGAAGTTTTCAAAAAAATTAGAGAAAAATACATTAAAAGAGTGGGTGGAAGAAAAAAATGGAGCAAAAAAGGGAACTAATCATAGGGATTTGTTGTAGTGTGTAGATCCACTAGAATGATGCACCTATATGTGCATCAGTTCAAAGAAGGAGAGGTAGTAACCCCAAACTTCTCCCAGAGATACTCAAAAGTATCCTTAGGAAGATCCGTAAATATATCAACAATCTGATCCTTTGTAGGTACATATTCAAGCCTGACTTCATTCTCCAATACCTTCTCTCTTAAGAAATTATATCTGATAGATATATGCTTTGTCCTTGAATGCATTACCAGATTCTTTAAAATATTTATTGCACTTGTATTATCACAGAAGATAGGGATAGGCTCATCACACATCACTCCTATATCCTTCAATGTTTGCTTTATCCATAGTACCTGTGTGCAACAATATTTTGTTGCTATGTACTTAGCCTCTATAGTGGATAAAGAGACTAAATCATGTTTCTTTCTTAGCCATGAAACCAACCTGCATCCAAGAAAGAATGCACCACCACTTGTACTCTTTCAATCATCTACACAACCAGCCCAATCTACATCAGTGTAAGCACTTAAAGTAAAATCAGTATCATTAGGATACCACAAACCATAATCTAAAGTCCCTTTTAGATATCTAAATATCCTTTTCACAACTGTAACATGTGTTTCTTTGGGTTCTTCTTGAAATTTCGCAACCAAACATACTGCATGCATGATATTTTGTCTAGTAGCAGTAAGATATAGCAATCCACCAATCATAGATTTATGCTTGCTCTGATCAACTTTAGGAGATTCATCATCATTACTTAGTTTGCATCCAGTCACCATAGGGGTACAGACTAGTTTGGAGTCACCCATTCCAAACTTCTTCAATAATTCTTTAACATACTTTAGTTGTGAAATGAATATGCCCTTATCAATTTGATTCACTTGAAGTCCAAGGAAGAAATTCAACTCACCAATCATAGACATTTCAAATTCTTTTTGCATCTCCTCTATAAATTTCTTGCACATACCCTCATTTCCTCCAAAGATAATATCATCAACATACACTACTACTATTAAAATTGAGTTTCCTTCAATCTTGAAAAAAAAATTACTATCTACGAAGCCTTTTTTGAACCTTTGTTGAGTCAAATACTTGTCCAACCTTGCATACCATGCTCTGGGAGCCTTTTTAAGTCAATATAGTGTCTTTTTCAACTTACAAACCATGTCCGGTTGATCTGATAACTGAAATCCCTCTAGTTGTTCCATGTAGACCTCTTCTTCTAATTCTCCATTCAAGAATGCAAACTTAACATCCATCTGGTATACCTTGAAATCTTTGTGAGAAAAAAATTCCAAAAACATCTAAATAGCCTCCATTCTTACCACCGGGGAAAATTCCCCCTCAAATTATATTCCTTCAACCTGTGAAAAACCTTTTCACACAAGGCTTGACTTGTTTCTTACTACTTCACCATTCTCACTGAGTTTATTCTTGAATACCCATTTTGTACCAATTATATTCTTGTTTACCGATTTAGGAAACAATTCCCATGTCTGATTTTTCTCTATCTATTGCAATTCCTCTTTCATGGCTCTAACCCAATTTTCATCTTTGCATCTTCACACACTATTTTAGGTTCTACCTTGGAGAGTAGACACAAATTTACCTCAGTTGTTTCCACTTTGCTTCTTGTCGTTACACCTTTTCCTTTGTCTCCAATTATTTGTTCTTCTGGATGATTTTTATGTACATATTTTGTAGTCTTAGGAGTAGGTTCTAAAGCCTCTTCTTTTACATTTGCACTTTCAACAATATTTCTCAATATTTTATTGTAGCATCTATATGCTTTTCTTTTGATTGCATATCCAAGAAAAATACCTTCATCACATCTTGCATCAAACCTTCCTAGATTCTCATCATCTCTTTTAATATAAAATTTTCTTCCAAACACCTTAAAGTACTTAACAATAGGAATTTTTCCATACCATAGTTCATAAGGAGTCTTTGTGTTGTTTCTTTTGATCTAAACTCTATTAAGAATATAGACAGGAGTGTGAATTTCTTCTCTCCAGTATACCTCAAGAAAATTTGTCTCACTCATCATAGTCCTTGCAGCTTCTTGAACTATCTAGTTCTTCCTCTCAACAACTCCATTTTGTTGAGGATTTCTAGGAGCATAAAGATACCTCTTTATACCATTCTCTTCACAAAACATCTTAAACTCACTAGAGGTGAATTTTCCACCTTTTTCAAACCTTAAACATTTGATTTTCAAATTCACTTCATTCTCTACCATAGCCTTGAACACCTTGAATCTATCTAGAGCTTGAGCTTTCTCCCTAAGAAAAGTAACCCATATCATTCTAGAATAATCATTGATGAAAAGCATAAAATACCTATCACCATTAAGACTTATTGTTCTTGTAGGACCACAGAGGTCTGTATGAATCAATTCCAACATTTTAGTAGTTGATTTTTCTTTTCCTTTAAAGCTACAACTTGTTTATTTTCTCAATTGAAAACTTCTACAAACAACATAGGTAGGCTTTGTGATTTTTGGTAGGTCCATGACATCTTCTCTTGAACTAATCTTGATTAGGTTGTCAAAGTTTACATGTCCCATCCTCCGATGTTGTACCCAACATTCATTTAACTTGAGATTATTCCTTAAACCCTTAACACAAGCTTACATCCTTTGAAACACATTTTTCCAACACTCAACAGATTATTCCTTAAGCCCTTAACATAATAGAAATCATTTGTATTGTGTTTTCCATCAAAACTAATTGTTCCTTTTTCAACAATCTTTGCACCAGAATCATCTCCAAACATAACAAATCCTCCATCATACTTTTCAAATTTAGTAAACTTACTTTTGCCTTTAGTCATATGATTTGAGCAGCCACTATCAATTACCCAATAGTCTTTGTCTCGTCTAGCATGAAAGGAAGAAACCAAAGTACTTTCTATCTCTTCCTTCTTGTTTTCTAGACCACATTCCCTTGCACATCTTCCATGGTTAGTAGACACTGATTTATTCTCTAAGGCTAGAAACATGCATTCATCTTTATCACCCTCAATATCAGACTCATCATTAGAAATTCCAACATCTTCTCTAACATAATATAATTTCTTAAAAAATTTGTCTTTATTGTCTTTTCTCTTCTTATGTATGGCTCCATTTGGAAATCCTGAAGAATAGTGACCAATATTTCCACAACTAAAACATTTAAAAGGTAACATAGCTTTTACTTGTTGGTACCTTTCTTCAGTTTCCTTATAAAATTTGCTTCCAACTCCTTTGAACCTTCACTATCTGGATCATCTTTTGACTTTGTGGCTTTGAAGGTTGTTTTTTATTTCTCCTTTTCTTTTCCAAATTTCCTCATTTCAAATGTGATCAAGGTGCCAAATAGATGTTCTTTAGTGAATTTCTTTGGATCATAAACTTCCTTAATGGTTGATACCTTGTCATTGTAGCTCTCTAGTAGGGTCATCAGAATATTCTCCATTACATCTTCATCTGTCAAAGTACCTCCTTGATTTTTGACTTCATTTACTACAATTTCAACCCTCTGAAAGTAGCTTGCAATGTCCTCACCTTCTTCTATTTTTAAGTTCTCATATCTGTGCTTAGTTGTTAACTTCTTTGATAATTTGACTCTATCATTTCCTTCATAGATATCTTTCAACTTTTCCCAAACTTCATAAGCAGTGCCTAATGAAATAACTTTTGTTAGTTGAGTCTTAGACAAAGCACTATAGATTGCATACCTTTCTTTTTCATTTTCTTCATAGGCAGAAATCTCATCTACAGAAGAAGGACCACTTGTTGTCTCAACATATTTTGTCTCAACAGCTTTCCAAGTCTTGTAGCCAAGAGAGATAAGGTAACCTCTCATCTATACTTTCCATAAAATATGGTCAAATCCATCAAACATAGGGATTTTCAATTTGTGCACCATCGGATCTACTTCAAGTGGTTAAGCTCTTCTTTGAGGAACCAAAGCTTTGATACCAATTGTTGAAATGAACAAGACAACTAAGAGGGGGGTGAATCAGTTGTATCTAGTCACATTCACCACAGATCTTAAACAATTCCACATTCACTTTAATATGTTATTAAGTATGAGCATGAAGTGTAGATAACAGAAAGCAAACACAAGAAACACCAGTTTTACGTGGAAAACCCAATAAGGGAAAAACTACAGTAAGGATTAATTCACAATATAAGAGTAATTTCAAAACTATTTACAAAGAGGCTCATTTCCAAAGGGCTCACTGCCTACAAATAAACAAAGATAGAAAGAAGGATGTTACACATAGAACATTATCTCAATGCAACAGAAGATCCATCATAGCAACTTGCACACATCTGCAGCCTTGATCAGAGAATTGAAAACACCATCATATCACTACTTTCAAGAGTCTAACACATTGAATTCCTTGCTTCCTCAGTTCACTTTCACACAATATCTTGCATCTACCTCGCTTCTCACACTTGTGGCATACAATCCTTAACATCTTGTCTTGTATTTATACCATATTCAATCTTAGAAACTTTCTCCAAGGTCAGCTACACACTCTTCATTTTATAAATTCAAATTAGCTCAGAAACTCAACATTCCCATGGTGGATGAGAATGAGAGAAGACCAAACCAACACTTAACCAGGACCCAAAACAACATCTTGAATCAATCACAGGCTTCCTTAATTGATACTTATCCTTTACATGACGTGTAAACACCAATTCAGCCAAACCTAATGAAAACACCAATGAACTTTAAATTACATGCATCTGTAACAATAAGATAACATGCAGACCACATAACATGCTTCACCATACATTGGAACACATCTTAGATGCCTTTACATTCATTTGTAGCTACAACAACAACCTTCATACAAAGAACACTTTCCATCAGTCCATCTGAACTATATAGACACACATAGTAACTCTAAAACCAGTCTTCTAGAGCACCAAACCATGAACACCTTTGATAGAATACAAATAACATCGTTACAATCCTTCTTCTAGATCTGCAAGACCTGAAAAAAAACTAGAAGAGGACTATGGAGAAGTTAAATTTCTCCTAGTCCACAAAAAAAAAACTCTACCAGACAAGTTCACAAACTGGTGAACTCAACTTCTACTCTTCATCAAACCAGAAGCTATAATCCAGGATATATCCCTTGAGGATGCCCTTAAACAAGACTACAGATCCGCACAATCATAGGATCAACACAGAAGAAATGTAGAGCACATACTGGAGCACATTCTGAACACACATAATTTTGTCTTCACTATTTATTGATTTTCTCAAAAGAACTCCGTAACTCATCATATCAATACACCTACAACACCATAAAGATAGCTCCATGTACTCACAACATCTCTACAGTATCTCAACTATACATGCACCACCTGCAATCACTTGTTTCATTTCATTGCAACAACCTATATTGTGTTGACATCAATGACAACATTAATGACAACACCACCATACTCATTCATACTTGCAATAGCCTTTATGATGGACTTGGTCAAACTTGACTTTTCAACATTTTGGAGCCTTTTTGGAGGAGATTTAGGAGCTATATTTTTGGATTTATTGTTGCATACGACCAAGAAGGTTCTAGGTCCTTTTTTGGTGGATTTTTGGAGAGATGAGTGGATATAGTCACTTCACTATTCATTGTGAAGTTAGTTTTGATTATGCTTTAGTTTCTTTAATTAGTGACTTTTTGGAGTCCTTGGGAGATATACTGCATTTTTTGTAACTCTTTTGACATGTATACCAGTGAGTACCTTGAATACAATGAAATTTAGTTATTTTTCCTTCTCATTTTTATGCTTTATTGTGTGCATGTTATTTGATTGATAAAATTACTTGTGAATTTTGTTTAATTCCTTGTAGTTTTGTCTCATGTTAGCAACTTTTGTAGAAGAGTATGTGTTTTGCCAGTTATAAGCTGTGTTAAAGATGCAAATGCTTCTAGTTGTGAAATTTCTTCTCATCCAAAATTTTAGCATTAAAAACTTCTTGTGAAACATTTATGCAAGAAACATACGAAAATTGAGTTGTGTAAGAAAAGCTTTGTCATTGTTTGAACTCCGTATGTAAGTTGTGTTTACGGGTCTTAGTTAGTGTTTGGTGCATCATCTTTATCAAAAAAAAAATTCAGTTTATTTTCAATTTATGTTTCTTTATTCCCCTTTTCCTCTGCAAATCATTTGATTAGTTTAGGTTAGTACCATTTAGGAGCCAGCCTTATCTAGAGGTCTATTCCAATTTTAGGCAACCCACAGGCCTAGGAATGTTCCCATGTTACTCCAAAATGCTAAGTTATGCAACTTAGCAAGGGTGTGGTTTTTAGAGCTAATATTTTTGGCATGCCTGGTGGGACAAAACTGATTTTCAGTTCATTTCAGACATTATATTATAATTTTTTGGCATGTACAAAATTAGTTTCAACCTTTTTGAGGCAATCAAATCACATACCTAGCTATTCCAAGCTCAAGTCTACCGGTTTCAGCAATTCAAGTGTTGCTATGTTCCAAAGAAAATTTTATTTTTTCTTACTTTTCAGCTCTTTGAATGTTTCACTATGTCAAACTTTCATAGAAACATGGCTTACCATTCTCTGTTCCATGAAAGTGCTTCCCATGTATCTTCCTACCAACAATATCAAGAAATATACACCACTGATTTTTCCCAAAATAATCTAGATATCTTTACTACAGCAAGTATCCAGCATGTTCATCATGTTGGCCACCCACCCACCCCTACTCAAGCTTCTTGGCATCCTACCCATGCTTATATCTATTCTCAAGAAGGCTATTTAATGCCAAGTTGACAATACTACCTTCCTAACCAAATCCAAAATAATGAAGAAATGAAGATTGCAAATATTAGAAGTGTATTGCTTGATTTCATAAGACAGTTGAATGAAATCAAGAGAGAACAAGAGTATCAAATGCAACAGGAGGAGGTGGCTCATCAGGTTCACTTTCATCAACAAGAGATGAAGGCAAAAGTAAGGTATGAAGAAGAGAAAATGAAGCTAATGCTTGTTGAAGCTCAAAAGTTAGAAGCAGATTCAACACTTTCTTTTCCAAACTTATTCTTTGAGGAAGGGGTTATGAGGTTTAATGTATTAAGCTTCAAACAATTGATGGACCTTCTTTTGAAGAGAAAACCCTTGATCAAGATAGCTCACTCATCTTAGAGGAGGCTAGAGATACAAACCTATTGTAAATAGCTATAGAGCAGTACTGATTAGAACAGTAGAAAATTGGATGGGAAAAGACCTTTCAAGATGTATCTTTGAATGCTCTAACCTATGATCTTCCTTGTTTTGATTAAGATGGTAAAAATGTTTAAATAGGACAGCAAGGTGAAAAGGTGAAAGTGGTTGATGAAAAAGAGCAGTTCATGGTTTGGAATGATGAGTTACCTTCCTTTATTCAACATGATGAAGAAGGTGTGAGTTGAATCACCCCAACAGTAGTTTCAAAACAACAAGAAGACATCAAAAAATGTGGTGAGTTGTTGATTGATGACCATCAGTATGATGATGGAGCCTTGGATCATAAAGATGGGCATAAAACTAAACCTTTCAAGGTATGAGCTTTGATATCTTTGAGCATGTTATGAAAGAAGAAGCTAATGTTGAGCTTTATGAAGAGATGTGCATAGACATAATTGATCAGTTTTGTTCAAAGTTGGATAATAAGGAATCAGACCAGGTTAAAGATGTTGGCAATCATGATAAACCAAAATAGTAGGGTCACAAGCTTGAACAAGTGTTGAAGAAATAGGAGTTATATGGTCTTGATAAAGATGAGTCCATTCTCTCAAGTCAATAAACTTCTCATGAACCTGATTTGCAAGGTCTTAGCTAGCTGGAGGAGTTTTCTTTCTATTGTACAGAAGAGCTGGAGGTTGATATATCAATTGAAAGTTTATTTCAAGAGTCTACTTCATTACTTGAAAATTTTCCTTCCTTCATTGAAGAAGAAAATCTTGATTTGGAGTGTACCTCCTTGAGTGATAATGAGAATTTTGAGCTTGAACCAATTGTTCCTAAGAGCCTTCCAAGATTTGATATCTTTGATGAGTTATTAGCTACCCTAGTGGAAGAGGATTGTCCATTGACCATGGAGGAATTAACATGGAAATTTATTATGCAAGGTGAAGGTAATACTGCTATTTCTAACCATTCAGATTGTCTTCTCTCTAGTCCAAACTTATCCTAGAAGTAGGACAACCATGAAAAATAGGAAGAAAGAGAAGCATCCAGCAATGGGATTCCAAGTTTTATCCATTCAAGAAGTTGTCCTATTAGATTTTTAGCTTGTATGGAGGCCACTAAAGTTACACATGTCATGTTTGCACCCAAGCATGAGGATGCAATCAAAGGAAAAGTTGAGTATGAAGTTGCAGCTGGAAGTGGTCAGATTCAGCTCACTTGTCCAATCTAGGATAGCATTATGCATGATCAAAATAAAAGCATGAGTTTATTCATATTTTTTATGAAACACTACAATATTCTATTGAATATTTATTTTTGTTTCATATCCTTTCAACAATGCATGGTCATGTAATGCACCAGTTGTTGATTAGAAGGGGGTATTATTTCACAAAATCGATTAATGGTTTTGTTTGACCGACTTCTTTTCTAGTTCTAGTGTAGGTTAGAGTAAGTTTCAGTTTAGTTTTAGTTTTGGTATTCCTTTAAGTGTTGTTCTGCATAGTTAAGTAGTTTTGATCTGAAGTTTTGGTTGGTTGGAATAATTTTTCAAGGTATCATGCACTTGTCTAATGAGTTACAGTAGTATACAAGACTATTTTTCAAGTTTTGTCAGTTTTCTAAGTGACTATGTGCCCAATGGATAAGCTCAAGCAACTGGTCAAGATGTTTAGCAGGCAAACATATAGCAGATGTCGCCAAAAATGTTACCTAATTTAGCTTCCAGCTCAATCAAGTAGACTTGTGCTTATTTTACAAAGTGAAACAAAAGGTATACATTCTACTCTACTATGTTATATCCATATGCATAAAATAAATTATCAACAAGAATGCATTATTACATTATGAAAATGTATACAATAGAGAAGAGAGTGAACAATTGTTACAAAAAGTAGTCTTTATTGATAATCATAAGCGTATAGTGTCTCACGCAAGTCGTGGGGTTAACTCCAATGCAATACAAAAAGTAGACTATAGATTTGATGAAAAGAAGAGCATATAAAAAGAAAAGGAATCCATAATTACCTAGGTGATGAGGATGAGAGTTGATCTATTGCATCTTCAGACAGCTCTTGAGTCCTCCAAAAGGTCGCTTCAATCTTCCTAAGTTCCTGCAAGAGTTGAGAAAATTTGGTGTTAGAGCTCAGGATACATTTTCTCGTCATATACAATTCAATTTCAACAAATATATATAGTGTACTATCATATTACATTGAAACAGTTCGCATATCATAGATGTCAGAGAAAATAGAAGGGTTATCATAAACATCTATCATATGATATGTATTATCTAACATGTTTATTCACTATGCAGGTATAGGTGAAATCTTTCTTGTTCGTTTGTTTCATTTTATCATAGCATGTTGAGTGAAATGGGATCCCACAAGGGTTGATCTCAGCATGTTTCCCACTTCGTTTATTAAGAAGGGCAGGAGTATGAAATCATCTCACTTATCAGCCTTGAACAAGTACTAATTGCCCATGAAAGTGTATTGGTGGCATCACTATCATAAATGACAAGTATTTCTCATTGGAATAGTGGAGTGATCATAAGGAAATCATGATCATACAAAAGGTACAGTAGCAATCTTGTGAAAGCCAGAGCCTAGTGAAGTTATATCAAAGGCATAACATTGAGGTCACTACTCACTCCTCTAATAGGTGGAGCAGTCAAAATAGAATAATTTTTTTGTGTTTCTTCCTTGGAATATTTGTGTCCTAAGATTCTAGTCAAGAAGGAATTAGCAGTAGGGGAAGCAAGAGGAATAAAAGTTTCATGAGGATAAGAAGACTAGCCAATGAAAATATGGTAGTAAAGAGTAAGTACAGTCACCATAGTGAAGGCAATGTGATCCACTTGAATGGCAATCTACAGAAGTAGGCCAGGTAGTCACAAAGATCATATGGCATTGCTAGGTAATGAAGAGTCTATATAACATTGCATGAAAGTGTAACAGTGAGCCTTGAGAGCATGTCCCTTAATTTTTGTGCACTCATAACAATGGAAGACAATCCCATGTTTATAAGGGAGCAGCATTAACAATTAGGGGCATGATAGTCACTTCACAAGAAGCAAAAAGGATGACAAATGATAATTAAATCCAATAGGACAATCCTTATACCCAAGAGTTATGCATGGAGTAACCATTGAGGTTCAACCAAGATTGTATGTGAAGTCTTGTGGAGAAGTATGTACAGGATCAAGCAACATTCACAGAGATGCAACAAAAGGAGTGCTAGAGAAAAATGGTAAAACAACCAAATTTTATGTCACAAGCAATTTCCTCTAAAGGCCTGAGATATGCAAGATTCAGAAACAGTCTTATGGAAGTAAGGGTTTTAAGTACATAAGGGTGGTATTACTTGAAATAGTCACCTTTTGTATTATGCACAAAAGCAATTTTTGTTCTATGTTTTCAAAAAGGCCAAACTTAGACAAACGCTATAGTAATGAGCAACAATTAAGCAAAATATTCATATGTGCAAAGGGGCCGAATGCAGAGAAAGGAGTTTTGATTTCATTTTTTGGAAAATACAATGAAGATTCAAAGTCTCGGCTTATGGTTTCACATTTAAACCCTTGATACCTAAGAAAAGTGGACATGAAGTCATGCCTAGAGATGACATTTTCTCAGAGAAATAAAAAAAAATTAAATCCCTTGAGCTTCTGTGAGTATGAATAGATTCAGAACAAAAGAATGCTACAGATGGAGTAAGAACCCTCAAAATTTCTTGAGAAGATAATCATTTTTCCTATTTTTTGAGCAAATATAAGCTTGAAATGAGTACTTTTTCTACAGAAATTCCAAAGGGAATGAAAAAATGTATACATGAGAGAGCTTACCTAAGCTCATTTGGTTGATGTCTCAGAAAATACATCCATTTTTCGCCATCAAAACATCAACAGAGCTCGAGTCAAAACCCTATGTCGACAGTGGAGAGTTCTAGAAACTTGCAAATGTAAATGAAGATGCATTGAATGTTGTCATAGGTTTTGATTGTTAGGTTTTCTTTGCCCTAACATGTGCCAACCAACCTAAGGAATTTTTTCCTTTTATTTAAACTTTTGCAATAAAACTAATACCTCATTTGGTATTCATGTCCAACGACTAGGGAGGTCCCAATTTTATACATCTTGCCTTTAATTTTCAAATATATGTAAATGAAAAATATTTTGCATCAAACTTGAATGTAAAACATATATCTAAGTGATGTTGTTATAAGTCACTTTAGTAGATGTTATGCAAAATAAATGATATAGTTTGAGTCTTCATGACTAGGTTCCAAGCATATAGGGGAGGTTGGAGAGGTTTGTAAACATATGGAGGGAATATAGGAGACTGTTTTGATTATTTTGAAGTCTTTTGGGGAAACTTGGAGCATTTTTGGGGTGCCTTTATGATGGACTTGGTCAAACTTGACCTTTTCAGCATTTTGGAGCCTTTTTGGAGGAGATTTAGGAGCTATATTTTTGGCTTTATTGTTGCATATGAACAAGAAGGTTCTAGGTCCTTTTTTGGTGGATTTTTGGAGAGATGAGTGGATATATTCACTTCACTATTTAGTGTGAATTTATTTCTAATTATGCTATAGTTTATTTACTTAGTTACTTTTTGGAGTCCTTCAGAGATATACTGCATTTTTTGTAACTCTTTTGACATGTGTATACCAGTGAGTACCTTGAATGCCAATGAAATTTAGTTATTTTTCCTTCTCATTTTTTTGCTTTATTGTGTGCATGTTATTTGATTGATAAGATTACTTGTGAATTTTGTTTAATTCATTGTAGTTTAATCTCATGTTAGCACCTTTTGCAAAAGAGTATGTATTTTGCAGGTTATAAGTTGTGTTAAGGATGCAATGCTTCTAGTTGTGAAATTTCTTCTCATCTAAAAGTTTAGCATTAAAACCTTCTTGTGAAACATTTATGCAAAAACATACAAAAATTGAGTTGTGTAAGCAAAGCGTTGTCATTTTTTGAACTATGTATGTAAGTTATGTTTACAAGTCTTAGTTAGTGTTTGTTGCATCACCTTTATCAAAAGTTTTTTCAGTTTATTTTTAGTTTATGTTTCTTTCTTCCCCTTTTCCTCTGCAAATCATTTGATTAGTTTAGGTGAGTACCATTTAGGAGCTAGCCTTAGCTGGAATTCCATTCCAAGTTTAGGCAACCCATGGGCCTAGGAATTTTCCCATGTTACTCCAAAATGCTAAGTTTTGCAACTTAGCAAGGGTGCATTTTTGAGAGCTAACAGCCATCTTTCAACAGGTGTTTGCAGCTTCTTCCTGCTTCAATGATGTTCATCATATTCCTATTCCTTTGGAAATTGTTTTTGGAGGCTTCTTAGTCCTTCATTTTGTATTTATTTTCTCTTTTGGAGAGGGGTTTTTTTCCACAGGGTTTTTCTCCTTTTCTCCAGTTATGAGAGATTTTTTTTTGCATTATAGTTGTAAATGGGTACCTAACATGGTTGTGTAGATGGGACCCATATTGCATCTTCATTTTTCATAATAAACTCCTTAAATTGCACTTAAGGGGGGGTGTTAGGGTAAATAGGATATTTACCATGCTTAAGCTTTACTTAGGAAAATATTATTAGATAGTGAATATTTACATGCATAGTTAGGCACATACAGTTTTGTCAATTATTTCTTTTATTGACTTGCATATTTCCTTTATAAGAAAGGTTTATATATTATTCCATCATCTCAATGCATTATTTTTCACTCCTAGTGAAATAGCATCTCCTGTGTTGCTTCTCTCATTTGTGAAGGTTTCTTTTGGTTTGCAGTTGCTCCTGGGTGCTTTGCTCTAACAAAAACATTCAAGTCTTCATTCATGTCAAAAAGAGATAAATTCACTATATAAATCATATTCAATAGATGGAGTTTGATATCTTACATATATTCAAGCAAATCCGATCAACTTAATAGTGTTTGACTTGCATCTCATAAATTACATAATCTATGCTCTATTCAAAATAGAGACTTCATATTATTAATGTGTTTGACATGACCTCTAAGTTTGAACGTTCATTATGATTTATTTAAATAGTTGGGAAAATATTTGATTCCTTTCAACTCAATGTTTATGTATACCATTTTGGTAGTTCTTTCTTATAAAATTTCTATGGGGTTGGGAAGATTGGCATGTTATCATTCAATCGATAACATGCCATTGTTCGGCATTACAGTCCAAGAAATATCTTTGTTTTCATTTAACGACACAGTGGCTATCGTCCACACAATGAGGACTCCATGGAATAAGATGTGGTACAATGAAACACATATTTACACAACACTATTTTGAAACACATATTTACACAACACTATTTGGTTCAACCGAACATTTATATATGTGTGTACATATACATATATACATTGATATGTATATATAGTGTTTGGTTCTCTTTTAGAAATACATTTATGTGAAATAATGGATAATCATCGCCAGCCTATTAAGGCCCAATTTACATATGATATAGTCAACTGAATTTATAGAATTGAGACTTATCATGGGCACATAAATAATCATTGCAATCCAATCATCATGTTATAAGTATAAAATATAGCAAGGATTGAACAATTGAATCGTTCACGGGTTGGTATCACCTGGATCCATCAATAAAACCAGGTGATGTTGATGGCATCGTGAAACCATTAGATGGATTCAAATCTTTTGAGAGGGTTTAGATACCGATCTATCTCTCATGCCATTTCATGTGGGGTTAATATCGCCCCTACTTTTGTTGATTATGGACAGAGCAAAAGAAAGGTTTTAAGCTAGTCATGGTGGTGATGGCCATGACAAGGGAAGGCTTGAAAGAAAAGCTACCCTAGATTCAAACAATAGGGGTCGATGTCAATATGGCTCACCCTACACATTGCTCCCACAGAAATTGAATGCAAAGTAAAATACAAGGAACTATCTTTCCACTCTATCAATAATGAAAATAGAGATTCAGGAAAATCAACTTCATGGATAAACCCATTGCCAAACAATGGAAACATTCCAAAATTGACTTGGATTTATCTCTTACTCCAATGCCAAATGATCGAGTTGAGAGGTGGTGAGTCTTGCAAACTGAGGATTCATATTTTCTTCCTTTTCTCTATTAATTTTCCCCAAAATTGACCTCTTCCCTACTTTTTTGACCAATATCACATAAAAACAAAACCTGAATCCCTTCTTTCTTCACTTTTTTCATGTATTAACTCTTGTATTCTCCCAAATTGGCAGGTTTCATTATGGTAGCTGCCCCCCACTCTTCCATTCATATTTTCTTTCTGATTTGGAAATCATGGGCGGCATCTACTTATTAATTTTTTAGTTTTTTTTTTAATTTAAATTTTTAATTCAAAGGAATATCATCTTGATATTTTTTAGTTTCTTTATTAGAATGACATATACAATCACTCATATATGTGTGTGTATGTATATGTATATATAAACACACACACACACATATATATATGTTTATATATATACGTACATGCATACATATATATACACCTCTCTATATATATGTGTGTGTATAAATACATATTCCTTTATTCAATTCATCCTCTTGAAGTAAATTTTATGGAATATGTGCATTTATACAAGCAAGAAAACTCCATTGATTAGTGTCTTCTTTTCTTTTCAAAAGAAATATCATTAGATGAACTTGATAGACAAGTAAACTAATTAATTATTTTTCCACAAGCATACTTGTTTATTCATCAATCCATTTCACATAAAGAGTAATTTCAACCATATTGGAATTTCAATGCAAAAGTCATGATCTACAATGATGTGTAAATGTTTCAATTTCCATCAAGCTTACCATTTTCTTCCGACTAAATATCCCTACCTCAACCATGTTCTTGGTCTTCACAATGCTCCTTCATTCACACACTTGCACTTACAAAGTTTTCATCAATAACTAATAACCAATGCTCGACGAAATGAAATGGTTCCATTTCATAACACAACATTCATCTTTCGTATTCCATCATATGAATATACATACATTTAAAATGACATTGAAATCTCAAATTTATCTCAAATCAATTTGATAAACTTTATTTTCCATGAATATTTAAATAACTTAACATTTATTAAATGCAAGCAAAGATTGAGATGTGACAATCACAAACTTCTAGAGGTATGAGCTCACATATAATAATGTCTTGCTCATTTTAAGTTTCATACTTGAAAGTGCATTGTATAATTACATGAATTTACTTACCATGCTACAATGATCCTAGAGAGTATGGGCTTAGATGTGTAGTGGTAGAGAGGCCGAGGTCTTAGATTGCATCATGCATTATTATATTCATATGATTGATGATGTCAATGATGGCATGGCTAGGTTTTCAATTCACCCAATAGTTCATATTTATTTTATAATTTTCAAACTTTAAATATTTGAAGTAAACCATCTACAAATATCCATTGAAGCGTAGATTTATAATGCAAATATGGACAGCATCAATAAAAAAATATGTGTATTAACCAAATAGCCATATAGGAATACATCAATATATGTCAATATAAGTATATCATATAAACAAAATAGCCATATAGGCTTACAAGAATGCCATATAGGCATACAATTTCACATATATGCAATACAAAATATATGTCCAAGAATTCCATATAGGCATACAACAAAGGACCTAATAAAAATTCATTCCCCTCTAGATGAAGAAAATAGATCACAAACGGCCTTTGATCATCGAGGGGATGGAGATGTGTATGATAGTGGTCTACTTTGAACTTGATGGTTGTTGGACTCCTATTTAATTCTTCATGGAGCTTTACCTATTACAATAAAATGTATAGATATTAATATATATAAATTACATTATAGAAAATGAAATAAATTTAACAAAATAATCACTTACCACTGTCATCTCCTCATCCACAACAATGACATGCTCATGCAATGGCATTCCAAAGTCCTATAGAAACCATCCAAATAGAAATTAAACTAAAAATCAATTATCATTTGGTTTTTCAATAATAAACAACTATAAAAAGGAAAGTAATTTGTAATTTACTAATCTGCCTCATACCCCTATCAAAGGCATCAAGTTATCCATTGCAGTAGAGATGCTATGCTCCAATTCCCTATCAACATCGAGAGGAGTCTCTACTTACAACATTTAAAAATAAAACAACATTATTCAATTACGAAAACTAGAAGAGTGATGAAGGTCATGGCTTATAATGTATGAGATAGTCAACAAAATTTTGAGTACTTATTGAACTATATATTGCTTCAATGGTTTGCATGTTTCATAAGGAAAATTTAAAAGTAAAGGACAGTCATAAGATGATAGTACTAGGTACAATCATATCATGCAAGCAAGGGACAATATCATGATTTACATAAACAAGTGATGCATACCTTTGTTGATGTGAAGTGTGAAAAATTTTTAAGTGGGGATAAGATTTATGGAAATAATGTAAAGCATGATAGTGAGATGCATGAAAAGAAGCAATAATGAGCATTGTCAACTAAGAAAAAAATGGTGTAGTAATAGTGAGCAATTAGGGGATTATGGTCCTAAGATATTGATAATAATTCACACCTATAAAGACACTCCATGATTTTCATAAAACCTCAACATTCTATTCATATTCATGGGTGAATAAAAAAGAATAGATAGCTAAGAAATGGAGTGAGATATCTTCATTACAGTGGATAGAGTAATATTCACATAGGAAGAGTAATTATCACAAGGAGAAATTATTAATAAAGGACAAAAAATAAACAATAAAGGATATAGAATAAATGATGAATAAAGGTCAACAACATGAACAAATGAAATTCATCGATTATGAAGTGAATAACAACCTGAAATCAAATTAATTAAAAATTATAAAGAATACTTACAAACTATCTAGAACAATCAAGTCATTAAATATTATTCAATTACGAATACAATTTTTAATTTAAAAATTATAAATAGTTTGTATTACCTAAGTGAAACTTCGATGACCACCTCCACTAGCAGGTGTTGTCGTCAAAGCTCCAATATTAACCTATTCAACATCCAAAATGAGATATAAGAATACCATTCATATAATTTTTAGCTATTCACATCTAATATTTATAATTATTTACTTGTTGCATACCTCTGTAGTACATGTGGTCATGTAATAGGAAGGTGGAGGAAAACTAAAAACAAAGTGAACGTTATGACCCTAAAATTTCATTATAATCATTTGAACAACTAATTTAGTTAATCTTGCATTTCAAAAATGAAATTTAATAAATTAAGTTCAATGAACTTGCTAACATTTACCTGACTATCAAGGCCAAATGCCTCATTAAGGAGGGCATCTGTCATCGCCATTTGATTAGTTGTAGATGTACCCTGGGCAGTTGCATCTTGACTATCCATGGGATTATAACCACAAGGTGACCCACAAGCCTAAAAAAAAAGAGGTCAAACTCTACTCCCCAAACACTCACCTGTATGACTATGTTCTAGAGGAGTGGTATGTTGTATGAGGCTCTAGGCCAGGGAACTAATCAACTATAATGTATCGACCTCAACACTCTCCTTCACAATGGCAAGGATAGACACATGCTCATATGTTGGTCTAGTGAGTTCTCATCTTGCTTGTTGTTGTGCATCGATGCATTCCCCCACTCTGCCTTGTGTGGAGCTGCCACCTCTACCCTAGAACTCCCTCATATCAAAATACTTTGGGATTTTATTGAGGAAAAACTCGCAATAGATTTTTCTCAAAAATAATTATGGCACCTCTTTGTTTTTGCATGGAGGATGGTCAAAAACCATCCACCACCTCCTCCAAAAAGTTTTCTTTCTCCCTTGGTGGTTGCACCAATGGATAGGGAGCCTCCTGCTTGAAGGATGTAAAGGTTGATTTTTTCTAGGGTTTGTGAATAGGGCACACAAGTCAAATTTTGTAATTTTTTCATCTTTCACTTGTTTATAGGATAATTTATCTGCATAAAATTCTCTAAACTCTCATCTCTTGTCTGACCAACCACTTATTTGCTTGATAATTGAATCTACATGTGATACTATTAATTCAAGTGATTGAGAAAGCATGGTTCTATGCAAGGTTGAGCTTGCAAGATCTTTCAACCTTGAAATTATATCCTCAATTTAGTTTTTTTTGTTTTCAATTTACCCCATTAAATTTTCTTGAGTTCCTGGAGCATGTTGAGGAATTGTTGGAGGTGTTTGTTGGGGTTGTTCTTCAACAGGGATTTGGGCATGAGGTAAATCGAGATTTTGAAGAGGAATTTGAGGAGGGTTTGGAGATGCATTATCATTTCTTAAAAATTAAATAAATTTACATCAAAAAATATATTAAATCTACCTATTTAATAATAAATTCACACCAAAAATAGTAAAAAATTACCCTTTTGACCTTCTCGACATTGTGGCAACATTTTGATGAAGATTTGGCAAAGAAATGGAGTGGTTTGAGCCTTTCTATAATGCAAGCGCGCTTCTAAGTGTTTACAAGCCATACAGGCACTTATAATGTGAGCATGTTTTGGCCTTTGTGCAGTTGAGCCTAAGGCTCGGTCACACCAAGCTATAATGCACTTGCATTATGAATTTTTTGAAATTTGAAAGATGGGTGGCCACTTTTTGGTCCCCTATCTTTCTACACTTGCCCTCATAGAAAATAGTTAAATGACTACTTGTACTCTAACTGCTAATGACTCTGGAAATGTAGGAAGGTAACAAAGAACAATAGAACTAAAGTAAAGTAAAGTGAACTAAGTAAAATGTAGATTAAACAAAATGTAAATGATAAAATGAAGGAGAAGAGAAAGAAAGCACTCACAACCAACCAAGCAATGAAGCCTCCAAAAAATGAATATCTGCAACACCTACAAGTCTTGAGGAAGCCAAAGAGAGAGACAGCTATGAGAGCCAAGAGAGTAGTAGATAATGTTGTGAGAACTTGAGAGTGTTGTAGAAAACAAAAGAGTTGTGCAAGATTGAGAGAAGGAGAGAAAGAGCAAGAGAGATCAAGAGAGATCAAGAGAGGAGTCAAAAGACCAAGAGAGACCAATAGAATTGAAAAGATAGATTTAAAAGATAAAAGAGGAGGGAAAAAGACATTCCTAAGTCGTTACAGGGTGTCTCGAGCCATTACCACCGACAAAGGTAGGTAATAAGTGGAAAAAGGCTTAGAAATGGTTGTTTGAACATCAAAATGTCTCAGGACGCTAGTGTGATGTGTGGGTGTTCGTGTGTCGTGCTAGTGTCCAAACAAATCATGCTACAAAATAGTGGGAATGAGGAAAACGCAAGGTTTGTGCAAAGTTGATGCGCAAAGGTAGCTACTAATAAGGGGTCCTAAGCATCCTAAGAGGGGAAAAGGTTGACGCAAGGGCTAAAATGAGCCTACACAAACACTAAAGTGGATGCAAAAGTGTAGGTGAAATTGCAAGGGGTGCAATTTTATGACACCACTTCATACAATTTTTCCTTCTATATTTTCTTCATATAGATGTTTGGTGTTTATATGATAGATCTTCTAATCTCCACACTCTTCTCCACATTCTTTATTTCCTTTTATATCCTTGTGTCTCTATGAATCTAGATGTATATCTTTGAAAGGAGATAACCTTTTAAATTGACATGATTTTTTATTATCAATATCAATCACTTACCTTTAAACTAATCACTGCTCCTTTTAGTTATGATCGTTGTAATTAAACTAATTCATAATCCTTTTTAACCTTTAGTAAAATGTTGCCTTCTACTAATATAAATGATCACTACCTTCTCACTAATATGATTTTTTCTTTTATTAACATAAATGTTGCATTATAATGAAACATTACCTCTTTGTGAATGAAATCACTACCTTATAAAATATATTAATCATTGCTTCTCTATTTAATTTGGGTGATCAACTTAATATATGTATAAGCCTTGGATGGTTGGCCAACTTGTGTGGCCAACCCAAAACACTAAATAATTTAAATATATTTAAAAATAACATAGGCTACAAGATTGATTGGCCTATTTTCAATAAAATAATTAATTTAATGTCTTTTAATTCCATCATTTTTACAAAGGTATAGTCGACTAGTATTAAGATAAAATAATTCCACCAATTTGATTTATGAAACAATTTGATTTATCCTTTTACATCAATGAAAATAATTTTACCAATAATCTCATCCATACGCCTTTGACATTAATGGTAATATTTTCAACAATCTTGAACAACGATTTCCTTCTTGACATCAGTGACAACATTTCTAACAGTGGCATAGACATGCACACTCCCCCTTTAAATAGAATCACCTTAAAGCCAATCATTCCACAGAGATTTTTATATGTGATGGTTGAGATTCCAATCTATTTCTTCTTAATCATAGTATGGGCCACTAGATATTTATATGAATAGAATTAGAGAGAAATTTTATGATGGAATACTTTTTCTTGAGTGAAGTACCCATGATATTTAATGTTATTTTCTCTCTTACTTTTTTGAAATAAGATTCTTTGGTAAGAGTAACTCTAGTTATCATATATTAAGGTGGTACTTTTACTAGTACCTAGGTGAAACTCTACCATAAATCTTCAAAACCACATTGATTTTTCTAGAGCCACTTATGTATTAGCCTTTTGTTTAAAAATCTATAGAAGATAAAAAATTTAGGTATTACTCTATCAATGTGATACCGGATACATTTTTTTGAAGACATAGTCTATGGTATGAAATTTCTAGCATAGTCACTAACACACTAATCAAATAAAATATATTCTTGATGGAATAACAAAGAACATGATTAATTATATGCATTTTTCATTTTCCAATGAGAATATAATACTCCTTGTAATTGTAGAATATAGTCAATTTAGTTATAGATAATTTGGTGATCATTAGCGAGGAGATCATATGAGATTTTTATGAGCATAAATATGAAAAAAAAAATGTTTCTTTTAAGGAAAAATCTTGCAATATAGCAATGATCCATAAAAAAGTTAAGTAACAGAGTTGTCCTTTCTAGGCTTGTTCTCTGAATAGTTTATTAAGGCGATATCCACCCAAATTTACAAGTAGGTGCTTTTATACCCAAGAAATTTAGAGTTTTTAGAGAAAATACTAACCTCCTTAGATAGTTGTGAAAAAACACATATACAATATCAAAAATATCATCGTCTTGGATGTATTTACCATTTTGACCTTCTCGACAAAATAAAATATCAGCCAATCCAACTTACAAATTTCATAAAATAATTTTTCTTCAAAAAAAAATAGCAGAAAAGATTTTATAGAGCACCATCCTTATATGCAATTCGAAATGCCATAGAAAGGGCGGCAAGATATTGAAATGGCAATGGAATAGTGGACAAAATGGTGAGCATACAGGAGGACAATGCTTCGAGACACGTAAACAATAGATTAAATACCAAGCCAAGACACCACTGTATCACTTGTGAGCGCATCTGGTGTAGTGGTATCATAGTACCCTCCCACGGTACTGACCAGGGTTCGATTCCCTGGATGCGCAGGAAAAGGTTCTGATTTTTGTGCGCAATTGTTTAAATATTTTCTCTACATTAAAAAATTTGTGGAGATATTCTTTTATTTAAGTGATTAATATAATAATCTAATCTAATATAGATAAAATCATTTTTTTCTTCTCAAGATCGTATTAGAGATCTTTTATTATTTTAATTTGTACTAAATCTCAAACATAATCATTTTGACATAATGTAGAGATTTATAATACTATCTTCTTCTCAATGTTATATTTTTACCAAGTAGATATTGAACCTATAAATATGCCTTTAGCTTACATCAAATAGTTTGCAATATTAATTTTATATTCATTCTTAGTCTGTAATGTTCAATGTAATTTTAAATGCAAAAATTGGAAAGAAAACATTAACTTTTAGATCACACTTTTGAAATGATAATTGAAACATGAATTGGATGATTAATTTGAAGTCATGATAGTAAGATAATAAATAG
Source organism: Sequoiadendron giganteum (assembly GCA_007115665.2). Taxonomy (NCBI): domain Eukaryota; kingdom Viridiplantae; phylum Streptophyta; class Pinopsida; order Cupressales; family Cupressaceae; genus Sequoiadendron; species Sequoiadendron giganteum. Next base: position 440,687,261 of record CM021105.1, read on the forward strand.
ATAACTTTATTTATAGTAAATTATGTTTTATTTTTTATCTTAGAATTCCACTAACAATCTATCATAAAAGAGTCTATTTGAGTCTTTGGAGAATTTGGTTAATAAACTAACCACATAGTGCACACAATCATTGGGTGCTAACAAAAACTACTAATATTGATTGTACTCCCTAAATTTATATTTTTGATATCCCTTCTACATACACTAGTATAATTAAAATACCTCTCTATTTTTAGAAACTATCATGTATATACCATTTTTTGGATACATTTTATATCCTTTTATTTTTCTACCTTATCAACCAAGATCATTACACATACTTAAATTTGACTAAAATATGTTCATATTGATATCACATACATTAAATCCTCAACACATAAAACCTAAATGAGTTATGATAAATATGTCATCATATAGAAATAATTGGCTTAAAAGCATTATACATCTCAACCTCCAAATCCTCGTCACACAAACTATAACAACAAATCCTCCTAATAACATATATCTTAAGTTGGATATAATAACAACTAGCTTATATTCTCGACTATTAGCTATCTAAATAGAAGGGACAATCCAAATATGTGTAATTTGATACATTCCTCTTATTTCCTTTGTGTTCTCTCTTTTTGTCTCTCACTATTCATTTCAAATAATTTGGTGGAAACTTAAGTAATCCCTACACCCAAGAGTGAGATTTAGCATCCTTGCTAGAATTATCTACAATAGAATAAAATCATCAATGGCTAAATATATGTTAGTATGTACATCAAGGAAATTCACCACCAATTCACCGGAAAATTAATCGCACTTTTAATGTGCTGAATTTTCAATGATGGTGAATTGTTGGTGGTGAATTTTCCTTGAGGTGAATTTTTCATAGTGGTGAATTTTCCCACGGTGAATTGTCGGCTGTAATTTTTCCTAAAACCGTTAGTATCATTCACCTGTTAGATTAGCTGAATCACAAAATCTCATGCTTCTTTAAGTACTTTTTAGTGGTGTTTGATTGTTTATTTCTTTAATACCAATAGTCTTGATATCTTCCAAAATTGAATACACTCTTTAAAAATATACGAGAGATAAGTACTAATCCTATTAACGTTACTTTTACTGTTTATATATGGAGAGATAACCCAAAAAAGATCACAGTGAATAATTATCTTAGACTATTAATACTTAGAGAGTCAAATTTTTAAGCTCGTACTATTGAATATAAAACTGCATGGTGTTGATCTAAGCACAAAACCATAGGGTTACAAATAGTCAAATTTTGTCCTTGTGTTGAGTAATTTAACTTTTTTTAAATAGAATGTGATAATTTGGACTATGTGGATATTCACATATTTCATTTTCATCTTCATGTACAAACCTTTATAACGAATTATGTTTAGATATTGGACTATCCAAATAAAGCTCAAATGCAAACAACTACACTAGATGGTTATAGTTGATTATTATTGCTTCAATGAAGTTACTTTGACTATAATATATATTAAAGAGTTATAGCTAATGTAATTACTATACAAGTATTCTAAAAATTCAAATATATTCATGTCCAATATCTTTATCTTTAACATTGGATCAACATATTCAGCATGTAAGATAAATCCAAAATGTACTTTGAGATTTTTTTTATTAGAGAAGGTGTAGGTGAATCGAGAAAGTTCAAGACCAACCATTTATGCTCTAGAGAGAATATCAAGAAATGTTGGTGTGAATAGGGATATTACCTAACTAGTTTCACTATTAGGTCTCGTTCACATCTTATCACTTAAGTTTACTTAAGATACACATAGGATCTTATCACTTTATGTCTCATATCATAAGATTAAGACACTTGTCATAATCTTATGTTGACTTTTGGCTAGTTTCCTAGGTGATTTAATATTAGTTGTCTCATGTCATAGGACTAAGACACTTGTCATGATCTTGTCTAATCCTATATCTCACCTTGGCTATATAATCAAGGGTCTCTTACACATTGTGTACACTTAATCCAATCTATTCGGTTTGCATTCATTGATAGGAATATAGTTTATCCTTGTCATATCGATATTCTGAGTATTTTTTGCTTTCCATAGCCTTTAAATCTTGGGTCGCTATCTTCATAGCCAAATATTACAAGAAAAACATTAGTGGTACTATTATGAATCCAACACTTTCTTTTAGGGATTTCTACTATTCTTAGATCCCCAATTAATCAAGAATAATCCAAACCAACTCAATAATAACAATGCAAAAACTAGTACTATGGGAGACAAAAGCAATGATACAGGAAAGGGAAAAGAATTCATAACTTAAAATTCAAGGGTGGGATTTGCAGATAGACCTTTCAAGCCTACTCTAATGTTAAGAGAAGTTATTCCTGAGTAGGATAGTCAAACTATATTTCAAGAGGATATCTTTGCTTGGTATGCATAATATAGAGTAGTTAAAATTCAATTGGGGTCTATTAGTTCAAATACAAGAATGAGTTAGCCATTGGCTAAGTTCATGTTTCCTTATATGGCTGCCTTGGACACAATATTCTTGGATTGGATTCCATTTGAAAATAGTATTTTAGAAGCTAGATTCAGATTTAAAGTGATTGGAGATCCATAATTAGAAGTTAATGATAATAAAGGACTGGCTTATTAATATTCATTTTCATTGTAGTAAGGGATAAGAATTGGAATCTTAAGGTGTGGTGTTTGGTATATTCATCAATGACTATTGATCAGATAACGTATTAGAATGTAGAAAAATCCAATATGAATTAGATAGGGTTTATTTGTAGGGGACTTTGAGAATGATTGTTATTTTACGTAATATAATAAGAAGTTATGACCAATAAAGTTAGTTTTACTAAATTTTTGAAGTGTGAAATAGAGTGTTTTAGATTACAACTAGTTAGAGATAGATACAATTATTCTTGGAGATATAGGAAGATCTAAATTTTACTATTTAAGTATATTGGAATGGGTCCCTAGATTATGGTTAGTAAAGTCATCATTATATATGTTATTCAAGGAACTATTCTAGAATGAACTTGTTAAGTAGGTGGTTGAAATTTTTTTGAAAACCTAAGATTTACATTAAGTTAAACTATACAAGCTAAATACTTTGTTCTTGTAAAAGAGGGGGACCAACCACTACAAGGCCCCAGGTCACGGAGGCCTAAGAGAAGTAGACTGCCCTAACTTACCTCAGTTTGTGGGGAATGTTAGGAGATGGCGGGATGAGAATGATAAGGACTATAAGGTCCTTCGATCACCCTACAAACCCGAGATTCTAAAGGAGTCTAGGAGAGTTGGTTTTCAGGGTCAACTATGTGTCTTGAATAGCTCTTTGTCAGAGGATAGAAGCACGATTCTAGGATGGCAGTGCGACGTGCTAGCATCTCTCAAGTGCATTGGCATCTGTATGGCTAGAGAACCGAGAAGACAAGGTTTGACCACTAAAAAACAAACTAACAGCCTAGTTACTATTTCCTAAGGGAACAAAATAATACTATGAAATACAAAACATATAAATGGGCATGATAAAACAAGTATATTACCGCAAGGGCAATGAAAATGATCTCACACAAAAGCTTCTTCACCAACTCGCTCTTAGGTATCTCCACCTACACACAGAAAAGAGGGAAAATGTTGGGGTGTTGTTTAGGGGTTTGCCTCAATTAGACCCCCATTTTGGTGTTTCCACCTCCACGGACAGCCAAGTTTGCAACGATGTAGAAATAATACGATAAAGAGAAAATGAAAGCAATAGAACATTAAAACACTACCAAACAGTAATGTGCTAACTCAACCAAATAATAGAGAAGATGGGTGAGGAGCTTACCAACCCCGCCCAAAGTGCTCAAGGCTAGTGGGGAAGAAAATGAGAGGAACTCAACCTCTACTACAATGGTGCTATCCTACTCTTGCTCTATTGAAGTGATGGAGTGATGGACTTGTTGTTATGAAGTGTAAAATGTTGCTTCAATGCTTAAAGTGAATATTAAGAGCTCGTGGATGAGTGTGTAGAGATCAACTCACCTTCAAATGAATGAATGAGAGGTGAATATGAAGAAGAGAGATGAAGAAACGGCCATATTCAGGTCGATCAGCTAAAGGGAGGCGTTAGAATTCAACTTCCAATAGGAAGTGTAATGCCTCTACAAACTCAAGCCGCAGGAATCTACCAAGGATGTAAACGCATCACGAGGACGTTTATGTGTCGTGTGGGCATCCCCGATAGTAACTCCCCTACTGATGCTCAAAACAGGCGCCAAGTGGAATGAGACCAGTGGGCTTATGTGGAATTAAGCCTTCGAATTTGGTTTTCTAAAGTGGAGGAGGTCAATAGGGAAATTTACATTAGGGGTGCAAATTTGTTCCTATACATTTTTCCCCCACTTTAGTGAGCACGAGTAATAATGAGTGCTTCAGTAAAGTAAGTCCAAGAAGTAGTAGGGTTATAAATGTATACATGAATAGTCGAGGAAGTAGACCGTGATCAAGTGAACCCGAGAGTGCGGGACTGGAAAAGGACTTCATAGCCCTACAAAATAATGAAGTTGAAGAAAGCGTCTTATAGGCTCACGGACCTACAAGGGAGGTATCCTCCAAGAACTCTCATATGAAGGAAACCAAGGAAAGAGCCTTATAGACCCATACACCTACAAGAAAGGTATCCCCCAAGAACTCTCACGTGAGGGAGATCGAGAAAAGTGAACTCTGCAGAGTCAGAAAGTGGCGACATGTTTACCCACAGATAGAACACATCAAGAAGTGACCGTAAAGGCTAGTAAGAGGACAATCACACAGACCATCACCAAGTTGGAAGACTTTCATCAAAGGGGTCCCTCGGGAACCCTTCAAAAGGAAGAGGGGTCCACTCAAAGGATGCACTATTTGAGAGTGAAGTCTAGTCGGGCTACCCCCGAGCTAGATGCAAAGGTAGGGAATAGATCTAGTCGAGTTTCCCCCAAGATAGACGCCAAGATGTAAAGGATTTCAAAGGGGTCCCTTGGGAACCCAATGTAAAAATAAAGGGTCCACTCAAGGGACACATTGTTCAAAATTTGGTGCCTTCTTTCTCGAATCGATTCATCGTCAAGGGATCCTTTTCGAAGATGTTCACTTCATCAAGGAATTTGAAAGGAATGATATACCCCACGCAAGGGAACAATCAAAGGTGTTCCCGCTTCAGAGGAAGGTTCCCAAGTCCTTTCTTTACAAACCCATGATGAAGGAAACATGTTCCGTTAGGGTTTCAAGTCGAGAATTCAATTCTAGCAAAGAAGTGTGTGAAGGATCTTGAGAAAATATTTGTTGGAAATGAATGCATTTTATGAAGATCCAAGTAATTTAGGAGTGGTGTTGTCACACATGAGAGGGACAACTCAAGCAAAGAAGAGAGAAAGCAAAAGGAAAGAGAACATGAACAAAGGGCATAGGGGGATCTGATTTTGCAGGGTCAGATCTACACTTTCTTATATAAATAGTAAGTAACCACGGTGCAAGGGTGAAAGATCATAAATCCCTAACCAGATCAGGAGGAATGCACAAAAGGAAAAGTAAAAATTAAAAATTGGGTCAACATGGAAGGAAGCATAAATGCTCCCAATGCTTTGCATCATCCCCAATTTGTTGAAATTCAATTGGAAACATGGGAGAATGATGATACACATAAAAGAAGGTTTATGACACAAACACCACACATGTATCCAAGCACCAACAGGGGTGTCGAGGGTCATCTAGACACACATAGCATGATTATGGGGGAGCACATAACAACACACACATCTAATCTAAAGGTTAAGAAGGGGTCTCCCCCTAACACTGATCAACCAAGAGGTTGTCAGCCTCCCACTCTAGATCATAATTGGGGAAGGAGGACGAGCTTGTTGTGGTAGAATATTAAGGGGATGAGCTTTCGACCCACCTGCAATAAGGGCTAAGGAAGAAGGACCTCCAAGGTCTCTGTCACTCAGCTCTTCTAGATCTAAGGTCAACAAATTCACAAAGATCACTAACAAGGTCAGGACTTCATCCACTGAGTTAAACATGAACTTAATGAGATTGTCATGCTTCACCTCAATGGATGGAATATTTTGCACCCGAGGTTCACTGCTAAGCTCATCGAGAGATTCAAAAGCGGTGACGAACTCGAGAGAGGCTGGGACTGGTTTTGTCAATAAGACAAAACAAGCCAGCGTGGGGCCACCTTTTGGAGAAGGTGGAATCCTCTTACATCCTCCGTTACTGGAGGGACCACTCTCTACCTTCTTCTTTGTCTAAGGAGGTGAAATCCCCACAGACGAAGCAAGAAAGGCAGAGGGAGAGGAGGAAAGAACCATAGTAGATACAACCAAAGTGTTAATCATATCTACGAGCTTCAGGAAAGGTGGGACATCTAAAATAGATGTCAACAAGGGTGGCTCCACTGAAGGAGCGATTAACACCTACACCTTTCCAGGCGCATGTGCACTCGCAGTAGAAGTCAAAAGCAATACAAAGCTGGTTTTGACATAAGGTAGAGAGGAGGACACGGTAGGAGGTCCTGATACAAGAGCATTCATCTCCTCTTCCTTCTTTTGTGAGGCAACCTGCTCATCCAGAAGAGCCTTTCGTTGGTGCTTGCACTCGCATGCAAGGCAATTTATGTGACTCTTCGAACTAGAGGTCAAAGATTGCAAAGGAATGGAAGGATCTTTCTCAACCATGGGAGTGTCCTCCTCAGTTGTTTCCAATGGAGGGACAAGCTCTTGGATGGGAGTAGGAGGAGCAAGTTCAGAAATGACAGGAGGAATTGACTCTAGTGCCTCGACAGTGGGCCTATTCTCGTTCATTGCTTTAGGAGTAGAAGTGGTAGGAGACCGTGGGGTGAATTCTCTTCATGAGCCTAGTGCCTCGACAGTGGGCCTATTCTCGTTCACTGCTTTAGGAGTAGAAGTGGTAGGAGACCATGGGGTGAATTCTCTTCATGAGCCTTTCTTTCTGCCATACAAATAGTACCAAGGTCCAGGAGATCCATTAGGGAGATCCGATATCCTGATCTTGGGTCTATGCCAAGCAGACACCATCAGACTCAATGGATAGAGACTGGGCTTACTCATCTAGTACTCCTCCCAGGAAAGGGGAGCGGGTGAGGCAACTCGAGAAGGAGCAAGCTTCTCCTTTCCATTTTGAGAAAAGGAGACAGTTGGTTGTTCTACTATGGGAAGGGTCAGTTTCGGCTGTCCCTTGCCTCCAATTTTATACTTCATATAGTTCTTGTAAACTAGGTTTGTTCTTGGTGGAAGCATATCGATTGGGGTGAGCCAAAAGTGATCTAATGAATATCCCCCATGAGACACCACAAGCTGGTATCCAATGTCATGCACTACATGCACAACACCCTCATGGGAAAATTTTAAACATTTTTGAATTATGGAGGCAATCCCATTCATGGAAGCTAGCCATGGTATACCTAACTTCACCCTGAATAGGTTTGACTCCAGAATAACGTTAAAAACTGTGTCTACTTTCCTGGGTCCAACCAAGATGGTCATAGTTATCGATCCATATGATTTAAGATAAAGTCCATCATGTGTTTGGATTATGGACTTCATTTTTTCATATTCCTCCCTTTGCAAGGAGTTTAAGAATAGAGTCTCCTCTGTAATGATATTCACTCTACTCGTGGGGTCAACTAAGACCCCTATCACAATGTTTCCATTGAGGCGAGCGGGAATGTAAAGCAAAGAGGGTTTGTCATTTGTTGGTACATCTTGCGAAGTGAAAGTTATATCAATTGAACCGGTCACAAGATGAGGAGAAGGAGTAACAGTAACCATGTTAACATAGGCTTTAGGTTGAGAAACAAAATCAGAGGGATCCATAATCATGTTAGCAAAATGTGACGGAAACAGATCCATGTATATCTTCAATTCACTATTAGCTTTCAACAATGACTTGTGTCATGTTTTGTTTTCTTCCATCAAGATGAATAGTAACATCCTTGATGTGATCTTTTATCTAGTGGCGCAGGCACATGCAACGTTCGATATCATGTATGTTAATTCGATGGTATTAATAATAGGTATTTGCTTCATACCAGTTAGGATATGGTTCCCTAACTGGTTTTGTACTTAGCAAGTTAATGATCTTATCCTTCAATAGCTTTTGGAAGATGGAGGAATAAGATTCTGATAACTTTGTGAACTTTCGATCGCATCTGAGATCATTGTTATCCACAACGGCTACTACAATCTCAATGAATTTTCCTTTCCCAGATATAGATACAATGGATTTCCCTTCAGGATGGGAGCATAAGGAAGATCCCCCAAACTGAACTACCATCTATTGATACTCCCATAGGGCTGCACACAAATGTGTGAAAGAAGGGTTCTTTATAAAGGGAAAACTTCTCTTGCCAAGGCCTTTGTAAGTTCCCTATGAACACCTTCTGCATATTGGAACCAGGTAACAGGTATGAGATCTACAAAAAAGGGTGCTTGATATCACACTATAAAATTGGTAATCTTCTCATTGTCCCCTTGTTTACATCGAACAAGGTCAAAGAAGGTTATCTTAGGTCCGATGTTGGCTTGGAACTGTTGTAGGAATTGGTTCACAAGTTGATCGAATGTAAATATGGAATTATCAAGCAAGGAACAGTACCACTCGAGCGTTGTATCCTTGAGGGATCGAGGGAATAGTTTGGCCATCAATGCATCATGATGGAAGAAATATGTACACAAGGCATTAAAGGCAGACACATGCATTTGTGGGTCCCCTTTGCCGCCGTATTTCTCAAATTTAGGAATCTCCATCGCTTGCAAGAAAGGAGTGTTTATAATTGCTACCAACAATGAGATATATCAGAAGAAGGGATGGAAGATAGGCTAGGCTGAAGCTTGAGAAAGGTTCGCCAATTGGTTCTACATCTTCCCCATATTCTAAAGAAGGGTATTCAAAATCAAGTCGTTAGAAGACATAGGACCAGTGGAACCACTACTAGAGCCACCACCAAAATCGTCGTCGTGACTACTACCAGAGCCACCACTGATGCCACCATCGTTGGTGTGACCTCCACTAGAGCCACTGCCACTTCCAAAGCCACCACCATGACCTCTGATGGAACCATTTCCACCAATGCCACCTCCACTACCAAATTTACCACTATCAAAGCCTTAGCCAATCATCTCACCAAATCCCCCACCACCAGGAATGGCAAGAGGGGGGAGGTGGAAACCCAAAGGGTTTATGTTTACTCTGATATTTTCAAAACTTTTGGAAGCAACAGGGATACTAATGGAAGGGACCGTGTCGGCCATGTACACGGATGTGGGAGGCATTGACACTCCTAACTGCCTCTCATGTTCTTCGAAGGGGCCACCTCGTATCATGCTACCATGGTTCGAAGGGGTGCACGCTTCGGTAGACCAGCAAGACTAGCCAGGATTTCTATGCCTGTTCAATCTTTTCCTACCGTATACTTTATTTTGCTAATAACTTTAGCAACCCTAGCCAACTTCGGGTTTTTCTCCAGGTGATTTTCAAGGGCACCCAACCCTTTGCTCAAACTAGTGACATATTCGGACGGAATGTGGAAAACTTCATGCCCGTCTACTGATGATGATGTAGGTGACACATTAGGATTAGGGGCACGGTCAGTTTCATCAAAGAATCTTGACTCGCCCTGTGATACTTGCTCTTGTGTGGCAAGGTCGACTGCAGAACCGGAGAAAAGGCCTGTATAGATATTTGAAGTGACCTTTATCTTCTCCATCATAAGGTGTTGTAGACTTCTTCTAATAATATACCTAGAGGTTGTGGACTAGGTTGTGATTCTCATAAACCTTCACAACACGTAAGAGTACAACGATCAAAGGGTACAAGAGGAAAAGCTCAAAACACCAACATATGAGCAGACGTTGGTTCACGTTGGGTTCACCAAAAATGTAAGGGAGGGGGACCAACCACTACAAGGCCCCAGGTCACAAAGGTCTGAGAGTAGTAGGCTGCCCTAACTTACCTCAGTTTGCAGAGAATGTTAGGAGATGGCGGGATGAGAATGATGAGGACTATAAGGTCCTTCGATCACCCTACAAACCAGAGATTCTAAAGGAGACTAGACGAGTTTGTTTTTAGGGTCAACTCTGTGTCTCAAATAGTTCTCTGTCAGAGGAAATAAGCGTGATTCTGGGATGACAGTGCGGTGCACTGGCATCTTTTAGGTGTGCTGGCATCCGTACGGCCAGAGAACCAAGAAGACAAAGTTTGACCACTAAAAAACAAACTAAGGACCTAGTTACTAGTTTCTAAGCGAACATAATAATACTATGAAATATGAAATTGTGAACCCCAATCCTACACCTGCACAAACATGGCAAACAAGCACAATATTAGATCAATATTCAAGTTAGAATAAGAATTCCCCATGAAATCCATCCACAAATATTCAAAGTAGGAAATGAATGAAGAACAATACAAACAACTAAGTTAAATCCTAATTTAAACAATGCAAACACTTGATCCCATGGGGGAATTGGTGCCAATTATGTGTAGAAATTGGCCCTTTCACAACTCCTTTGTAATCTTGATGATGGTTGATCCACTTGATTGTGAATAACAATGTGAATCCTTGCTAAAATTTGTAATAACCTAGCTATGGTGATGGAAAATACTCAAGAAGATGAATAGAATTGCTTTTAATTGAAGATAATAACTTTGCTCTCAAATTGTGGATGTTGAATGAGAGGAAGAGTCTCTCATTTATAGATTTCAAATTGGAAGAGTGAGAAAGATTTGAGCAATGTGGGATCATTCAACATCCAATGGCCAAGTGCCACTTGTCAAGATGTGAATGGGTGAAGGTTGTGCACATTTTGATCAAAGTGCCAATAAATGTTATTAGGTGGAATTTGAAATTAGTGAAATGACTTGTTGGAGAGGGAAGAAAATGGAGTTATGGCCACTTGGCTCAAGGAAAAAAGACTTGTAAGGTGAAATAAATACCTTGTTGGAAGAACTAAGTCCACTTGGATTTGAATTCAAATTTGAGGGAATATTCCCCTTTTATGCCATGTTGAGAGAAAATAGAGATTTAATAAATGAATTAAATCTATTTTCATGTGCAAGTGGTAAAAGCTAGAGGATGGGACATGATTTAATATTAAATTAATCAAAGATTAATTAATGTAATGAGGAATTAGGAGATGTGACAATTTAGACTTAAATTTATGCATTGATTTAAATCAAATTGAGAGGAAGGGTTTGATTAAATAAATGTTTTGATTTATTTAACTAAAGGGGATAATGTTAGATTAAATCAAATAAGGTTTAATTTATTCAATTTAATAAGAGGACTTTAGAGTTTTAATTTAAATAAAATGAATTATTTAAATGAACAGAGATATAGGGTTAATTAAATTAAATTGATTAATTTAATCAACAGGGGAAAATGACTTAATTAGATAAATAATAATTTATTTAATTAATGGATGAAGAGTGATGATAAGCTGAGAGTATGATTTAGGATGAAACAATGTTAGTAATCAGGATCAAGTGTGTCGGTTAATTTTCTATGTCTACAAAAACATATAAACAGACGTGATAAAACAAGTATATTACCACAAGGGTGGTGAAAATGATCTCACACAAAAGCTTATTCACCAACTCACTTTGAGGTATCTCCACCTACACACAAAAAAGAGGGAAAATTGTGAGGGGTTGTTTAGGGGTCTGCCTCAATCAGACCCCCATTTTGGTTTTTCCACCTCCATGGACAACCAAGTTTGCAACGATGTAGAAATGTTATGATAAAGAGGAAATGAAAGCAATAGAACACTAAAACTCTACCAAACAATAACGTGCTAACTCAACCAAATAATAGAGAAGATGAGTGAGGAGTTTACCACCTCTGCCCAAAGTGCTCAAGACTAGTGGGGGATAAAATGAGAGGAACTCAAACCTCTGTTGCAATGGTGTTGTCCGACGCTTGCTCTATTCAAGTGATGGAGTGATGGTCTTGCTGCTATGGAGTATAAAAAATTGCTTCAATGCTTAAAGTGAATGCTAAAAGCTTTTGGATGAGTGTGTAGAGATCAAATCACCTTCAAATGAATGAATGAGAGGTGAATATGAAGAAGAGAGATGAAGAAACGACCATATTCAAGTTGGCCAGTCGAAGGGAGGCGTTACAATTCGACTTCCAATAGGAAGTGTAACACCTTTGTAGACTCCATCCGTAGGAAACTGTCAAGGACGTAAGCATGCCGCATGGATGGTTGTGCACCGCGTGGGTGTCCTTGACAGTAACTCCCCTACCAATGCTCAAAACAAGTGCCACGTGGAATCAGACCAGTGGGCTTATGTGGAATTAAGCCTCTGAATTTGGTTTTCTAAAGTGGAGGAGGTCAATAGGGGAATTTTCATTAGGGGTGCAAATTCGCTCCTATACAATTCTTAATAAAGGTTAACCAACCCTATTGTATAAAGGATTATGAAATTTGATAAGTTGAGTAATATTAATTTAAAGGAATAAATGGCATAATAGATGATATTATGAGTGATTTTTTTACAAATTTATCTTGTTGTGGTAGTAAAAATAATTGTCCATCAATCCATGTCATTCTTTTTTTTTGTTCTCTATTCAAAGGACCTCTTGTTTTGTATATAATAAACTAATATAGAATATTGTATAATGTGAGTAGGATTTTTTATATACAAGGAATTATTTCTAAATTTGTATTTTAAATACTAGATATCTATATGAAAGGTTAAGATTTTATGAACCAATCATGACTGGCCATTTCTAGTAGATAATCTTAGCTAATTTGTTTGATTCTAGTAAATATAGTTACCCTTGCCATCTAGGATCCTATTCTAGTAAATGGATACAAATGATAGGTAAGTTCTTTCAATTTTATTTTAATTAAGCACTATATTAAAGTATGGATTAAGTCCCTTCCCTTAGAATGATATGTGAATAATTATTGATTTAGCACTCCCTAAATAATAAGTGGTTAATGTTTGAAATAAATTTAATAATCTTTTATTATTTATTCATAATTTAAAATATTTGAGTAATGACTTATTCAAGTCATTATCTAATAGCATTACTTGTGTAGCAAATAGATACCAATTTATTATTATTGGACGGTAATCAATAGTTTATTTTAGTTATCAAATTTTATTTTTTGACTCTTTTCCCATTTAATATAATTAAGTATTGTATGGTAGAAATTTATCAAAACACTAGTTTTATATATATCTTTTGATAAATTAGAAATAGGTATCCATTAATTTTTACATATTAATCTATGGATTAGAGTGGTATGTTAGACCTTGAATGATTAATAATAATATTTATACCTTGGTTACTATATAGGATTTATGTTTATAAAATTAAGGCTTAGTCATAACAACCCATTAACTTGAGTGTAAGTTCAAAATTTGGAAAAGATGGAAACTTTGGATAATATACTTAATGATATTTAAAACTAATATTTTATTTATGAGTATGAAATATTAAATATGAGACAAGGAAAACTCCAAGAAGTCGAGCACCATATGTATGAAAATATCTTTAATCTTGATATATTACTAAGGATGTAGAATTAGTCAAGGATCGCATGTGATGTACACTTAAACATAATACATGAAGTGGATTAGCATCTAATAAGGTACATTCCTTATTTATTTATCATCTAATTTGATTTAATAAAGTATTTTTCACACATCCTATTTTTTCTTATTTTACTTGATTTCAAAATATTGTACATTATCTTACCATTCTAGTGATTATTGTTATAGCCATTAGATCAAAGATGTTGAAAACCTAATGACATTCCATGTGAATACATTATATTTTTCCACATAATAAATGAGTAGATTGAGGGTGCTTGATGTTTTTTTAAGTGTCATTAGGTAAGATTATTACAAAGTCCTTATCTCTTAATAATTCTTTCAATCTTTTACAATTTCCTAAGGTTAGTGATAAGACTCCTTCTAACCTTGGGTAAATTATTCTATGTCAATATCAAATTAGTTGTGTATTTTTTTGTAGATTACTTTAACTGGATAGTTATTTGTTAATGGAACTAATACGAGGAATTTATTGATCTAAATATTATATGAAATACTAATGACTGTGAATTTGTGTAGGCCATTTATAAAATGGAAAGGTGAATACATAATGAGCCTTTTTTGGTCAATTATTTGTTAGGAGATAGAGTTACCATTTGAATTAATATAGTTATCATGATAATTCCATGTGGTTATTATTTTGAATAGCTATCAAGATATCTTCATATCCTTGTGTTTATTTAGCAAGTGATACCATTTGAAGTAAGGGGTTCTAAATTTTGTTTAGCCATTTAATTGTTAATGATAGTCTTAGTTAACACCTTGTGTAGAATTCATAAGATCTCTTATTTATTTTGATTATAAGTTGGAAATAATTGAGTTATGTATATATATATATATATATATATATAAGATAACTTTAAGGTAGATTTCTAACAAATATGAATTCTTGTAGAATTCTTTGAACAGTTGATGGTAAGCTTATCACCATAGAATAACTACTTTAGTTGAATAACTAATGTTATAATTTATTGTTTGTTTAATCATGTGACTATTATGGTTAATCAAACTATTTATGGTCGGTCATGTTAACTTGATTAGGTTTTGTAAGGAACTTTTCAATTAATTAAAATTGGGATTAGGTGATAAAAGGAAATTTCTTAGGAGTAGGTTATTAAATACCCAATAGAATAAACCAATAACTATTGAATCAAAGGAAATGAACTTAGGTTATAGGTAAACATGAAAGTATTTACAATCAAACTCAACATCAAACGCCTCTTTGGAGTACATTTGTCTAGTATATTTTTAATTAGGTTTTCGTCCATGTTTCACTTGAGTGGGTGGTAGTCGACGAAGAAATATCTAGGAAAACTAGACCCTAGAAAGGGTTGTGTACTCACACACATAGTTTCATGAGACATAGAATAGAAACCAAAACTACATATATACTCCTTGATCATGTTTGGAAGTAGTGTATGTAGGTAGTTTAGTGAAAGAAGGATGTTCCCAGTACACGGGATTTTAGGTGTGAGGTTATGGACTTTCTTATGAATAGAATTTTTAACTTACTTATAAATTAAGTAAATAATTTTAATGAATAAACTCTTGAATGTAGACTTGAGAAGAAATCATGAGAAAAAAATAAATTATCGTTTACTCAGAAGTAATCTTGGATGGATTCACTTGATCTCCCTAGGACTTTAGGCTAATTTCTAAGGTGGGATTTCAAGCCTTTGTATTTTAAATTACATACCCTTGAATGGCAGTGACCTCGGTACATTTCCAAGGGCGGTGCAGTCTTCAAGGAAGTGACTTAGGACCCAGATGGTCCCAATGAGTTTGAGACTCTTTCCAAAGAATATATTTATCTTTTATGATAGATTTGTACCTATTTTGGTATATGTTTATCCTAAATGGATAGATGAATTCCTATTCTACATGAACAAATGCATAACATGTAAGGTTGGATGCTTGTCTCGAATTTAGATGAGTACTTATCCTATAAGGATAGAAGTACTTGAGTATACAAATTAATTAATAAACATTTATTAGCTTGGAAGGAAAAAATAGTGGTATTTCTCTAGATAAATCTATTGGGTTATTACAAAAAGTGTCTAATAACTCATTTTTAAAAAATTGGGTAGGATCTTACTAAACTTGTATAGCCTTAATGTCCACATTATTTCATTTTCTAAATACATTATATTTATAATTAAATAGGTTTCACTACTATTTTAAGACTCTAACACAATGCAAGACTATGTGGTGTAGAAAAAATATAACTTTTCAAACCTAGTAGGACAAAAAAATGAACAACAATTACTCTAAAAAGCTTGTCCAAGGTGGTATATAAGGGATTTTAAATGACACATATAAATCCCAAACCCCTAATATGTAACTAAATCACATTATTTAAATGGTCCCTTTTCCCCTAATACTAATGTAATATATTGTGTCTTATTTAGAAAACTCCAATAGGCATGTGCATGTGATAAGGTATTGATTTACAGGTGAATCTCATGATCTTGAGTTAAAGTAAAAATAAATAAATTCTTTACCAATTTAATGAATTTTTTTTTCCTTTTAATTGCATTTCTAAACAAGCTAGGAAATGATATCAAAATGAAAAGTAAATTTATGCTAACTGATGTACTTGGTTTTAAGGATAATTAAGTATATGAATGTAACAAAAGATATGAGTGTTTAAAAAATTTAAAAATGATAGGGATAAAACTATATGGAACGTAGATGAGATAGAGGGACCTAGCGATACTAATACATATATAAACTATTGTTAGGAGGAACTCTAGTAGATTTCAGTTATCAAGAGTCTAGTGTGCCCACATGAGTGTCAATACAACTATACACTCAAAACCTATATGCACAAAAATTAAAAATTATTAACATGCATAAAACTAGTAAAAGATAGCATACACCTCATAGAAGAAATATAGGACAAGAAGAATAACTCCGCATACAACAAATTTAAATTAAATTAAAATATATATATCTAAATCAAATCATAACTAGACAAAGATCCTTTGGTGTGCTAGGATATGATAGGAATTACGTACCTACCCCCATGATAGAGAAAATGGGGACAATGCATAAGATCTTGTCAAAGTAGTTGAACCCTCTTTTTTCTTTCAACCTCCAAGTTATATGTATGTGTGTGTGTGTATGTATGTATATGTGTATATATGTGTATATGTGTATATATGTGTATATGTGTATATGTGTATATATGTGTGTGTATGTGTATATATGTACATATATGTACATATATACACATATGTACATATATATGTTGGCAAAACAAGGATAGACAACTAAGAGGGGGGTTGAATCAGTTGTCATAGAATTTAAAACTTACTTAACCTTATTAACCTTTAATCTTGGATCTGATAAATAATAGTGAAATCATGAACCAACAACACATCAGAAGCACATATAACACCAATATTTTTGCGTGGAAACCCTGTTAGGGGAAAAACCACGATGGAGGTTAATCCACAAGTTATACCCTATTAAAAGTATAAGGGAAATGAATAAGGAATGCACATGCATTCAGGCACACTGCCTAAAGCTAACTGCTCAAAGAAGACACACTATCTTACCTAAAAAATTCAGATTAAATCTATCTAAAGAGATTGAACTGAGAAAGTAGCTTCTTCAAAAACCCAATGACAGTTTCAGTTAGGCAGAAAAACACTTCTTCACACTTCACTCAAACTTCTTCACACTCTACTCTACAATCGAATGATTTGATCTCTATTCGCACATAGCACTTGCACAGTTCACATTACACTTCACACCACTCCAAAATGAAGAAACAATCTCTCTTATATATCTGCTACATAGAATTACATCACCAACTTTGTCGGCCAAAAATAAAAGAATAAATGAATACAAACTATCGGCCCAATTCATGAACAAATCTCAATGTGCACCAACCGAAGTTGGTCACAACATAATGAATACCTACAACAACATCCTTGAACATGCCAAACATTCAAAAATTAATCCATGACGATCCACAACACGCTACAACCACCATGTCAGCCAAGAACATGAAAACCCAAACATGCAAAGGAAAAATCTTTGATCACAAGCACACCGATCAACACGGATGTGCAAAAAATATAGAGAACAATCTAGAAACATCAATGAACATCATAGGAGCATACGCGATAACTCAAATTACCATAATTATATTTTATTCTTCCATAAACACTAACTACATTAACTGAATAACTGTAGGAACACAGAAACTCACAACTTGCTCCAATCTTGATGCGCACTTCTGAAACTTCTGGAGGATACACTAGTTAGGATTAGAAACAAACCCTTTAATATGTAACTTTTGAATACCAACATATTAAATTTTACAACATGCTGAACTTCACAGCTTCACAGGCAGCCTCCAACATATTTATTATAATTTTCTCAATATCATCGACATATACAGCCTTCAAGATATCAATGCTAATAGTGTTGACATCAATGAAAACCACATATCAGAAACTTAACCACAACATCCAACAATCTCCCCCTTTGACATTGATGGAAACACATGATGTGAAAAATACACCATCAACGCAACAAGTTCTTCTTCCAACAATCTTCCCTTTTACACATTAGTCTTCTCCCCCTTTGTTCTTACAAATATTTTCACATTACTCTTCTCCCCCTTTGACATCAATGGAAAAGGTACACAGGCTCTAAACCACATATCTGAATCATCTGACTACTCCCCCTGAGTAGCAACCACCACAACATCAATTCAAATCAAGATATGACTATGAATGCATAGACAGATGTAAAGAATTGCATCTTAATTCTGATTAGGAGGGGTAATCACCCCTAACTTCCCTCTGAGATACTCAAAATTATCCTTAGGCAACAGTTTAGTAAAGATGACTGCAATATGTTCCTTAGTATGCACATACTCCAGTCCAACTTCTTTGTCACTCACTTTGTCTCTCAAAAAGTGATATTTGATAGATATATGTTTTGTCTTTGAATGTAGCACCGGATTCTTAGAAATATTTATGGAACTTGAATTATCATAAAATATAGCAATAGGCTCATCATACTCAATTCTGATATCTCTTAGCATTTGCTTCATCCATATTGCTTGAGTATATTTTTTTGCAGCAGCAATATATTCTACCTTAACACTAGATAAGGAAATGGAATTTTTCTTTTTACTTAACCAAGACACCAACTTCTTCCCCAAGAAGAAGGCACCAGCACTATTACTTTTCCTGTCATCCACATCTCCTACCCAATTTGCAGCAATAAAGGTGCTCAAAGTAAGATCATCATCTTTAGGATACCAAAGACCAAAATCAATTGTCCCTTTCAAGTATCTGAAAATTATTTTTATAGCAGTCACATGGGATTCCTTTGGATCAGCTTGATATCTAGCAACCATGCATACAACATTTGTGATGCTTGTTCTAGTCTGAGTCAAATAAAGAAATCCACCGATCATTGACTTGTATCTTGTTTGATTTTCCTTAGGAGAATCATCATTCTATGTTAACTTGAATCTGGTTACCATGGGTGTACCAACTTGCTTTGAGTCTTCCATGTCAAAAAAATTTAGTAACTCTCTTACATATTTGGACTGAGATATAAAGGTTCCAATATCTAACTGAGTAATTTGTAATCTTAAAAATATTTTTAGTTCTCTGATCATTGACATCTCAAACTCACTTTTCATTTCATCAACAAACTTCATACATAAGTCCTTATCACCTTCAAAAATGATTTCATCAACAAAGACTTCAATGATCAACTATTTATCATGATCCATCTTAAAATACAGATTACTGTCAGCATTACCTTTATTGAATCCAAGCTTCAACGAGTATTTATCCAGTCTAGCATACCAGGCTCTAGGGGATTGCTTGAGTCCATACAGTGATTTCTTCAATCGATAGACCATATCTCCCTTATCAGTCAGTTGAAATCCATCTGGTTGCTCAACATATACTTCTTCTAGCTCACCATTTAGAAATGTTGACTTTACATCCATTTGATAGACTTTGTAGTTCTTAAAATCAGCATAAGTAAGAAACAATCTTACAGCTTCAATTCTAGCAACAAGGCTTCAAAATCAATACCTTCCATCTATGAGTACCCTTTACATATCAGTCTTGTTTTATTATTGACAACTTCACCTTGTTCATTCATTTTATTCTGAAAAACCCATTTGGTTCCAATCACATTTTTATCTTGAGGTTTGGGAACAAGAATCCATTTATCATTTTTCTCTATCTGCATCAGTTCTTCCTTCATTGCTTCCATCCAATATTCATCTTTACATGCTTCATTGACATTGTTGGGCTCAGTCTTGGAGACTAGACAATACTCTTTTGCAATTATTCTTCTAGTCTACACACATTTGTTCTTATCTCCTATAATCTGATTTTCAGAATGATTTAGCTTTACATACCTCGAAACTTTGGGATTCTCTCAAACTTATGGTTCTTTTGTTCTTTCTTCTATACTTCCACTAACTTCTCCTTCTAGACTCTCTTGATTCACCGGAACAATTTGAACTTGATTCTATGTCTGAGCATTCTTTCCTTTATTAGTACTATCATGTTGTTCATCTAAATCATATCCATAGTATCTGGATGATCTAGTAGTGTCCTCATCAACTCTGACATTTGCACTTTCAACCATTTTCCTCAATCTTCTATTATAGCACTGGTAGGCCTTGCTCTTAGTGGAACAACCCAGAAAGATTCCTTCATCACTCCTAGCATCAAACTTGCATATATCTTCATCTCTTTTGATATAACATCTACTTCCAAATATTTTGAAATATTTAACAGTAGGCTTATAACCAAACCACAGCTCAAAAGGATTCTTACCAGAATTACCATTGAAATTTATTTGGTTGATAGTATACACAGCAGTGCTTACACCATCTCTCCAATAGATATGAGGAACATTACCTTCCAATATCATAGTTCTAGCAGCATCTAGAATTGTTATGTTCTTTCTCTCTACAACTCTGTTTTGTTGAGGATTCCGAGGAGTAGATAATTGTCTTTTGATTCCATGCTCTTCACAGATAGAATTGAACTCCCGGGAAGTGAACTCACCACCTCTATCCAACCTTAAGCATTTAATATTTAAACCTATCTCATTTTCGGCCATAGCTTTGAAACTTATGAACTTTTCTAATGCTTCATGTTTATCTCTCAAGAAAGCAACCCATATCATCCATAGTAATCATCAATAAGCAACATAAAGTACCTTTCTCCTTGTAGACTTCTGATTCTAGAGGGACCACATAGATTAGTATGCACCAACTCCAGTACTCCATTAGAATGATGTTGTTTTCTCTCAAAAGAAACTCTAGTCTACTTTCCCATCTAACATTTCTTGCATATGGTGTTAGTAGGCTTCACTAGCTTAGGAAGATCTCTAACTGCTTGAGTGGATCTTACTTTGACAATGTTATCAAGATTCACATGACACAACCTCCTATGCCATAACTAGCTTACATCAACTTGAGAAATTAAACAAATTTCACTAGCAGCACTCAGGTGAAAAATGTTACCTCTTGTCTTTGTACCTGAAGCAATTGCATTTCCATAACTTCCCAGTATCCTACATTTTCCATCTTTGAACTAAAGATTGTATCCCTTGTCAACCATCTTTCCAACACTCAACAAATTATGCGTCAATCCTTCTACATAAAGGAAATCATCAGTATTATATTTACCACTAAGAGAAATAGTGCCTCTACCACAAATCACACCAGCATTGTTGTCTCCAAATCTTACAACACCGCTGTCATATTTCTCCAAGCTTATAAACTTGATTTTGTCACTAGTCATATGATGTGAGCATCTGCTATCAATCACCCACTCATCTTTTTCTTCAATTCTGGTTGTAAGAGCTTTCTCAACATTCTTATCATTAGCAAATTTAGTGGACACCAGACCATTTTCCTTGATAGCAATGAATACCCATCCATCTTCATTTCCATTTTCTTTATCAGATTCTTCATCAGTAACACCTTCTTCAGCATAATAACATTTCTTTTGAAATATAGGCTTGTCAGGTTTGAACCTAGGAACTCTTTCAGGATACCTTGATGCAAAATGACCTATCTTATTGCAAGAGAAACATTTAATAGGAAACTTTCCTGTATACTTACCTTGTCCTCTGGCTTCTCTTTTCACAATCAATGCTTCCAACTCTTCTAACTCTCTTTCTTTGTCTTCAATCTGTTTCATCTCATCTTCATACTTGAATGTCTTTCTGGAACTTTCTCTCAGATCATATCTCAGCTGGTTTCTTCTAGATAGAGTAGATTTAAATGCAGATTTTTTCTTAGGGGTAGATTCACCAAATTCACTCAATTCAAAGGCAACAAGCTTACCAATCAACATATCTCTTGTCACATTTGTTACTATTCTAAGCTCTTCAATAGAATGAGCTTTCATTTTGTAAGAACTAGGCAATGATCTGATTACTTTAGCTACAATCTCTTCTTCATCCAAGATTCCACTGGCACATCTAATACCCATCACTAGTTCATTTACTTTTTGAATGAAAGAAATAATATTTTCATCTTCGCTCATTTTCAAGTTTTCACACTTGCCTTTTAGACTTTGTAGCTTAGCAACTTTCACTTGTGCATCTCCTTCATATAATTTTTCTAGCTTCTTCCAGATCTCATATTTTGTTTTCAGACCCATCACATTTGTCATCTCTAAATCTGTCATAGCACTCAATAATGCTTCTATAGCCCTAATATTAGTTTCAGCTTCTTTGATCTCATCAGGAGTAGAGGGACCATTCTGAGGAATAACATATATGTTCTTTGTAATCTTCCAAAAGGGTTCACCAATGCACTTCAAATGACACTCCATTCTAGCCTTCCACAGATAGTATTTTTTCCATTGAATCTAGGACTATCCTTCTTGTATGATTCCATCTCGGATCACCTCAAGCTATTAAACTTCTTCAGAGGAACCTGCTCTGATACCAATTGTTGGAAAAACAAGGATAGACAACTGAGAGGGTGGGGTGAATCAATTGTCATAGAATTTAAAACTTATTTAACCTTATTTACCTTTAATATCAAATCTCATAAATAACAATGAAAGCATGAACCAACAATACATCAGAAGCACACATAACACCAAGATTTTTGTGTGGAAACCCTGTTAGGGGAAAAAGCATGATGGAGGTTAATCCACAAGTTATACCCTGTTAAAAGTATAAGGAAAATGAATAAGGAATGCAAATGTATTCAGGCACACTATCTTACATACAACTTTCAGATTAAATCCATCTGAAGAGATTGAACTAAGAAATTAGCTTCTTCAAAAGCCTGATGACAGTTTCGGTTAGGCACAGAAAAACTTCTTCACACTTCGCTCAAACTTCTTCACACTCTACTCTGCAATCAAATGATATGATCTCTATTCGCACATAGCACTCACACAATTCACATTACACTTCACACCCACTCCAAAATGAAGAAAAAATTGCTCTTATATATCTACTACATGGAATTACATCACCAACTTTGTCGGCCAAAAATAAAAGAATAAATGAATACAAACTGTCAGCCCAATTCATGAACAAATATCAATGTCCACCAACCGAAGTCGGTCACAACATAATGAAGACCTAAAAAAACATCCTCGAATGTGCCAAACATTAAAAAATTAATCCATGAGGATCCACAACACGCTACACCCACCATGTCGGCCAAGAACATGAAAACCCGAACATGTAAAGGAAAAATCTATGATCACAAGCACACCGATCAACACGGACATGCAACAAAGATAGAGCACGATCTAGAAACATCAACGAACATCACGAGAGCATACGCAACAACTCAAATTACTAGAATTATATTTTCTTCTTCTAGAAACACCAGCTACAGTAATAGAATAACTGTAGGAACACATAAATTCACAACTTGCTCCAATCTTGATGTGCACCTCTGAAACTTTCGGAGGATACACTAGATAGGCTTAGCAACAAACCCTTTAATACAAAACTTTTGAATACCAACATACTAAATTTTACAACACGCTGAACTTCACAGCTTCACAAGTAGCCTCCAACATATTTATTATAGTTTTCTCAATATCCTCGACATATACAGCCTTCAAGATATCAATGCTAATAGTTTTAACATCAATGACAACCACATATCAGTAACTTAACCACAACATCCAACAATATACATATATATGTGTGTATATAGATATGTATATGTATATTTACTTAGCTGAAGTGTGTCTAAGACTAAGAGCATATTGCAATATAATTTTTAACTATAAATTTTTTTAATGTTATTTCTATGAAAGGAAATCAAAAGATGGAACCACCAATGTTACAAAGAGGGAATAATAAATTAATATTAATGATGTATTTTCCTTAAATTTTTTCATTTTTATTTTTATTTTATCTTCAATAATTACTAAATTATGTTGTTAAAAATAAAGAAAGTAAGGATTTCTTCTATTAAGAAGAAAAGGGGAATAATAAAGAAAAAATCCCTTTTTTTTAAATGAGGAAGCAAAGCTCCTCTTGGGGTTTTCAAAGAGTAGGGAAAGAGAAGTAGAGCTCAAAGCAAGAGAGAATTTGGCTTTTGTATGAATAAAATGAGAAAATAAAAAATATTTTTATAGAGAGAGGAGAAACAATAGTGGAAAGACTCAAATATTATAAGGAGAGTAACTATAACTAAGTTACATGAATCTATAAAGGAGAAAAATAGGGTTTTTCTTATCATACAAAGACATAAGATGCATAAAAGAAGAAATTAATAAATGAAATGGGGGAGGCCAAGAGGAGGAGTGTTAACCAAAACCTTAAAGACTAAAGTGAATTTTTTTGTTATATAATAAACAACATGATGAATGAGATACCTAAAAAATATACAAATAGAATGAGGGATTTAAAACTTTCAATAGAATACAAATTTAATTCCTTAATAAATCTACTCAAAACTATTATAAATCTATAATAAGAATTCTTCAAAGAATAATTGGGATAGAGAAATTAGGAAAGAAAGAGGAATCGTCAATAAAGAAGAGAAATTTTCAATGAGGATTTTTAACCTTCAAAAGGGCTCTGAAGGGGGTTATTTATTGATGGAAGAATAGTAAAAAATAATGAAATTTTTAAGACTTTGGTTTTAGATTTTGTAGTGTAGGAAAATTTATTCTTTTGCGGTTTTACATCATGGTTGGTCCTTTAATTAAAATGCACTTAATTAAGCTTCTAATTGGCTCAATTATGCATTTAAAAGCCTAATTAATCTCATTTTCCAAAAGGGAAAGTTGTATCAAAAAATTGCAAACATTAATTAAATTGCCTTGGAATTGGAGTGTCTTGGATTTAGGTCCTAGGACCCATTCGCCCAAGGGAAAATGGGTCACCCTCAAGTTTAGTACCCCAATTTTTAATATGTTTTTGGTAGAATTTTTATTATTCAAATTCAATTTGCAATTATCGTCCTTTGATGTTTAATTTTTGAGAAATTAGAAAATTACCTATAAATACAAGGTGTTTTTTCAATTCAAATCCTAGAGAGAATATTATCCAAACTTCACAAGAGCTAAGATTATTGTCAAAAGTGTTAAAGACTAGATTTATCAGTCTTCTACATCAACATTCAAGATCCCAAGCATCATGTCAAATTTATCTTCATTCATGCATGTTTTTGGAGCTAACATTGTGATGTAGGTTTCAAGCATTCAAGTCAAAATTCAAGCATCAAGGTCAACATTCAATCAAGCCATTTCATGCAAGATTGTGACCTTGGAGAGATATGTTAGGCTTTAGTCCTCCAAGGATATCCATTTAAGGGTTTGAAGAGTTGCAACATAGCATTGTCCATTCATCATTTCTTTCATTCATGTTTCATTTCATTTCAAGGTTTAATTACCAAAACGAGGTTTGATCAAGACAAACCCCCATTCACCAAAAAACACAATTTTTCCCTCTCTTTGTGTTTGCATATTTTCATGTGAAGAAGAATTGAAGATTGATCAAAAGTGCAATTTTGCAAAGTTGTCGTCAAAGTTGTCAAGCCACGGAAACTCACTTGCAAAATTTGTTTCTAGCTTTCTGACTATGAGATTTGAAGGAATTGGGAGTATAGTTCCAGGATCAGAGGATTATTAAAACAAATTTTGGACCCCTGTAGCAAGACCCATTCACCCTAGGGTGAACCTATCTCAAGAGGACACTCAACAAAGACTTTCGATGAGAGGTGCATAAATTCTTATCCTTCTCAAATTTGTCAGAGGTTTGTTGATTCTGATAGATTAAGGTTTTAAATTGATGATTCAATTCTTACATTGCATAATTAGATTCATTTATTATTTTTCATTTATCTCCCAAAAGTGCATTTCAGGTTGATTTACCCCATCATCAATCATAAGGAAAACAACAAGATTTTCATTAAGGTTGACTCACCTAAGGGTTGAAAGTCAATATTACCTTTGGGGATCTCTTTTTCTTAATGAAATAGGGAATATAGGTTCATACCCCCATTCCTCATTCTATTTTGGGGAAACACTATTTCCCCGTCATTTCATTTTGGTGAATCCAATATTTTACATCTAAAATTTTGAAACTGGAGTCCATTCAAACCCTAGATCTAGGATTTGCATTAGTTTGGATTTCATTTAGGGTTGTTAAAATTGCATTAGTTTTCATCTCATTTAGGGTTTTAAATTTTCATTTTACATTGTCTAAAATCTAAAAAATAAAAAAATTACATGCATACTACATTGATTTTGCATAGTACTTGCATATTAGTGTATTTTCAATCAAAATTACATTTTAAAAAGTGTCAATTTGTTCATCATTTGTCCCTAATTTCACTTGCATTAGGATGCCTAAATCTGAAATTTTCAATCACTAAAACCATAGTTTGCAACCTAAAACTAGAAATTCAAACATTAGGCAACAAATTTAAATTTTGATTTTTCAAAATCCTGACCTGGGACCCATTTGCCTTAGGGTGAATCAGTCCCTATATAGGTGATTTTTCAAAATTCTAGGCACAAATTTGTCTATGTTTACTTCATTCTATTGTGCTATTAATTTTGAGTTTTAGTTTTAGAAATTCGTCATTTCTTGCATTAAGTTCAATTGGTCGAATCAAGTGCATTGTTAAAAATCATAATTGGCATTAAAAGACATCATTTTTCAAGTTTTTGCATAGCATAATCAGTATATTATCTTGTTTTAAATCTGAAAAATTGCAAAATCATTTTAAATACTTGCATTGTACTTCATACATTTGGATGTTTGTTGCATTTGTTTAGTGCCTATTCTCCATTTTGGGTGCACTTAGGTTTGGTGAAACTTGTATGAGATTCATAATTGGGTGTCCTATTTTGAATACTTTAGTGAGATGTAGTTCGAGAATCATGCCATCCTGCGCTACTACATCTGTCATGGATCTTGAGTTTTCTAAAATCTATCACTCATAGTGTTGGCACTAGTCAACCCATTATGGATCATAGCTTTGATACCAAATTTCCCATGCCCACCCTACCCACAAACAATGTGATAGATGTTGACATAATGGTTTCTAATGTCCCTCAAGAAAACCTAAAACAAATGGATGAAGCCTTAGAAAAATTACAAAATGTTTTGAGTTATGAATACATTGTTGGTACTGCGGAAACTATCATAGGTAACATGAGGAAAATGCTTGATAATGAACAAGGAATAGAAATTTTGTGTAGACTATCTCATATCATTAACAACCATGTGCATACAATGGTTATTTGTGCTCAAAGTTTGGACTACACTCAAAGTCAAGGTGGAAGTTCAATTTTTCCTTCTACAACTATGGCCTATATTCCTATATACACTAATCCAACTATTACTACAACCATACAATCAACTAGAAATTTCAATACAACCTTAGGTATTTCCACTCGGAATCCCTTTAGCTTTGTGCATTCAAATCTCATATCTCTTAATCCATCTCCCTCATAAACTTACAATCCACTTTCCCTCTGAATACATATACACCACCTTATTCACCTCCATCACAAAACACAACAAATGATTTTGTCCTCAACCAACTTTTGCAAAGTGTCTCACCCTCCAACAAAAAATTTCCACATTGAACCAAAGTCAAAATGGCCAACCATCATACTATGTAAAAAGAAACCCCTTATCCTTGGAGATATTGAGAGCACAAATGCCACAAGGCATATATATTCCTTAATTTGAGAAATATGGTGGTAAAGGAGACCCTAGAAACCATGTCTCAGATACACAACCTTATGTATGGACTTCATTTTTTAGGATAAGCTCTTGGCTAAACTTTTCCCTAGATCCTTGAAAGACACTGCCTTGGAGTGGTTTTGTTCTTTACTGAATAACTCAATTAGTTCATTAATCAATGAACTTGTTGATGCCTTTCTTAACCATTTCCAAGTGCACATGGGTCCCAAGATGACCTTAGTTGAGTTAATGCAATGTAAACAAAACAAGGATGAAAAGGTCACTAATTTCATAGCACGACACCAATTGCTTTACTCACAAATCAACATTAAGATTTTTGATGTCGATATTCAAAGAATGTTCATTGAAAAATTGCAAACCAATATCCAAAATAAACTTAGGATGATAGAATTTCCCTCCTTTACACACTTGTGCATGGCCCTTCATGACTATCAGAATTCGGTTAGTCATCATGAAACAAAAACTTCTTCCAACCATCCTAGAAAGTTTGAATCTATTAAGCCTCTTGAAGACTTCTTTTTAAAATCTTATCAAAATTTCAAGGCAAAGCGCATAGCAGAATTATCCCTTAGCAACATGCCTCAACTCATGATTGAGCCTCCTATCATTGATGAAACCATGATTGAACTGAAATCCCTTCCAAGTAACCAAGACCAGCCCATGACAAATCCTTCACCTATTTCTTATAAAAGATCAAGAGATAACAATGTAAGTCTCGTTGTTCCTCCTAAGATCAAACAAGTTTATAAAGACAAAGAGAAAGTGGCTGAACAACATTCCATGATTCCTTTTATTCCTCCCTTGCGGGAAGAAAAGAAACCTATGGTTGAAAACACGCTCTTACACAGTCACAAATTGAAAATCACATAAAAATAAACAAAAATTCTAAAGAGCATAGGTGTAGATGTTGTGCAATTTCTCACAAGTTAAAAGAAGAGAATAAAATAGAAAATCAAGATCAAAATTTAGCTCAAACAAAGCATGATGATTCTCCACCTTCTCCACAACAACAAAAACAACATGAAACTTCTATGGACACTGTCATTAGGCCTCCTATTATGATTAACTTGAATGATGATGATGATATTGCTAAGATTGACGAGGAAGTACATAATGAGTTGAATTTATTGTTTTCCTTTTCCATAAGATTAGATGATAACAACCATTATGATCCTCCTAACAAGAGTGACTCACCATGTGTGGAACCTAGTGATTCTCCCAGTACAACACTTGTTGTCCCTTTAGCTATTTTTCTACATTGTGCGTATCATGAACAAGATTTGGATGTGGATGACCTGCTATAGGTTGACTCACATGTGCCATATTAGCCTTTATCTTCATGTTCTTTGTGACTACATGTGTGTAATGAGATCCCCTATATAGTGATTCTTGGTGTGTCTTTATATGTTTGTGAGCCTACATTGGATGACCCTTTTCACTCTATTGGTGCAAGGATACAAAGGAAGTGAATCTATTGTGACATTCTTCTATTTGTATCTCCATTCTTCTATATGTTGTAAACCTTTATCTTTTGTCTTGTGTTTTCCTTTTTGGGATGACGTAAGGCATTGAGACATTTAGGTCTCTTCCATGTTGACCCAAAAGCTTATCCTTTGTTTTCTCTCTCTATGTGTCATTCTTCCTTTGTGCCTATTGTTCCATTATTTATTTGGGGAATGATGTCAATTTCAAGCTCAATTATATCACTATAGCAAAGAAAAATGTTGCCCCCAAATGCAAGGATCCCTTATGTGTTATCTTAGTATTGCATATGGAGCGAAATATCCTTTCATGACGTATCTCTACTTGGAAACATATGTTTACATAGGTCTTTCCTAATAAATCTCTCGTGTATTGGCATTTATCATGTTCTACTTTTTATAATTGCTCACAACATGGTGTTTAGAAATTTATTTAAAGTGGGGGCATACGTGTCCCTCCTCATTTTTTGCTTCAAAGTGTGGTCTTCCTACTTCACATGATGTATCTTCTTGGTGGTGACATTGGGTTTGATGTTCCTCAAGAGCATGACATTTCTTGGCATATGGCATTCCTCTTAGTGGTGATGCTACTGCTTGCATTCCCTAAGTTACGAATCTTTTATCCTCGAATAGTTCTCTCTTGGTGATGTCAGGAATGATGTTCCCTAAGGTGATACCTTTCATGAACTAAGAAAAACCCCTTTGAATACTCTATCCTATTTAAAATAGCCACCAAGCCTAACACAACTTGTTTGCCAGTGGAGCCTTGTTTTTCACGAGTGCCTAGCATAACGCAACTTGCGAGCCTTGTGACCATTTTTTTGGAAACTTATCAAAGTTATTAGGAGGTATAACTTTGGTATGGTTGTTACATGGGAGCCTATAGACCTGGCATGACTTTCCCATTAGCCACATTTTTGGGGCTCACCTAGTGGACAACAGATTTCACTAGCTTGTGTGAGTATATGTTGTTTGCATAGTGGACATTGGGTTTCCACTTGTGAAATTTTTTTGGAAAAATAGCTAAGGCTTGATCCATACTAATTGAACAAATATTTGAGGCTTAATCCACCCCTCTTTCTTTTGCATTAATTTTGGCATTGTACATGCTTGTGTATCTTGTCTTGCTACTACATATTTAACATAGGCATGTGTCTCTTTGTGTCTTTGTTGGTTTTCAATGAGATCTTAGATTTTGGGAGCTTTATCATCCTCCTTGACCTTTGTTGTCTTATCTTTCCAGTAGTTGTACAATTAGATCTCTCTCGATGCTTGTTTGTCTACTTTAGTGTGAGTTTGAGAATAGGGATCATCCTCTCACTAAAGTGGGGGCTAAATGTAGTGTAGGAAAATGTAATCCTTTACATTCTCACACTATGTTTGGGTCCCTTAATTAAGTTGGACTTAATTAAGCCTCTAATTGGACCAATTATGAATCTAAAGCCCTAATTAATCTCATTTTTTGAAAGGGAAACTTGTATTAAACAATTGCAAACATTAATTAAATTACCTTGGAATTAGAGTGTCCAAGATTTAGGTCCTAGGATCCATTTGCCCAAGGGCGAATGGGTCCGCCTTAAGTTTAGGACCCCAATTTTTAATATGTTTTTGGCAGCATTTTTATGATTCAAATTCAATTTGGAATTGTTGCCCTTTGATGTTTAATTTTGGGAAATTAGAAAATTACCTATAAATACAAGGTCTTTTCATCAATTCAAATCCTAGAGAGAAGATTATCCAAACTTCACAAGAGCTAAGATTATTGTCAAAAGTGTTCAAGAGAAAATTTATTAGTATTCTACATTAGCATTCAATATCTCAACCATCATGTCAAAGTTATCTTCGTTCATGCATGTTTCTGGAGCTAACATTGTGATGTAGGTTTCAAGCATTCAAGTCAAAATTCAAGCATCAAGATCAACATCCAATCAATTCATTTCATGCAAGATTGAGACCTTGGAGAGATGTGTCAATCTTAAGTCCTCTAAGGATCTCCATTCAAGGGTTTGGTGAGTTGTAAAATAGCATTTTTCATTCATCATTCCTTCCAATCATTTTTTATTTCATTTCAAGGTTTAATTACCAAAACACAGTTTGACCAATGCAAACCCTCATTCACCAAAAACAAAAAAAAATTCTCTCTTTTTTTTTGTAGATTTGTAGGTGAAGAAGAATTGAAGATTGATCAAAAGTGAAATTTTACAAAGTTGTCAAAGTTTTCAAGCCACGGAAACTCACTTGAAAAATTTATTTTTGATTTTTCAACTATGAGATCCAAAGGAATCGGGAGTGCAAATCCAAGACCAGAGGATTGCCAAAATATATTTTGGACCCCTATAGCAAGACCCATTCACCCTAGGGTGAATTTTTCCCAAGAGGACACTCACCAGAGACTTTTGGTGATAGGTGCATAAATTCCTATCCTTCTCAGATCTATCAAAAGTTTGTTGATTCTGATAGATTAAGGTTTTAAATTGATGATTCAATTCCTACATTGCATAATTGGATTCATTTAGTATTTTTCATTTATCTCCCAAAAGTGCATTTCAGGTTTATTTACCCTATACTCAATCATAAGAAAACAACAAGATTTACATTAAGGTTTATTCACCTAAGGGTTGAAAGTCAATCTTACCTTTGGGGATCTCTTTTTTCCTAATGAAATAGGGAAGATAGGTGCATACCCCCATTCCTCATTCCCCTTCATTTCAGATGTCAAGAGAGGAAACAAAACACATTTTTAATTATTTTTAGTTGATTATGCTACCATATTTGTCATAATTCCAATATGATCATGCTAGCATCCAAATGGATAAAGGGTGATTTTTTGTTATAAAATTAAGATTAGGATGAAGTTGATGTTAAATTTTGACAACCCAAATAGAATAGCTTAATTAATTGATTACCTATAATTAATTAATATTCTAGATAAATGGTAACTAAAGATAATGAAATACATAGAGTGGAACTTGTAGGGTATGTAATTTTTACACTACATTTTACTACACTTTAGTGGGTTGGTGTCACGAGGTGATATAGTTACATTAAAGAATAGAAAATAAATGATAAAATTAAACTACATAAACACAAGAACACACATGTGTATTAGGATACATATAATAAGGATATGCAATAGCATGCTTGGTCATAGTATTTGTATGTCGATCAAGTTATTACATGCAAAATAATTATATCAAACAGACATGGCCTATACCAT
Source organism: Sequoiadendron giganteum (assembly GCA_007115665.2). NCBI lineage: Eukaryota > Viridiplantae > Streptophyta > Pinopsida > Cupressales > Cupressaceae > Sequoiadendron > Sequoiadendron giganteum. Next base: position 440,719,777 of record CM021105.1, read on the forward strand.
AGATAAGGTATGGAAATGTACCATACAAAAAAAATTATGTTAGATAAAATCAAATCAAAAGAATATCATACAATAAGTAGGTCAAATTCTACAATAGAATCATGTTGGGAAAAAAGTGTTTTGTAAAGTACATGTTAGTATCTCATGTTACGCACGTAAAAACTACTTTTAGGAAAGCATCTAAAGAGAGATTTCATTAATCAAGGAGAAGATATTTTCTTAGATATAGAAGGAGGGGGTGATTATATGAATGTATGGATATAATTCATCTTATTAAATACATTATGATTATGTAAGAGTGTAGAGGATATTCCCTACCTTAACACAATTGTGTGAAATGAGCACAAGTATTTCAAGGAGAAAGAAAAAATGAGAAGGGATGAAACAAGGTTGATATATAAAAAGTGTAGTTGAGTAATATTAGGGAACCAATTGGGAGAATAAGGATCTGTTCCAAAGTGCCTTTAGATAAAATTCATAATGCAATAAAAAGTGGAAAAATATTATACCATATCAAAGTGGATAGAAATATGATCCATATACAAGAAATGAGCCATGAAACAAATTTATATTTTGTGACTTTTGGTGATTTTTGTGAAAGAGATATTAATGGGAGAGGAAAAATTTTCAAAATTTATAAGATCAATAATTTTTGGAAAATCATATTGAAAGTTGGATTTTATTGCTCAAATGTACTATAGTAAATATTAAATCCAATACAAACATAGTAAAAATTTAAGGAAAATGATATTCATAATTAATGGGCGAGTTATGAGAGTAGGTGGCTAGGGTGATTGTTCTCTGATAGTTTTTATTCCTTTTCACAAAAATGCGCTTTTTATTTTGGAAAAATATGGACCCCCTCTTATGTTTAGGTTTAGGTTGGTCCATAGTATGAGCAATTTCCAAAATCAATCAAGTTCTCAAAAATTGGTTCATCCTTGTGCCCAAAGTTTGTTATAAATGGATAGAGTATCAAAAATTACCCTTTGGTCCTTTTAAAAAGAATGAAATTCATTAAGGAGAAGGATAAATTAGCTTGTGGGATTTTCCTATCCAACTAGACCAAGATCCAATTCACTTGAGTTTTTTTGCAAGGTCTAGGTCACTTTATAATTCCCAAAAAATAAGAAATACAAAATAATGTTATATGTCTTTTTGTGAAAACCTGATGTCCATCTAAACTTCACCTAGAAAAAATGAACAAGTATAGTTCACTTGGTATCTTTTGCAAATGATCCTTTACAAGCCAAATTGAATATTTGTGTAAGTCTTATGCTCAATTAAACTAGATTGTTATAATTTGGTCCACATATTAGGTTCACTTGAAATTTTTCAAAATTCATACACTCCTAACATCATCATAACATCTTCATTATGTCATCATCCATTTTCTCGATATTCCATTTCCAACTAAACAAAACATTTGAAAGCTGTGTGGTATCATCAAGCTTAGTTGGAATTTCCCATAAACCATACATTTATTATGGCATCTCACTTTTCTTACATCATGTTGATGTCATCATCCCAAAGGCACCCCCAATCCATGGTTATGTAATGATTACATCATGTTAATATCACCTTGTCCTTTAAGTGACATCACTGTTAGAATTTTTTATTTGAACCAAACATTTGAAAGGTTAAAAGGTGAAAAGGTTTAGTTCACATGGTCATTCCTGCAAGGCTTGTTGAAACCAAAATTCCCACAAAATATTAAATTGAAAAAAAGTATTCATTGTCTAGTAAAAAGGTCTAAAAATTTACCAAAAGGTCTAATTCACTTGAAAAAACCTACATATTCAAAATAAAAGGTATTTTGTAGAAAAATAACATGGATCTAAACCCAACTCAACAAAATTCAAAATTATAAGGTTTAATAGTAGTTCAAAACTCTACAAAAAAAGTCATCCTGTTATGAGCATTAATTATCCACCAAACTCTATTATGTATTGATTATAAATTAATTCCCATAAATTATTTAAGTTTAAAGAAGGATTTTATGAGTTCAATTGAACCAAAAGAATTTTGAGAGCATAAGAGTATTTTGAGGAGCACATTTTCACAAAATAATATATTCAAGAAGTTATGGAAAGTCGTCATTTTTGAGAGCCTAAGAACTCAAAGTGTTGTTGATATTAGGAGCATCCTCATCAAATCAATGTATAAATTGAAGGTTTTAATTCACTTGTATACATAAGTACCAAATAAATCCTAGTTTAATTATAATAATTTTCTTGGAAATTCTTGAATATTTATTAAGGTAAAATAAATAAAAAATGATATTATTAGTTTTTTACAACACCTTTGTTGGTGTTTGTCCCTTTAATCCTTTACCTTTGATATCATTCTTAGTGAAAGGAATATAATTTTCTTTTAATTCTTTGTTTAGTTTGATTTTGTTTTCAATAGAATCCCTCATTGATATATGATCAAATATTTATATTTGTGTCCCTCTAGTTGCTATGTGATATCTTTGTCTTGCCCCTTTCTAGGCAATCTTGGAACCTATATTAGTAAGGGAAAATTTATCTAATTTTTGTTCATTTCTTAATAGAACCATTTTTTGCCATCATATATAACCAATCTAATAATTCCTTCAATGGACTCCCTTATTCAAAAGTGTTATTTTTATAATGTTTTTTCCTTCTACTATAATTTTCATGTGCCTAAATATCCTAGGCCATATAAATTTATAAGTGTTATGGGTGATTATGTCTATTTCTAGCCTTTTTGGGGTTTATAGGTTTCCTATTTCTAGTATTATTTCCCTCCATTTTTGGAAACCCAACATTTCCATTTTTGTCTAAGATCTTTAATTATTTGTCTTTTAGACTTCTCATTACCTAAGTAATTTATCATGGCTTTCACCATGTTGTCACTCCCTACTATCTCTTTACCTTTAGCCCTAGGATTTTAGGTCTCCATATAATCATGTACTTATTAATCTATAAGAATAATCCATGAACCTTAATTATACTCTCCTTACTCTTTTCCATGCTTCCTCTCCTTTATCATTTAGTATTCACTATCCCTAATTCCTAATTTGAGGATTCACTTTTCCTTTAAGTCTCAAAATATTTGGCCTTAGTATTTCCATACTCATTTCTATCAACCCACTTCCCATCTTTCTTCCTTTTTTCGTACCCATAATTTTAGGATTACTCATATCATCATACCCAAAAGGTATAAAGTATGTGGTAAAACCAATCTTTAAACCTTGAAAGTCTTCCACCCTATTTCCCTTGTTCCTTTTTCTTCTAAAATCAGGTATTCCAAATTAATGATCCCTAATCCATTTCTCTTGAGTCATAGAATTTTGGAATTCTATATTTTCCTTTACCAAAAAGTGCATATGGCACTTTATATCCTTGATCACTTTATTTTTCCTTTTTATCCACTTCTTCTTCCATTAGTATTGGGTATCCCTTTCCCTAATTCTTTCTCCCCTTTGCATATTTTTCTTTTAAACTCCAAAGATTCTTTATACAACCTTCCCTACAATTAAGGAAATATTTGGTAAGCCTAAAATGTAGTTCACAACTAATTAATGCAAATTAGACTTCTATAGATTCTACCAACCAAATAAGTTGGATCTATTCCTATTAAGATGAAAAATAAAAAGAGCAACGTAATGGAGACTAATGATGAAAACCCATAAGTGCATTAGAAGGTAAGTCTTGTAAATTTATCTTGCTAAAACATAAAATAAGATAGATATCAATGTAGGTACTAAAAATAATTGTTTAGTAGCATTGGGTGTCATCTACTACCCCTTGATAAATTAAGGTATTAAAAAGAAAGGAGTTAAGGGTGGATTTAAATTAAATATTTATGGAAATTTTTGATAACAAGAGAGTAAAATAATTTATTGGTGAGGTCAAGATAGGTTTTGAATATAATTTAATGATCATGATATAAAATAATAAGAAATAAGAAATAATTTTGAACAATCCTAAGATGAGAGGAAAGATAATGGAAAAGGTTAGAAAAAATGTGAGAAGCATCAAGAGGGATGCAACTAATAAAATGTAGTTCACAACTAATTAATGCAAATTAGACTTCTATAGATTCTACCAATCAATTAAGTTGGATCTATTCCTATTAAGATGAAAAATAAAAAGAGCAACATAATGGAGACTAATGATGAAAACCCATAAGTGCACTAGAAGGTAAGTCTTGTAAATTTATCTTGCTAAAACATAAAATAAGATAGATATCAGTGTAGGTATTAAAAATAATTGTTTAGTAGCATTGGGTGTCATCTACTACCCCTTGATAAATTAAGGTATTAAAAAGAAAGGAGTTAAGGGTGGATTTAAATTAAATATTTATGGAAATTTTTGATAACAAGAGAGTAAAATAATTTATTGGTGAGGTCAAGATAGGTTTTGAATATAATTTAATGATCATGATATAAAATAATAAGAAATAAGAAATAATTTTGAACAATCCTAAGATGAGAGGAAAGATAATGGAAAAGGTTAGAAAAAATGTGAGAAGCATCAAGAGGGATGCAACTAATAAAATGTAGTTCACAACTAATTAATGCAAATTAGACTTCTATAGATTCTACCAATCAATTAAGTTGGATCTATTCCTATTAAGATGAAAAATAAAAAGAGCAACATAATGGAGACTAATGATGAAAACCCATAAGTGCATTAGAAGGTAAGTCTTGTAAATTTATCTTGCTAAAACATAAAATAAGATAGATATCAGTGTAGGTATTAAAAATAATTGTTTAGTAGCATTGGGTGTCATCTACTACCCCTTGATAAATTAAGGTATTAAAAAGAAAGGAGTTAAGGGTGGATTTAAATTAAATATTTATGGAAATTTTTGATAACAAGAGAGTAAAATAATTTATTGGTGAGGTCAAGATAGGTTTTGAATATGATTTAATGATCATGATATAAAATAATAAGAAATAAGAAATAATTTTGAACAATCCTAAGATGAGAGGAAAGATAATGGAAAAGGTTAGAAAAAATGTGAGAAGCATCAAGAGGGATGCAACTAATAAAAACCCTAGCATTGAGATAAATATATCCTCAATGGACATGGAACTCATGAATATTAAAGAAATAGAGTGGTTTATAACCTAATTGGAACTATAGAGAAAAAGATAACTAAAATGATAAAGAATTTCAAAGAATATAATGCAACAATGAAATTAGAGAAGTTTGACCTTATTTGTAGGGATATTATAGATGTGGTTTCTATGGGGGAGAAGAGGAAATAAATAAGGGAGGAAGTAAATAATTTTTTAATTGGTGACAAAGATGAGATAATATTTAGCAATATAATAAAAGAAATCACCAAAAATTTAGAGACCTCCACAGAAGATTTGGAGATGATGGAGAAGAGAAATTACTAGGTTGAGGAAGAAAATAACTCAAATAAAATTAAAGATAAATCAATTATTAATTATGTGTTATCCACCAGCACATTCTCCAAGATAAAGAACATTGTGAAGTGATGAAATCATGGACTAAGATTCACCTCCCATGTTGTCAACATCAAGAATATTTTCTAAAGAGTTCATATAAATAGTGAATCATTAATTGGGTTGGATAAAGCAAGATCAAAACTCAATTGTGTATGAGATTTGTGAAAAATATTAGGAAGTGAGTTCTTAGATGTTCAATTGCCAAGAGATAATGGTAGAGAAAGGACTTTGGGGTAAAAGCACAAAGTTGTGTCACACTTTATAAAGGAAATGCTCAATGTTGATCCAATTTTTAAACTTGAATTACTAAAAAGTGGCATATATGTTTCGAATTTTGGAATGATGTGAACTAGTAAAATATGTTTTTTTTAGTATATTTTATATTTATATTTTTTTTAAAATAAAAAAAATATTTTAAACTAGTTTTTAATAAATAAACACAATAATTTAGTTGTTGATAAAATGTTGAAAAATGAAGTTCAATGGGACGTCAAACTTTTTATAGTAAATTTTATTTATTTATTTTCAAATTTTTGGTGTGTATTTATAACTTGAAAAATTAGTGCATGGATATTTTCTTTTTCCAATTTTGATAAATATATATTTTTAAATAAATATTAAAATGTGCATGAATAAAAGACAATTGTTTCCATCAGACGCCAACTTTCATATTAAATATTTATCTAAAATGGAAAAAAAATTATACCGTCTTGAAATAGATTCTTTTATCTAGTGCATCATATTTTTTTCAATTTTTTAAATAATTTTTAGTATTTTTCTTCATATGGTAATCAACCTAATATTTTGTGATGATAAACTACTTTTAGTATAAATAAAAATAAAATATAAATAATGATTAAACTATTAAAATAAATACAGTTTTGAAAGCTACACTTATGGATCTACAAAAGGGTATTTTTATATTTTTTTTTTTAAATTATTTACATTAGTAGGATTTATTGAAACTTCATGTTTTTCAAATAATTTTATTTTTTTGATAAATTGTGCTCAAAGTGGTGCTCCATATATTTTTAGCCAACAATTTTAGTTGAAAATTTTGTGGAATTATCTAACTTAGCAAGAATGAATCTCACTAAATCATATGTTTGACCAAAATTGATTTTTAGTTAGAAATACTTAAATTTAGTTGTATTGATAAGTTGGCTGAAAGTGTGACACAGCTATGTGCTTTTACCCTTTGAACATATAGAAAAGAAGTGAAAATAGACAAATAAGTCGTGATAAAAAGAGAGAAAGAGATCCAAGAGTAGAGAATTTAGATTAGGGGAAAGGATAGTCCCTAACCATATAAAATAAAACAAGAACACCTTTACCTCCTCCAAATATGGATGCGCATATGATTAAGCTCCCTATTTTTGGTAAATACACCAAGGATGCTAGAAAATATCTTTTTACCTTTGACTTTCATTGGAGGGGTTGTTGTAAATCATGACTAGACCCAATTATATGATTTTGTGGAGACCCTCAATGATTAGGCACTAAGATGGTGCATTAAAGATTTCCCTAAGCATGATAAAACATGGAAAGAATTGAGTGAATTATTTTTGAAAAATTTCCACTTACCTAATGTATGAACAAAAATCACAAATAAAATATCAAAGATGATAAAAACTAAGGAGGAATCAATAAAGTATTATGATGATTTAAAAGTACGGTTAGAAAACTAGAAAAAACCTTGACATAAGAGAAATGAATTGATTGGTTTATTTTAAGGTTGACCCCTCACATTATAGAAAAATTAGATGAGAATATTTCCTCTTCGTATAAGGATTTTTTACAATCAATTACCATAATAGAGTCCTAGTTAAAGATATGGGAGAACAATTTAGTAGGAAATGATGAAATTAATAATTTAAAATTAGAGTTGGAAAACATAATGTTGAAGGAAGAAATTTTAATGAAAGGTGATAAGGTTGAGACTTATCTCCCACCTAGAAGAATTAAAATTTGGTTTAAAATTTATACAAAGGAAGAACATATAAGGAATGATTTTTTTTAAAATTGAAGGCACCAAGAGGGCTACCACACTAAGAGGGGAACTTGAGAAATCCCCTAGAAATATAGTAAGTATATATTGTAAAATATAAAGTGGTACAAACATGACACAAATAGGTTTTCAATCTTACTTCATGAAGAATATTAATATGAACCAACATGGTTCATGGATTTACTAGGGAAGCATTTTTTGGATATGTGTATCTAGATAGAGAATAGGTTTTAGCTATAATAGCATTGAATGTTTATTTGGCACATGGTTTATGGGAACTTCAAATTAATTATTACACCACTTAACAATATACACTATATGGTACCACAAATTCAGGATACAAGACCCTCCATGAGTTGCCATGATAACTATTGAGAATGGGGTGGTAAGGGAGGCTACCACAATAATAATAGAGGTACCAGAGAAACGGGAAGGAGGACAAGGTTAGAATGTTTTAAATATGATAAACTAAGACATTATGCTAATGATTACAAAAGGAAAAAAGTAAAAAATTCCACATGTGATTTTTGGGTGATAAATCACATGATATTTCTATTTTTCCTAAATTTAATAGTTCTATACGAATGTGTCTAACCTATGATGCTAAAGTAGTAATGAGTAACTGAATTAGAGTAAATGTTAGATAGTGTAAGAAATCAAATATAGAAAATAAATTTAGAATAGGAGAATCCTCAATGACAAAAGAGAAATTGGAAAAATAATAAAAGAAAAAAGGAAAATTAGGAAAAATAACTTTAGTAATTACCTAGGGTTGGATTAATAGAATCATATCTTAGGAGAATCTTATGAAAGTGAAGAAGAAAAATATATTTAGGTAAGGGGGCACATGATTGTTGATAAGTAATTCCAAAGAGCTAATTAAGAAAAAAAGGAGACGATGATAGTAAGGCATGTTTCATAGAAAAATAGTTCTATAGATTGAAATAATTAGCAAATTTGGTAGAATAAGAAGAGGTTAGGGTTCAATGGTTGGATAGGATGAACTTGGATAAGGTTATTGGAAAGAAACTCATGAAATATGAAGTTTTTGGTTTTCCAGCTTCATCCAATTATAGTTTTCTTATGAACAATGGGAGATAGTAAGTTTAGATGAGGAGGAGGAGGAAGAGTAAGGGAAATTTGGCTAGTTTAGTTAATTGTTTGATCAAGGTCGAGTTAAGGAGAAAATTATAAGTTACTGGTGTTATTTGTAGAATTATCAATTTCTTGAGAAGAGGATGGGGCTAAATAAATATAGGCATCATAGGTCAAAGAGCATATGGCTTTAAAATGATGTATCACCTATGTATAATCATACAAGGTGGTACAAAGTGTTATAGAAGTTGGATATGTATGTAAGATATTTTGATTGTGAAGCTTTGGGAAAATATTCCTAATAAATACCCTCTTAATATTATATTTGAGAAGAATTTATGAGATCTATGAAAGAATGCATTGATAATAGAAGATAAAATCTACCACCTTCTCATTTGCACTTGAATTGCAATGTCTAACATTAATGAAATTTACATGCAATCCTATGTTGACTTGAATGTGATCCATCAAAAGATAAGGGATAAATGAAAGAACCCATAGAATATGTAGATAAAGAGTATAACTATTTTAAGTGTTTTCCCTAATTAATAGATAAAAATAGTAGTTATGAACTGATCATCAAAGTAATAATCAATGCATATTGATCTATAAAGGATTGAACGTGTATCTTTGGATTGCTTATCCAATTATACATGTATTCCAACATTTAGCACGATGAACTATGGTTCTTGTGGATGATTTATTACAGACAAAAATATTATTTTTTGGAGGAGGTTCAAGGTTCCATCCCCCAAAGGTATGAAATGATGGGAGAATAGATAGCTAGCATTGATTATTGACATTTCTTGAAGTAGGTGGTAAATGATAAGGTTAGGAGCATAGGTTGGGACATTAATGGTAGGAGAGGTCAAAACAATTATGTTTTTACAAGAGTGTGGAAAGGGTTGTGAGGTTAATGGTAGGAGAGGAGAGGGAGTGACAATAGTGGTAAGAGAGGATCGAGAAATATAAGTGAAGGGAAAGGGTTAAAAGGGTTGCACATAGGGGTAAGAGGTAAATTAGTTGCCTAAAGGGACATTATTATAGTTAAAAGGAGGAATGGGGAGAGACATGAATTTTGGGAATATGGATTGGATGAGAAAAAGTGGGCATGAAAATGTAGGTGAAGGAATACTCAATGGTAGGAAAAATAAAATGGGTTGGCTAGAAGAGAGGGATGAAGGTAGGATAAATAGACTATAAAGTGGCATGCATGTGAATAATATATCATATAGCATGTAATATCTCTAGCCCCTCAAGATGGGTGAAGATGATATTTATTAAGGAGTATGTGAGTGAAGAGATTTATGATTAGGTGACATCATCAGGTAGGATAATTTGGATGAGAGATAATTCATGGTCAATTTTGTGGCTAAAAACCTTAGCATCATTAATAGGGATTCATTATCAAAATGTCATAATTGTGAGACATGTAGAGTGGGACATCATGTGGAGTGGATAGCAATGGAAGAAGGAAGGAAGGGTAATGAAATAAGGAAGAGGAAAGAAAATACATTGATAAGTTTATATGAGAGTTCATGTAAGAGATAATTGATGAGGAAAGGATAGTTAAATAATGGAGGATAATAATTAATATCAAAGAACAACAAAAATGCTTCATCCTTACATACTATAGGAAATTTTAGTAGAAAAATGTAGTTTTTATTTTTCAATGAAAATAAAAGACAAAGATAATAATGTAGTAAATGGGCACTAACCTCATTTTGATTAGGTCTATATATGTTGTGATTATGTTTATGTTTACTCAAAAATAATATTTTGTTGAATGATGAAAAAATAAAAAAAATAAAGTAGGTTTAACTAATTTTTGGACATTAGAATGAGAATTTGTTGTTTAGAGAGAAAAATTATGTTGAGGATGAAGAAAGGAATAAGTAATTAAGGTTAGGATTCACATCAAGTTCACTACATATATAGATAGAAAATAGATAGCCTACACAATTTTAATATAGGAAAACCTTTTTCAATTATCTATCTTAGGATTCAAGTAGAAAACTATTATAAATGGATTTACTTAAAGCAAAAAAAAATATTCTCTACCAATTGAATAACATGTCATTTATCTTTCTAGTTAGATAGCTTAGCATGTCTTATGTAAACTAAATTCCAATCTAAATGGGGTTCATTTATGAATTCGTCAATTTTCTAGCAATTAAATTTATGAATGGAAATATTGTTTAAAGACATTTAAAAGGTAATAAGAATGAAAATGAAAGCTAGATGAGCTAGTTGATGGAAAATAATAGGAGGGCCCTATTGAAAAGACTCAAGTTGTGAATAGGAGGAACAAAGTCCATTTTTGGTATAAGGATGTACACACCTTTAGAGTGAAACTATGTCATTATTACATGTATTTTCTTAGAAAAATGTAGGATAAATAAAAACAAACTAAAGAGTGCTAAAATTTTGAGAAATGAAGGATAAAATAAGGATGTAGAATTCCTTGTAAATGAGTAAGAAATATGGTCTTGAAACTATTCACATCCCTCGTTTGTGCTTCCATGTTTTGCTTACATGTCTATCAAAGAAATTGCAACTAGAACATCTGACAAAATCACTATACCCTTTATTAATTTGATGGATGTCCATACCTTGTTCCAAATCTCCCATATCAGCATAACCTACGAGGATGCTAGCAAAGGTTGCAGATTTTAGCTTTACACCTGCTAATTGCATTTTCTTGAAAGTTCTTAAATCCTTTTTTAAAAATATTTTATGAATAATTTACAATCAGGGCATTCCATGAGAACAATTTTTCTTCGAGGAATTATATTAAACAATTCATGTGTATTGTCTATGCTTCAACATTATAAATATCCTACAATTGTGGCAATCCATGAGACCGCATTTCTTTGAGGTATTATGTCAAACAATTAACATCCCTTATCTAACAATGTAGTTGCAACTACAACATCTGACACAATTATCATCCTGTAACAAATTCGATACCATGTTCTAAATCTTCCATTTTGGCACAGGGAAGGAGGTTACTAACAAAGGTTGTGAAGTTTGTCTTTACACCTATCAATTGCATTTGCTTGGATTTTCCTAAATATTTTCAATAAATCCATTTTATGTATATCTTACAATCATGACATTCCATGAGACCACATTTTTTTGAGGCATTCGGTAAAATAGTTAACACACCTTGTATATGCTTTCATATTTTTCATACATTTTTTTTAGGCATTCGGTAAAATAGTTAACACACCTTGTATATGCTTCCATATTTTTCATACATTTCTATCAGAGCATTTCCAAATACAACATCTGATAAAATTCATCTATCCTTTATGCTTCTATGGATATGTATACCTATTCCAAATCTCCCATTTTAGCACAAATAAGAATAAAGAAACAACAATGAATTCAAACAAAAGAGATCAAATCAAAGACAATTCCCAACCTACTCATGAAATGAAGTTATAAAACAATGAAATCAATCAAAAAAATGCAATCATAAAGAGAACATAAATTGAATTCATGAAATAATAACGTTTTTTTAGATAAAAGTGGCTAACCCACTGTAACGATTTCTATTGCTGAATAGAGATTTTTTACAAAATGTACAGGCAGAATCAACCAGAGTCATGCCTGAGAGTACAAGTCTACCTGGAAACGACTTCACAAAATTACAAAACATTGCAGTTCAGAGATATATCCGCCTTGAGAACATGGCGTCAAGCATCAAGAGCCGAGAGCAAAAACCAGAGTCATGTATAAAAGAACTAGTCTACCTGATAATGACATCACAAAATTACAAAACATTACAGTTCAGGAATATAACCTTCTTCTTACCATAGGATTGAGCATCAAGATCCGAGATCAAAGTGACCATTGGTATAACATATATTCAAAAACTTACGACATACCCAGAACAAAAAACCTGCAACACAAGATCCATGAGTGCAGCATAAAACATTACACCTTGCTCTCTACAGAGGAATCCAAATCTATGGGAGGAGAAAAATATGGGTCATAAAAAGGGTCATTCAAAGCATGTTTAAATAGAAAGAAAATTGCACAAAATAGGAGCCACACACTGTTTGAAAGGCAACACTTTAGAGTTGGCCTGAGGGCACGAAGTCGGGCTCGAAATGCAGCTAAATGACCAAATACCAAATCCTGAACCAGCACGCACAAGAGAGACTGTAGAGCATGGGAAGATAGTAGGTGAACCCTGCAAATAATTCTTCCAAAGAGATGAGAACCCCCACGGAGATCATAGCTCTCCAAAGTCGAGTCTAACACATACATTGGACAAACGTGAGGAAGCAAATAGCTCCCAGCAATAAACCACAGTCTCCTTGTACAACATATCCATCAAATTAGAGACAAACAGAGAGGCAAGCTCGTGTGGAAGAGCCATGGGATGCATTTCAAGCCAGGCAGGGTCTAGAGCAATCATTAGTTCCTCCTCCACCAACAGGCAATGAATTAAGAAAGTAGTGCGCAGCAATTGCACAGTAGAACAATGCCTAACTCTAACATCGTGAAATCTTGGTGGGATGAACACCCTGAAAAGACCATCCATGATAACCCAGCAAACTAACAGAAGCCCAAAGAAACCAAAATGCTAAGTGACAAAAAATTGAGCTAGAATGTGAAATTTAAAGGTGGCCGCATTAAAATCAAGCTTGTGCGAACATTATTCCTTGTACAGTGACAAAATTTAACACAGACCCAAATTGTGAAGGCAGTTACAACAACATCCAATTTGGGAATACTCAAACAGGTGTCCAACTAAGGAGAAGCCACCTCTCTCCAATTAACAGAGAAAGTATCGCCACCTTATGCCAAATCAAAGAGTCGTCGCCAACCAAAACCATCTTGCATAAGCAGAAAATCCCAAGGCAATCTCACCCGCACCAGAAAACTGAATGAAAAGCCCATTGCAAGAAAATAGTACCAAAATATCTTCGAAAGGACCACCACCAATTAATGTAGACAAGAAACCAATAATGGCACATGCTTCAAAGCCAAGTCGGAAGATGTCATGGAGACCATCCAAGCCACCAGGACTTAAAACCACATGAAAAAACCACACAGACATCAAGGAGACTGTCCAATCATCAGGTGAGGTTGATGTCACAGAGACCCTCACACACCAGGAAAGAGAATGCCACATGAAATCAATATCCAAAAAAAATAGAGCGCCACCTGGACGTCAAGAAGACCATCCAAGGGGCCATGATCAGAGTGCCAAGTGGACGTTGAGAAGACCGTTGCCAAGTAATAAGCATAGAACCAAAAGGATGTCATGAAGACCGTCCAAATCACATGAAACCACAGAGACATCATGAGGACCGTCCCAAAAGCAAAATACATGGAGCCAAGAGGACATCGTGAGGACCGCCCAAACAACTAAGATCAAACTACCAGAAGGACGTCAAATAGATCGTCCCGAAATCTGCTATAAGGACATCAAAGGGACCATCTAGGAGTCAGCCAAATCCGACGTCATGGAGACCGCCACATCAGTTGGGAACAAAAGAAGCCATATGGGTGTCAAAGGGACCAGCCCAATCCGTCGTCATGGAGACCACCACAACAGTTGGGTACAAAAGGAGCCATATGGATCTCAAAGGGACCATCCCAAAGCCAGCTTATCACGACATCGTAAAGACCGTCAACCACCAAGGTGCCTAGAGGGCAACCCAAACCAAAGATGAGATAGCGGGTGGAGAGAAAGCCGCCATTACTTCTTGCAACAGCCATGAGTCAAGCAAGATCATGAAGCAAGCCATGTATTTTCTCAAAGATTTTCTCCTATACAAGGCAAAGAAAAACTACCACCAGCCAATGTTGGTTATTTTTCTTGCAACCTTCAACCCTAAAGAGAAACACAAATGCTTAAATTAGGGGATTCAATATTTAGGACAAAGAATTTGCACTATCATCAGGTTGAAGACAAGAAAAGCCAACAAACAAGACTATGAAAGTCTTCTACACTTTGAACTCTACAGGACTCACGAGGGTGCTCCTAATTGTAAGCCTGAATGTATGATATACTTGTGTCAAACAACAAATTACAGACCTATGAAAGTGGATAGTTCTCAGATATATAAGTGATGAGTATTTTATATTTTACCAAGTTCAAGCATAATCTCATTTGCATTGATCATTGCTAAGAACAAATAACTTAAATATCTTCACCTCAAATACATAGAGGGTTACTAGGTAAACTTCTGTCAGATTCAGCCTCTATACTCTTTCAAACACCATGAAGATATAGGAAACTATAATAAATTAAACATGAAAGCAAAAAGACCAAAGTAACAGAGTTTTAATATGATTAGATTGTTTCTAAAAATGATTTGGGTACTATCACAAATCAGTGCCTAATCTAAAGACATGGATTCAAATCTAAGATCACAAATGCAAGTTTAAACAGCAGTTTATTTCAAATTAGTAGTCACTTAACAATTAATGTCTTACATTAATTGGAACCTCACATATTACTGCATAATCATACTTGAAAATCTATTTCATTTCTTCAAACCCATAGTAATCTGCATATAGAATTGACTTATTTGCTTGAAAAAACCCATAAACAAATTATACAACTGCAAGAAGATTGCAATGACAAATCAACATATCCTTGATATATTTAATCCATATGCAATTTGAGAACACAAAATAGAGACAACTTCTACAATGTTGTTCATCAATTTGTTCAAACTAATTGACACTGATGTAGAAAATTTTGCATTCATTCACTGTAAAATAAAATTTCAACCCAACTAAGCATTCTCTATTTCCTTCCCCTAAACCAGAAGTTCAGAACCTCCACAAAAATGAGAAAGAAAGATAATAAGAAGAAGAAGAGCAAGCCCTAAAAAGAATCTGCAGTTGACACATGGCACCTTTAGCTCCCTTGATTCTACAACAGAATGGCATTTAGAAAATGCCTCTTTACTCTCCATCTTCTTTGTCTTTACTTGTAAATCTCGTGCATCCTTTTACTCTGCCTGTAAAAATAGTTTTACTAGCTCCATTTTCACTTGTAAGTGAAAAATATTACTCCTGGGTAAAAACCCACTTATTGGCAGTTGAATATTTTATTTAACTTGCATTTTAAACTAAGCATAGAGTCTTCATTTTCAACTTTTGTTCCCCTACAACTAAGCTAGCATTTAAAAACATGATTTGAATCCTCCTCTTCAACCTTCAATTTTTTCATTACACACTGCATCTTATTTGACATTTTGTCAAACAATTGTTTAGTAATCCATTTTACCTACAATCTTATTTACGATGATCTTGTTCATCTTTATTTGCATTTTAGTAGCCTTCCAAAATGCTCATAACAACATTGAAATTATTGCAGAGGTATTTAGAAATATTCCTTGGTCATGATAATGAATTGTTGGTCGTTTTTCCCTCACAGGCAACCAAAAAATGTATAATTTTTTTCCCAAACTGCTTCCTGAACATGAGAAATGAATTAGAGAAGCTTATGGATGAAGAAACAATCATAATGAACTTACAAACATTCCAAAATTTTGCCCCCAATGCAAAAAAACGTGATTGATCTTTAACTTCAGCAAATAAGATGAGTTTTTCGAATCATTCTCAATGATGCAAAGGAATTTATTTGATTGTTTGGCATTAGAAGGAGCGGGAGGGTGTTTTCATTGCTGATAAGCATTTAAAAATGCTTCAAACAATAATCAAAAAATTGCAAGGGCGTGAAAGGAGTTGTAAGCAAGTTTTGGAGGGCAAAATCAGCAAATATCACCCATTTGAAGGCCTCAAACCCTCCTCCCACTCCCTAAAGCATTCAAACATGGATGGGAGACCTCTTTAACCCATAAACAAGCTTTGAGTAACCTCAAAAGAGCCAAAAAGTGGCTTCCCCGTGAGCCCGTGCCCTTCATAAAACCTCTCCAAAATTCTGGTGGGCTGGCAGGGAAAGACTTTTGGTGTAAAATTTTGACTTGTATTTCATCTTGAAACATGTAAAAATGCTTTCAAAGACCCCCACTAACATTTACAACATCAAAAGCTATTTTAAATCTTGCAAAATTTGAAAGTTGGAAAGAGGAAAAAGCAATTTTCTTCCTAGCAAAATGATGAAAATTTGCTGCTCACAAATAAGATCACTTGGAACCATGATTTTTTGCATAGGGACATTATCAATTATTTAGAGAAAACCCATTTTCTCAAAACTTGCATTTTTAAGATATTTTTAAGACCTCATTTGTAAACTGGTATGTTTGATGTCTTTGCCACAACTGTAATGCAATAAAATAATGCATCAGATGACCTCCATTTTTTATGAAAATGGATCTGGAGATTTTTTGGACCAAAATGAGAAATGGGTTGCCCTTAGAAATGCAAAATTAGAATTTTTCTGGAACACCCATTTTGACTTAGTTGCAGTCATAAGATAATTAACTGACCCATCAAAACTCATCTTGGGGGTCTGAAACTGAGCAAGAATGTTACCATATGTCAAATTAATGATTTTCAATATGAGTTTTGAGTTGCAAAATATTAATCGACAAAGAGGGCCTTCGAGGCATATTCAGCAAGATGCAAGCCTAGGCTCTGTTGATGCATTGAAGAGATATAAGCACTTCAAATTTTAAGAATTTGAAGGTGCCATCGGTGGCTCATGTTCGGGGACGCATGCCCCTTACGGGCATGGCGAGATTCCAAATCTTTGGAGAGTAGACCAAGTGCCAAATCCATTGGGTGCTCTAGAACCGTTTCATTATGCTACATTGGAACTCATTTTTCAAACTTCATTTGGTGGCCCCAAGCCCCCAAAAATGAAGTACCACTATTTACCTTTGTCAAACACTACCATGAACTACCCACAAACCAACCATGTCATTGACATGCCTTACCATATCACTTTTCTTTTCAATTTCACCACTAATTTTGTAAATCCGCAATTTGTAATCAGACATTAATTGAAATCCATAATCATTGTGACATTTTACCTTGGCCAACTCATTGTCATGTTCCACTAAATACTCATCCAATTGAATTGAGAAATTGAAATGTCTATAGTCCATTTGACCATTGAAATCATTACATTTGACATCATATTCAGTTTGCACATCAAATTGAAAACTTTCATAAACACCTTGTTGTGCACTATGCAAACAACCCCCAAGTGCATCAAGAAGAAAAAAAGCATATTCAGGAGCCTCCTTGAATTGGGAATCATGACATGAGCACATATCTAAGCATTTTTATTTAGCTACATCAGAACACTCCTTGGTATCACGGAAATGGAGATCATATGCATCATCAACATCCCAAAACTGAGTAAATGCATTCATCTCAGGTTCAGTAATATATTATGATCCATTTTTCAAATTATCACTCAGTTCAATATAAAATGCTTCAAAAGAAGGCTCAAACAATTCAGAACCAACAAGGTTAGTAGAAAGAAACTCATGTGCATTGGTAATTTCATGTGCATGATCAATTGATAAGTGTGTTGACCCAAATGTGAAAGATTCATTGCAATCTGAATGTTGTCCATTAACAATTGAAGAAGCATCTTTGTTTTCCTCCACAAAAATGCTTTCCTCTTGTGATGAAAACATGTACATATTCATACTGTGAAGACAAGAAAGATCCGCAAAGAAGCACCCATATTCAATTTTATATTGACTAACATCACACCCACTGTCATTTGCATCATTTGGCTACTCTACACATTGATCAAAAAATTTTGCAATGTCAACGCAATCTGAAATTTTATTGTCATATAAATCAACAGACTTTTCAATGTTATCAATGGGTAATAATGTTGATTCAAGTTCCTTATGCTTGTCACAATGTAAAACTTGACTATTCAACCATAAACCCCTTTTTTCATCAATGTGCATATCATCATCCTCTTCATACATCACAAATTTTTCTATCTCTGCATCATATAAACAATCATAAGCAGCAGGGACATAAATACATTCATCAACATCTTTATCATCTATGCTTCTGTGTTCAGGATCAGAATACTAAAAACACACCTTCTTGTCTTCAAATTCATCGTCACTCATAGAGTTAGTGTGCTCCATTGATAGCATACCCTAACTACATTCCATGTATTCATCAAATGGGATTTGTTTATTCACTTGTGAACAAGCAACTTCATGAGCATTTGTATCATTGCATCCTTCATGTGTAGAAAGTACTTCTAAGCCACCCTCATGGAAGCATCCATAGTCTTCAAGAGAGCAATTAAAAACTTCACTCTCATCATGATCCTCTTCACCAGCCAATTCAACATGACATAAACTATGCTCAAAAATTTCAAAATGAATGCTTAAAATTTCATTTTCAAGATCATGATCACTAATTTGTGATGAGAAATCGGCAACACTTGCAAGTGTATCTTTATCTTCATCACTGGTATACATATCTGCATATATGTTGCTTGTGGACTGATTACAATCACTATCTTCATCCATACAAGATGGATATTCATTTTCTGAGATACCTTTTTCACTTGTTTGCATTCTTTTTTGATTTTTCTCAATAAGACAATTGCCATCAACATCTTGAGACATCATATTTTGTGCACAGTCACACTGGGCTCCTTCAACACTTTTTATTCATTCAAGTACCTGATCAAAACTGTGAGGTTTCAATTATTTTGGAAAGGTACTCAACCTTGGTTCAAAGATTTCAAAAAAATAAATCAATGCATGTTGAATCCTTAGGTCTGAAATTTTTGAGGACCTCCAACAAGGCATCCAAAAATCTTGAGAACAAATCATAGGGTGATTCTCCCTTGTGCCTCTTCATATTAGACAACTCTTGAATAAAAGACGTCTTATCAACATTACTGAAATTTTGTTGATGTTCAACTTGGAGCTCACTATGATTTGTGTGTTGTAGTGATGGAAAATTCGGAACAGAAGAAGCATTACCCTCTTGGAAAGCATTTCTATTTTCTGATCCATGAATTCCATTTGCATGAGGTGTGCTAGGATAACCAACACTTGCAGCCATGTATCCTTTCACCATTGAATATTTCAGATTGTTCTCAATATCCATGGCAATTTGATATGCCTGATGTAGTGTTGCAAGATCTTTATCTTTTAATAGATCGCTCATTTCTTCATCAAATGCATCAAACTATACAATCAAACACACTGCATCATTTGGTCTCATGTTTTCAGTAATTTCACCTTCTTCTTTTTTTAAATATGAGATTGAAAGCTGGGACCAACCCATTTTCTTCTTTCTAGATGTTATTAAGTTTTTGTCTCACTAAATTTGGATTAATTATTTCTCCAAACTGCTCTATGAATGTTGTCATAAACTCATTCCATGAAGAGATAGAACACACTCGAAAATATGAAAACCAATCTCTAGCATCTTTCTTCAGAGATTGAACAAATAACTTCATGACAACATCTCCATAACTTATCTCATAATCTCCCATCAAATCAAAAAATTCTTGTAGATGTTGAGATGTTGATTCTGATCTTTTCCCTTTAAATTTTGGCAAATGTTCTCTAACTTCATTAGGAATAGGGTTTGGGAAATCTTGAATACCATTAAAATTCAATGGTCTATATCTTTTCACAGAGAAACTTATTTGATGGCATGGCAGGGGTTGCACACTCTTCATGTTTACATCATGCACCTCACAAAGATGTACAATTGAATGATACATTTTCTTACACCCCTTTACAAACTTCAAATATCAACTCTACAGTTGATCACTACCCTATTTCTTGCTTTATCATGACCTTAAAATATTACAATGCATAACTCAAATACTTCTACATCTAAGATCTCTCTAATGGGCAAAATTTTAAAAACAAGCATACTTCATTACAACATAGAAGCTTCAAATTATAGCTTAGAAGTATGAAAAATTACAAGTATCATTCCCTTTCTTAGTGCTTAATTCACTCAATAGGGAATCAGCATTCTTTCAAACTTGAAGACTTCTCATAAACTGATTTTAAACATAATAATACTTTTTTAAAATTTTATAGAATACTTGGAAATTTGTAGCAGCTACTAACCTTTCTTCTTGGCTGAAAATTTTGCAGATCTAGAACTCTCTTTACATTTTTAGTAGGTTCTTTGGACAGAGTCGCCACCTCTCTTCACAAAGGACTGAACTTCAAGCAATATGAAGCTTCTTCAAAGATAAATTTACTTTTGGGTCTTCTCTCACAACAGAGTCACACAAATTCTTTGAAATTTTTCTGCACCAAACTCACTTCCAGGTATAAAAACTTTTCTATATCTAAACCAGATGTTTAGATTTACCAAACTCTTGACTCTGTGATGTAACGGTCTGCAACTGGAGATTCAAATTTGTGCCCAACGGATTCATCAATCTGTTGGTTATTTTTCTTGAAACCTTCAACCCTAAAGAGAAACACAAATGCCTAAACTAGGGGATTCAATATTTCGGACAAGGAATTTGCACTATCAATGGGTTGAAGACAAGAAAAGCTAACGAACAAGACTATGAAAGCCTTCTACACTTTGAGCTCCACAGGACTCAGGAGGGTGCTCCTAATTGTAGGCCTGAATGTATGATAAAATTGTGTCAAACAACAAATTACAGACCTATTAAAGTGGATAGTTCTTAGATATATGAGTGATGGTTATTTTATATTCTACCAAGTTCAAGCATAATCTCATTTGCATTGAACATTGTTGAGAACAAATAACTTAAATATCTTCATCTCAAACACATAGAGGGTTACTAGGTAAACTTCTGTCAAATTCAGGCTCTATACTTTTTCAAACACCATAAAGATATAGGAAACTATAATAACTTAAACATGAAAGAAAAAGGACCAAAGTAACAGAGTTTTAATATGATTAGATTGTTTCTAGAAATAATTTGGGTACTATCACAGATCAGTGCATAATCCTAAGGCATGGATACAAATCTAAGATCATGAATGCAAGTTTAAACAACAACTTATTTCAAATTAGTGGCTCCTTAACAATTAATGTCTTACATTAATTGGAACCTCTCATATTACTACATAATCATGCTTGAAAATCTATTTCATTTCTTCAAACCCATAGTAATATGCATACAGAATTGAATTATTTTCTTGAAAAAACCCATAAACAAATTATACAACTGCAAGAAAATTGCAATGACAAATCAACATATCTTTGATATATTTAATCCATATGCAATTTGAAAACACAAAATAGAGACAACTTCTACAATATTGTTCATCAATTTGTTCAAACTAATTGACACTGTTGTAGAAAATTGTGCATTCATTCACTGTAAGATAAAATTTCAGCCCAGCTAAGCATTCTCTATTTCTTTCCCCTAAACCAGAAGTTCAAAACCTCCACAAAAAAGAGAAAGAAAGATAATAAGAAAAAAAAGAGGAAGCCGTAAAAAGAATCTACAGTTGACACATGGCACCTTTAGCTCCCTTAATTCTGCAATAGAATAACATTTAGAAAATGTCTCTTTACTCTCCATCTTCTTTGTCTTTACTTGTAAATCTTGTGCATCTTTTTACTCTGCCTGTAAAAATAGTTTTACTTGCTCCATTTTCACTTGTAAGTGAAAAATATCACTCCTGGATAAAAACCCACTTACTGGCAGTTCAATATTTTATTTAACTTGCATTTTAAACTAAGCATGGAGTCTTCATTTTCAACTTTTGTTCCCCTACAACTAAGCTGGCATTTAAAAACATGATTTGAATCATCCTCTTCAACCTTCAATTTTTCATTTCACACTACATCTTATTTGACATTTTGTCAAACAATTGCTTAGTAATCCATTTTACCTACAATCTTATTTGCAATGATCTTGTTCACCTTTATTTGCATTTTAATAGCCTTCCAAAATGCTCATAACAACATTGGAAATATTGCAGAGGTATTTAGAAATATTTCTTGGTCATGGCAATGAATTCGTTTTTCCCTCACAAACAACCAAAAAATGTATAATTTTTTTTCCAAACTGATTGTGGACATGAGAAATGGATTGGAGAAGCTTCTGGATGAAGAAACAATCATAATGAACCTGCAAACATTCCAAAAATTTTCCCCCAATGCAAAAAATGTGATTGATCTTTAACTTCAGCAAATAAGAGGAGCTTTTCAAATCATTCTCAATGATGAAAAGGAATTTATTTGATTTTTTGGCATTAGAAGGAGTGGGAGGGCATTTTCATTGTTGATAAGCATTTAAAAATGCTTCAAACAACAATCAGAAAATTGCAAGGGCGTGAAAGGAGTTGTAAACAATTTTTGGAGGGAAAAATCAGCAAATATCACCCATTTGAAGGCCTCAAAACCCCCCCCCAAAGCATTCAAACGTGGATGGGAGACCTCTTTAACCCATATACAAGCTTTGGGTAGCTTCAAAAGAGCCAAAAAGTGGCTTCCCCATGAGCTCGTGCCCTTCACAAAACCTCTCCAAAATTTTGGCGGGCTAGCGGGGAAAGGCTTTTGGTTTAAAATTTTGATTTGTATTTCATCTTGAAACATGTAAAAATGCTTTCAAAGACTCCCACTAATATTTACAACATCAAAAATGCTTTAAATCTTGCAAAATTTGAAAGTTGGAAAGAGGAAAAACAAATTTTCTTGCTAACAAAACGATAAAAAATTGCTACTCGCAAATAGTACCACTTGGAGCCATGATTTTTTGTGTAGGGACATTATTAATTATTTAGAGAAAACCCATTTTCTCAGAACTTTCATTTTCGAGAGATTTTTAGGACCTCCTTTGTAAACTGGTATGTTGAATGCCTTTGCCGCAACTGTAATGTATTAAAATAATGCATCAGATGACCTTCATTTTTTATTAAAATTGATTTGGAGATGTTTTGGACCAAAATGAGAAATGGGTTACCCTTATAAATGCAAAATTTGAAACTTTTTTGGAACACCCATTTTGACTCAATTGCAGTCATAAGACAATTAAATGACCCATCAAAACTGATCTTGGGGACCTGAAACTGAGCAAGAATGTTACTATATGTCAAATGAATATTCTCACCAAGGGGATTTTCAATATGAGCTTTGAGTTGCAAAATATTAATCAGCAAAGAGGGCCTCTGGGGCATATTCGGCAAGATGCAAGCTTAGGATCTATCGATGCATTGAAGAGATATAAGCACTTCAAATTTTGAAAATTTGAAGGTGCCATCAGCCAGCACACATTAACTTGGAAAACAATTTAAATCAAAATATGATAAAATAGTGATGGGGAGATAAGATTTTATCGCCTTATTGGCAAGTTTGTATGCCAAAGAGTTACATTCTCTAGAACAATGTTGAAATTGGTATGCCTCGAAGTTCTAAAGCAAGAGTAAAGCATGATCCAAAAGGTATTTTAAATTCCAATCCCCCAAATCCTTTTTCATTAGGGCACCAATCACCAATTGAGAGTCACCCTCAATCTTGATGTGGGAAAAAAAAATTCTTATTGTCAATTCAAGCCCCATAATCAGAGCAGAGAATTCCGCCATGGTATTTGTACCATTTGTCAATGCTTTGCAAGTAGCCAAAACAACCAAACCATTACTATCTCTCAACACCACCCCAACCCCAGATGGACCTGGATTACCATGGGAAGGACCATCAAAATTCATTTTGACCCAATCCATTTTTGGGGGAGACCATTTAGCTAGTTTTTTCAAGTTAACAAGATTACCATTTTGAAGAGAGCCTTTAATCGGAGGGGCCTTAATCAGTGGTCAAGATTTGAGTATCCAATCATCCCACAAAGAGAAATATAAGATTTTGTTGTTCCTTCAACACATAGGACATGACCAACTCGGAGATGGAAGACTCAATTTTTTGAATGGTGTGATTAATTGCACTAGTTTTTTGTCTAAAAATCTTGCTATTTCTTTCAATCCAAATAGACCAAGTAACAATTAACAAACTGATAGACCAAATGCAAGAAAAGAATGAACCTTTGTAAAGAGAAGGCCAACTTTGGAAGTGTTTCAAGAGGGTACACTATAATGGCCCAACCCATCCTAGCTTCTTTTGGAGCCACATCCAACATGCTTGAGCAAAATCACAAGACAACAAGTGATCCGAAGACATAAACTTTCCCACAAAGAGGAGTATTCCCTAAATGATCCAATCTCATTCCCGTGAGAATTCTATCTTCAGAGCCAACCACAAGAAAGCTCTTGATTTTGGAAGTATATCCGGACCCCAACAAAGGTTGTGAGGCCAATCCAAAGCCTTTTCCTTCTCAACTAGTGCCAAATAGCCTTCTTTAATAGAATAGGCTCTCAACTTAGACTTAATCCAAATGATTTCATCATCATAATCAATATAGAAAACTTGTCTCTTTTCAAGTTCTTTGTAAAGAGAAGTCTTAAGTTGAGCCAAAACAGGTAGAAAGTCAAAAGATCTCCATTTAGTTGTAGGTGAGAAAGAAGAATGATCTATCATTAGATAATCCACCACTCTACAACCCCGTAATATTTGTAAGACCCTCAAGATCACACCCTAATTTTCCATTGATTGAAGCACTTGATGACCATTCCAGGCATTATCCTAGAAGAGGGGATTTTTGCCATTATGAATCACCCAAGATAGGTGAGGGAGAATGATGTCTCTACACGAAATTATGAAATTCCATATCTTCAAACCAGAAGGATGGTTCTTTATTGTGAAGATGTGTTGCCTATCCAAGGAAACCAGATATTTATGCTACATGATTTGGCACCACTTTGCATTAGGATCTTTATAAATATGCCACACAAGTTTAGCACCCAATGCTTTATTTTGAAGAACCATGTCTCTCAACCCAGCACCCCCATTATTTTTTGGAATGCAAACCTTTTCCCAAGCAACCAAGGGTATTTTCTTCTTTTCCTTCGCATTTTCAACCCACAAAAAATATTGAAATATCTTTTGTAGTGCATCAAATTTTCCTTTTGGAATCTTTAACACAGACATCAAATAGATTGGTAGGGCTTGAAGAATAAATTTGATCATTGCAAGCTTTCCATCCAGAGATAACCATTTCGACTTCCAAGAAGCAATTCTACCAAATACTACAGTTATGATCTTGTCCCAGTACTCATGTTTCTCTCTTCTTGAGAAAAAAGGCACCCTTAGATATATGCAAGGAAGATATTTTGATTTGAAACCCCAAAACTGCATAAGTCTACCTTGCACCACAAAACGAACATTAAAGAAAAAGATCTTAGATTTCTCCTTGTTAATAAATTTCCCCGAGAATGTAGAATAGACTTCTAACACCTTGTGCATAGCCTTCACTTCTGATAAGGTAGCTTTCCCTAAAAGGAGAGTATCATCTGCAAAGAGGGGGTGAATGATAGGCCACAAAACATGATTTAGTATGATCCCTTTCCATAGGTTCCTTGAGTTTGCAGAAGAGATTGCACAACTAAGTCCCTTAGCCATGAGAATAAAAAGAAAAGGAGAAAGTGGATCTCCTTGTCTCATGCCTTGCAAAGAGTTAAAGTACCCACAAGGTGAGCCATTTATTAGTACTAAAAAGCTTTCCCTTGATATACACGAAAAGATCCACTTGCACCACTTTTTGTGAGAAACTAAACTTTTTCAAGACTTCCATCAGAAAATACCAATTAACTATATTGTATGCCTTAAGCATATCAAGCTTCAAAATCATTGTCAGGATCTTTTCCTCAACAAGGGAGTGCAACACCTCATGAGAAAAAATTGCACCATCTGCAATCTCTTTCCTTGGGATGAAACCTCCCTGCTCCTCCAAAATAATCAGGGGAATCACCATAGCGAACCTAATAGTGATTTTATTTGTGAAAAATTTATATAAAGTGTTACAAAGAGAGATGGGGCAGAAATCAACAAAGGAGATCAAGCAGACCTTCTTAGGGATAACATCAATAAAAGTGTTGTTGATCTCTTTTAACATATTCCCATGTTTTCTAGATTCCTCCAGCGCCAAAAGAACATCAGTGTCAATGAAGTCCTAGCACTTCTGAAAAAAGAGGACAGTGTAACCATCAAGGCCCGGGGCTTTCTCAGAAGCCATTGAAAATGTCGCTTTCCTAAGTTCTTCAAGATTGAATTCACTCATAAGTATCCTATTTTGTTCAGCTGAGATGAGGGTGTGAATATAATCCATACTAACAAAATCCATTGAGGGGGGACCACTATTTGGGGCAAGGAGCCCCTTGAAAAACCTGACCACTTCATCTTGAATTTCCTTAGGTGTAGTAAAAGTGACCCCACTCTCACCCTGAATTGACAATATACCATTAGCCTACCATCTTAGTTTAGAAGAAGCATGAAAAAATTTAGTGTTCTTGTCACCATCCTTTAGCCATAGTTCTCTTGATTTTTTGCGCCAATATATCTCCTCCCTACAAAGAATTTCCTCTACTTTCTCCTTAAGGGACCTCTCTTTATCAAAGGAATGCATATCCATACCATCTTTAATAACCACATCATATAGGTGAGATAAATCGTTTTGAATTCGGATCTTTTCCACAAAAATATTCTTAAAATGAACTTTTTTCCAAGCTTTTATCTTTTCCCTCAACCATTTTAGCTTTGTAACTAACTGATACATTCTTGAACCCACTACAAATGGTGCCAAATTCCACCAGTCCTTTATCAGAGGAAAAAATTGTGGATCTCTAAACCACATTGCTTCAAACTTGAAGGGCCTTAAGACCTTGGGCTTATCTCTAAACACCAAGAGCGAAATTGGGAAATGATCCAAACTTGAAACTAGGTGAATAAAAGAGAAGAATTCATGCAAGGAATCCAACCAATTGTTTAACAATAAAAACTTGTCTAACCTCTCAACAATCTGACAAAAATCTCACCTTTTATTTTTCCATGTAAACAATCCATTTTTTGGAGCACAATCAAACAGCTTTTTTGAAGTCACAAAATCCTTTAAATCTTCCATAGCTCTTGCAGAAGGAATAATACCTCCCTTCTTTTAAGAGATATCCATAATAGCATTAAAATCCCCCCCCCCCAAAAAAAAAAACTTTCAATTCCTCCCTTGGGAGAAGGTAATATGCCGTAGATAGTTCCTCCCACAACCTTTTCTTCAAAGGAGAAGAGCAGGGGCCATACAAACTGAATAACCAAAAGTTGTTTCTAGTCACTAAGCAAGTCACCTAAACACCCATCCAGTTTCCGGATGAATGGAAAGAAACAACATCCACACTTCTAGCATCCCATAGAATGGAAAGACCACCAGAGGCCCCACTTGAAGCCATAAACAAAAATTTCCACTTGACCCAAGAGCTGAACATTTGCTTACCTTGAGAATCTGACAACTTTATTTCTTGCAATAAAACTAAATTTGGTTGTAGATCTTCTACTTGACACGTAATCAAGCGTCACTTGTTAGGGGAATTTAAGCCCCTAACATTCCAAGAAAGGATCTTCATGCCTTCCGAGGGGAGAGCTCCTCTCCCCTCTTCTTTAGGTTATTTTCCAAGCCACACAGTGCTCTAGTATCCTCCTCAGGCTAGAGATTCTTCGCATTCTCATTGAAAATAACCCTCTTAGAAGAGGACCTTAGTGTCCTTTCCAAATTGGACTGAATATCGACTGTAATTTATGCTTGTGTTTTTTTGTGAGTTCGACTTCCTCCCTCTAGTTTTCCCTTTTGGAGAAGTAGATTTAGGTTTGTTAATCACATCCAATTGAGAGATAGGAAAGGAGGATAAAATAGTTTCAACATCCTCCTCACAAGCTACTTCCTCAACAATCTCATTCAAAAGATCATTTTTAGCTTTTTCCACAATCTCATTAACCATACCAATTAACTCTGATTCAGAAACCCCCTTTAATGGAGTGGGTAGTTTAGGAATCTTTTTTCTTAGGGATGTATCCTCCAGGTGGGGCATCTTAGGATCCAATTTAATATCATCCCTCGGCACCACAGAAACTTTCACTAACGACCCCATGGAAGAAGCTAGAAAAAAAACAATGTTAGATCTTAAGCTAGCATTATTATGCAAATCAGGGGAATCCCACCAAAATCACGTGGCGTGGAAGACAGAAAACCTCTATGGAAAAAGGCAAGATCAAAATCAACTTCAATGTCTTTATTGCAGTTGAGATCTAGCCTGAGAGACAACCTTTGAGTAAAAACCCCAAGATTTGACAAGATGCACACTTCCAACAAGGTGACTTTCAGATCTTTCAAAAAAACCCAAATCATAGATGTCAGACTACCCCTTTCCAGAAAGAAATCAGCCCTTACAAACTCCCCTAGGGCATTACCCATTAACCTTAAAGCATCAATATCAAAGAACTCAAAAGGGAGATTTGACAATATGAAGCAAGACGGTTTTTTCACCCCCATGAACAATGAATCTAAGAAATTAGGCTACCAAGTGTGCAATGCTAAGAAATCTTTCCCAAACCAAAAAGGCCCTTCCCTAAGGATCTTATCCCTTATTTAGGTATCATTAAACAACACAAGAAAATAATCCTTTGAAAGCAAATACAAATCTGAAGAAGAGCACCAGTTTCTCACAATCCATTTATCAATCTCAGAAAGAGATAATTTTTTCCCCCAGACTTGTCCAACTAACATGCCAAATCTAAAAATCTCTTAACCAAAGAGGCATTTGTGAGACTTACCTTAGGGGTAGGATCTACCCAAGAAGCTTTTTCCCTGAACCCCCCATTTTGTTCTATTATCCAAGGCTTATCCTTACCATTTTCCACATTCTCCTTATTTTCCTGCAATGGCTCCCATTGCAAGCCCTAATTCTCCACAGTGTGACCATGATCTCCTTCCCATATCCTTGAATCTGGTTTGTTCCAACTAAAATTCCCCAATCCAAAATTCCATTGATTTAAACGGGGAAAACTGTTCTCTCAGCCACCTCTGCTCACCTCAAAAGTCTGACGTTGTGGACAATTTTTCCTACATCCACTATTACCAACAAATCTTTGACCTTGAAACCTATTATTCAGAGGATGATGCTCCCGAAAACACTCACAATCTCTAGATCTTGCAGGCAGATGATCTCTTCATGGAAAACCAAAGTAAAATCTAGGGTTTTTGTGAGCCCTACTTTGTTGAAGCCAATTTTGATATCCATTATGAGGTCGGGTTTGATAGCCAGTGTTAGGGTTTCTTCGTTGGTTTTGAAAATAAAACCTACCCCTTCGGCCACAATGGTAGGTAACTCTAGTCCATCCATAATTTTCATTGACACATTACTCAAATACGCCATGTTTGGACAATACAGGTGCCCATTATGTGTCAGACATATATGCCCATCGTTTTCCATTTCTTTGCCCCTGATGCGCCTTTTTTTTCTTGATTAAACTCTTATCTTCAAATGGTAAAAAGACTATGTATTTAGAGGTGTTTATCTAATTTCCCGACAATTAGATTCCAAAATCCAATTCGAAATACAAAATTACCATCCATGTTGAAGTGTAATTTGTATTGATATTGGATTGCATTGGATCAATACAAAGCCTCCATTTTTGTTGGAAAAGCTTCAAAAGATATGTTAATGGTGATCAAAGATGTAAATGTGCTCAATATGCTTCAATGGCTATTTTGACATAACCTCTCCACAAATTCTCTAGATTCTTGGATCATTTTTTAGAGGAAAGAAGGTTGTTTTATAGATTTTTAGATTTTAGATGAACGATCAAGATTCAACAATGTAAGATCACGATCAATGGTTGAGAACCATTGAGAGGAAATAGATTGATCAATTAACTCCTCTGATTGAATCAATTAAGGATTTTAATTGAATAATCAATAGGATTATATTGGAATGATTCATGGGATTGAAGAAATCAGGTTGAGTGGTTAGTGGGATTGAAGAAATCAGTGGGATTGGGAAATAGATGGGTTAGTTATCCAATTAGAGTGAGAAATCAGTGGTATGATTTACTCAACCAAAAAGGGGTGAGGATAATTAATTGATTGAATAATTAATTAATATTGAAGATGAACATGCAAGTTGTTTTTGAATTTGTCAAAGAAAGATATATTTGTTTGTTGACCATGTTGAATGATTTTGAATAATTGATTTAATTATTCAAATTTGGAGAAGGGAAAGTGGTTTAATTAAATTATTAGTGATAAAAATTTAATTGATTTAGATGAATAAGGTGTATTAGTGACATAATTAAATAATGTGTTTATTTAATTAATTGGGAGGAATAAAGTCAGATTAAATGATGACATAGTGAATTAATTAAATAATTAAGAATTATTCAATTAATAGAAGAAAATAGGGTTAATTAGTGAAAATGATATGAAATGCAATTATATTAATGATAATAATGTCGATGATGGAAAAATACAATTCAGGATGTGTGATATGTGTTAGGTCATTTTTACATGTCTACATTTTTCCCCTCTTTGAGACAAAGTATTGGTTACATTGTTTCAAAGAACTCGATGTTCATATCATGATTTGAAAAATTGAATATGCCTCATTGTGCCCCAACGATTAGCAGAAGGATGATAAGACGTTGGGCTTCCCCCTCAAGAGGTTGGCCAAAAAAATTACTTTTTTGGTCAGGCTCATGACAAGGTTCCATTGTAGTTTAGATGCGTAGAGGACAAAAAATTAGGCTATATGTCTTGCATTTACGGTTTCAAATGTTCTTGGGTACTCAAAGTTTAAACCTAGGAAGGTTCCTTAGGTAAAAATTAGCGTTTGGGGGGGTTAAAATAGGAAATTAGTGTTAATTTTTTCTCATTTTCACTCTGAGCCTTAGGAAATTCTTGCCTTTAGAGATCTTGGAGTTGCGATTGTTGATTTGTGATGGCAAGGATTTTGGGTGCCCCACCCCAAGAAGATGTAGTTTGTTCATTCAGGAGGCCAGTTGGCACAAGCATCGTGGTATGTACCCCTTCCTTTCTTATTTTCGTCATTTTTTGTTTGTGTAATTAATGCTAAAAAAAAATAGAAAGATACTGGTATTTTCTTGATTTTCATGCTATTATTTTGATTTGACTGCTAGCGTACTAGTTTATTTTACCGCTATTATAGAAATTCCATGCTAGTGTATAATTTGACTGCAAATGGAAAAAAAGTTCGCTATTGTTTACCACTTTTGTAAAATCCATTTGCTATTGTAAAATTGTTTGAAAAGTAATTGCTAATGCAAAAGAAAACAGTAACGTATAAACTAGCCACTATTGTAAAAAGTAGTCGCTATTTTAAAATCTAGTTGCTAGCATAGTAAACGTCGCTTTTGCAAAAACATGTCACTATCATCCAAAAAGTGCTCTCTATTGTCAAAAATGAATGATTTAGCTAGTTTCCTTGCAGTTTTAGGTTCATGATTTGTTTTCTCTAGCAATTTTTTGACGTTTTGGGTTGAATATTTGCAGGCAGTTCTCAAACCGTTGTATTCTAGGGAGCGATGACCATGAAAACTGTTCAACTTGATTGTTGATTTTGATGAGGTAGAGAGAGACTTCGTTGACATTGTGGGTCTATGTTATATCTGTTATATGCCCAATATCAGATGTCACTGGATGAGGATGACCACACTTGTTGAGAGGTGTCATTATCAGACTTTGTCTTTCCATCTTCCTACTGTTGAGGTGACAGTCACACTTGAGGATATTTTGGAGAACTCTATAGATCCCCATTCATGGTGAACAGGTTATATATGATGTTAGGAAGGGTACCCTTGTTATGCAATGAGTACTTGGTGTGTGGAATCTACAAGTGGTGGATTCCAATATTGACTTCTCTCCATTTGTCAATGGTGTTGATCCTCTGTCGATGGTGCTAGTTGGATTGATTATCGATCCTTTGATGTCCGATCACAAAAGAAGGCTATTTCCTATTGGCTAGGGCATCTACATAGAGTAGATGATGGAGCACGGGACTAGATATGCTTGGGGTCCGTGTGTATTAGCAAATTTGTACAGATACATGCACGAGGTTTTGTATCAAAGTGGTAGTGTTATTTCAGCAACAATGACACTTCTACATGTGTGAGCCTAGGAGAGGATCCCAATGATGAGACCAGATGAAATTCTTGACCAAGATTTTGATGATCCATTTTCTTATAGGTATTCTAATTTTTGCATTACACCTGGCTCGATAGGTTACACTACTGGAGAGGTATTTTGATGATATGATTGAGTTTATTTGGAGGCCATGGCTAGCTTGTGAGGCCTGGCATGATGATATGGAGCATTTACCTTTTTGCATATAGCCACGGTGGCTCATAGGCCGCATGGACACTATTCTTGAGAGATATTTGTCTGTGAGGGTTCTCTAATGGTTTAGAGAGAGGCAGATGATATTTTTTGATGCTCATCATGCACGGTTCGGGAAGGAGGCTCGAGAGGTCAGGGTTTGGGGGCCTACAACCTCCTCTATTGCATTAGAGGTTGAGTTCATAGTAATTTCCCCATTTAGATAGGGATGGGTAGTAGGTATGGAAAATCTTGGGACTACACAAGATTTTGATCAATGGTGGGCTCATTGTCTTCCATTACAATTTATAGATCCTATTGGCATTGGTCCAGTGACGAGAAATTTCAAAGGGTGGTTGGTGTGATTGGGAGGAGGGGTGACCAATAAAGACTATGGATCGTAGTTGAGTAGCTAGATAGAGCTCTAGGTCAACAAGATGGTGGGTAGGATGGTCAACAGCACCAGGACCAGCAGCATCAGGACCAATAGGTACCACAAGGTCCTCCTCCACATGGGTATGTTGTAGTTTAGATGGCCCAACTAACAGCAGATAGGGATGCCAAGGTCCTAGAGAGGGATGTAAATATTTCTCAACACTAGGCCGTAGAGGCATAGGTTTCCATTTTGACTGCCAAGAGGGATGGGTTCAAGGCTAAGCGTGATGGGTTGAGATAGGAGCTAGCCATTGAGTGGGAATAGAGATTGCTTTAGCCTCCTCCATTCTCCTTGCTTAGTATTAGGCTAAGTGAGATAGGCTTATGATGTAGAGTACCTATTACCAAACCTTGTATGAGGCTTTTGTTCTAGGGCTTAGAGATACCCTCATTTTAGAGAGTTGAGTGTTCAGACATGTGCAGATTCTAGTGGGCAGTTCATTAGGTAGCCTTAGTAGTCTCCCATTATTCAACAGCCATCTCCTATTCAAAGCCAGCAGTAGCATAGATCCCCACCTCGGGATAGTTGGTAGGGCTGATTTTGTTATGATCTTTATATTGATGTTTATTGTTTCAAAGACTCTATGTAGACATGTTTTTTTATATACATTCATCAGCTCAGCTGAGGCCTCATATATATTTCTATATATTTTGATATCACACATGATGTTTGATGATGTATATGACATTCCCATTTTTATGATATATGAGATATACCATGTTTTGATTCGGCTTATTATGTGTTATGAGATGCTTATGAATGATTATATGTGTTGATGACTTATATATGCTCATGTTTTTATACTTTTTTGATACATTTATATGATATGGATGAATGTATGATTTACATATGTATACGATGGGTGATGATATATGATGTATGATTTTTTTAATTTTATTATGGTCATGATATGCACTTACGAGTTTTTGGATGCAAGATGTATGTGGTACTAGTGATATTATGATGCAGGATGGAGATGTTAGTTAGAAGAAGTGTTAGTTGAATTTTTAGAAGAAAATTGATGTTGTTAGTCATTGATTAGTTTTCTTTTGCTTTCATAGAGACTTTGTAGTTTTATCAATCCTTATTGATGTAGAAAATAGACATAATGCACTAGGA
Source organism: Sequoiadendron giganteum (assembly GCA_007115665.2). Taxonomy (NCBI): domain Eukaryota; kingdom Viridiplantae; phylum Streptophyta; class Pinopsida; order Cupressales; family Cupressaceae; genus Sequoiadendron; species Sequoiadendron giganteum. The sequence continues at coordinate 440,754,035 of CM021105.1, forward strand.
TATTGATGACCAAGGTGGTGTTGTATCCATTGTGTGGACTTTGATTTTGCAGAAAAAAGAGTATTCTTTCTCATACCTGACATATGGAAACCCTGTTAGAGTGTATGGGTGATTTGTTTCAAAACATTTCAGACCAGTTATACAAAGAGGTATGGAGTACCTAACATACAACTGCTACTCGAATTGCCCCAAGACAACTTCCACACGCATAACAAAGCAAGTATTTTTTGTAGTAGTATCACAAAAATATCAAACAAAAATCAACAATCAATGCCCCCATTCCTTCCTCTCTAAATCCTTATGGACATCCTCGAGAGATCCTAGGAATATGAAATTAAGATAAATAAAAAAAGATAAGATCGTAAAAAGATAAACAATGTTGATGTATCACTTGCCATAGATATTTGATGTTTAAGGATGTTATCCATCAGTGATGTCTATTGTAGGATCATTTTATCCGTTAAGACATACGTTAGGATGTTGATGATGAATTATCGATAGGTAGGTAGTTAATACTTAGGAAGTGTTATAGTCTAATAGTGATCTTACCGCTTCAATCTTTACTTTGGAATTTTCAATTTGATGTTTATTTTGCTTGTTGATTGCTTTGTCAAATTTTGAAGGTGATGATTTGTTTATTATGGATGGAAAGTTTTATTGTGAATAAGTGACAATGGAGATAGGACTTTTGAAAAAATTTGAATTATTTGATGCTAATTTTTTTTTTTGTTTTCGAGAGATTAGAGACAATTAGGGGGACCTAAAGGGACTTACCTAGTGCCTCGAGGGCTCATCGATGATACACTTACCTACATATGCGCACAGACAATGTAGTTTGACTTGACCATGATTGGAGTATATTTTTTACTTTTCTAATTTTTGAATGTTTTTGGATCTTGAAAGGATATTTTAAATTATTTTTTTTGGATTTTCAATTATGTTTAAAGACCAAGAGGGACACCTAAAGGGGACTATCCTAGGGCCTCGAGGGATCATCAATGATGGCCTTTCCTACGTTATACATGCAAAGGATCATAGCTCACTTATTTTGTGACTCAATTGCAACTCTTCCAGAGATGACCTATAGTGTTTTGGGATTTTGATGTTTTAAGAATTTATTTTGATTTTGTTTGTTTTTTGAATGTTTTTAATTTTGATAGTTTTTGACAGTGATGGGATGAACAAGGATCCAATCTAATTACCAATTTTAGGATTTTTTCCCCCAATTCAAGACAAGATTACACTTATTAGGGTAGATGGATTTTGATGGTGCAGCAAAGTTCAACACTTGATCAATTATTGAGCCATAGTTGGATACATGTTTTATTATGGGAAGGATGGGGTGGATGTGATAGATAGTATCGATAGATAGAGATGAAAAAAATTGTATGCACCTGTTTACTAGGTTTTCACTATGGTACCGGTCCTAGAAGCACCACAAGGTGGTTTTCACTTAAAGGATATTTTATTTCTCTTTACTATTTTTCTTGATTTTTGATTTCTTTTTCTTTTTTACCTGGGATATTTTTATGTGCTTAAGTGTAAAAAAAATTGAGATTACTGCTATTCAGAGGTTTGGCTAAAGGTTCTCCTTCAGGAGTAGCCAATTGATATGCTCTAGAGCCATTGCTTGTTGTTATGATAAAAGGACCTAACCAGTTTGGTTCAAACTTACCCTTCCCATCCTGATTTAGTTGGATCTTCTAATTTTCTTTCAGTACCAATTCACCAACTTGGAAGCTTATGTTATTTATCTTCTTGTTATAGCTTCACTTGAGCCAATTCTAATAAACCTAGAGATGGTTTAACGTGCTCAAACATCTTTTATCTAGAAGTTCTAGCTCATTAAGTCTGGACACCTAATACTCCTCATTGCTAATCATGCCTTTCAGAGATACTCGTAGTGATGGTATCTCTACTTCGAAAGGAAGGATTGCTTTAGATTTGTAGACCAAGAAAAATGGTGTAGCACCCATGGGTGTGCGAATTCTGGTTTGGTAAGCCCATAAGGCGGGGTTTAGCTGCAAATGCCAATCACGGCCAACATCATTAACAGTATTTTTCAATATTTTTAGAATGGTTTTATTGGATGCTTTAGCTTGAGAATTTCCTTGGGGATAGTATGGGGTTGAGAATTGGTGTTGCATAGAGAAATTTGAATAGAGTTCCCAGACATATTGGTTCTTGAATGGAGTTATGTTATTTGTTATGATAGTTTACAAAATTCCATATCAACAGATCAAATAATTCAAGATAAACTTAAATATTTTTTTCCCTGTGATGTAAGTTAATGGAATGGCTTTTATCCACTTTGTAAAGTATTTTTTCTAGTTATAATGAATTTGTGCCTATTAGATGAAGCAGGAGATATCTTTCCTCTCAAGTCAAGTCCCCACTGCGATAAATGCCATGGTGTAGTTGTAGGTCATAGCTCCTATGTTGGTGCATGAACAAGATCATTGTGTTGTTGACACTAGCGACACTTTCTTGAGTAATGAATGGATTCTTGTTTCATTGAGGGCCAATAATACCCTATTCTCAGTAATTTTTGTACTATATTATGTCCACTAGAGTGAGACCCACAAACACCTTCATGCACTTCTTGTAAGGCAGTTTGCACTTCGTCTACGTTGAGAAATCAGAGTAATGTACCATCTAGACTTCAACGATATAGGGTATCTCCTAGGATGGTGATTTGGGAAGTTCTACAGACAAAGGTTTTCTTTTGTTTTTTTGTTAATTCAGGGGGTTTGATCCCATGCTGGATATAGGCAAACATGTCTTGGTACCAAGGCAAGTCAAGACCAAAAACATTACATACAAGTTCTAATTTTGTGATATCAAATGTTGGTATAAGTAGTTTCTCAATGAGGAATTTGTATTTGGGAATGTTTTTGGGTATGTCCAGGAGTGATCCTATTGTTTCCATAGCATCAACTACTCTATTGTTGGTTTTGGGAGCCTTTTCAAAGGTGATGACCATGAAATGCTACTTGAAGTTGTCTACCATTATTTTGTATGGCATGATCTTGTCATCTTTTGTCTCATATTTTTCATTTACTTGCCTTATGACTAGTTGTGAGTTCCCATAGACTTTTAGTTCCTTTATCTTCCATTCTACAACCATCTTTGATATAGTGATGAGTGCTTTATATTAGAAATATTGTTAGTACATGGAAATGAAATCCTATAAGCTTTAGGTATACTATCTCCCTAAAGCATAAGAAATAGTATACCAGCACCTAATCTGTGTTGAGTGTGGGATCTATCAAAGTACAAGGTCCAACGGCTTGACTGATCGATTAGAAGTATGCTTTCATCTATAAGTTATGACAGTAGAGGCTGATGATCTTCCCTTGGTGAATCTGCTAGCTAATCTACTATTACTTGTCCCTTTATGGCTTTTTTGTCAATGTATTTTATATCAAATTGACTAAGTATCATTACCCACTTAGCGATCCTCGCTATTAGAGATACCTTTTCCAATAGATACTTTAAGGGATCCATTTTTAATATCAGTTTTACTTGCTTGTTTAATATGCAATGCCTAAGTTTCTATGTTATGAAGACAACAAATAGACATGCTCTTTCTATGGGTGTATAGTTTAATTCATAGCCCACCAAGGTTTGGGTGATATAGTATATTTCTCTTTCCTTTTTTTGATCGTCTAGTTGTGCTAACAAAGCTCCTAAAGTTGTCATTGTTGTAGATACATACAGAATCATTACCTTATCCTAAATTGGAGGCATAAAAATTAGGGGAGTGAGAAAATAATCCTTGACCTGTTGGAAAGCTTGATCACACCTGCCATCCCATTTTAATGTTATGTCTTTGAGTAACGAATGGGTGAATGGATGGCACTTATCTACTAGTTGTGAAATAAATCTTTTGATGGACTGTAGATTTCCCTGTAGGCTTCGTGGCTATTTCAATGTTTTTGGATGAGGTATTTCTAGGATAGATTTAACCTTGGTGCGATCCACCTTGATGCCTCTACTTGATATAATGTAACCCAACAATTTTCCAGATGTCACGTCGAATACGCACTTCTTCAAATTGAGACGCGAGTTGTATTCCTCTAGTCTATCAAATACCTTGGCTAGGTTAGCAAGATGATCTTTACTTTTGATTGATTTTGCTAATATGTTTTCCACATAGTCCTCCATGGTAATGTGCAACATATCATGGGAAATGGTGGTCATTCTCATTTGTAGGTTGCCCCTATATTCTTCAAACCGAATGACATGATGTTCCAACAAAAGGTTCCCTATGCATAGGGGAAATTTGTTTTGTATTGGTCTTTGAGGGCTATCTTTATTTGATTGTAGCGAGAGAAGTCATCCATCAGTGAAATCATTTCATGCCCTACAATTAGGTCCATGATCATGTCGATGTTGGGTAGAGGGAAGTCATCCTTAAGGCACACCTTGTTGAGATCCCTAAAGTCTATGCAGATCTGTATGCCCCCAGTGGGTTTCGACACTGGTACAAGATTAGATATCCACTCAAGATAGTTGATTGTTTTGATGAAGCCCACATCTAGAAATTTTTGAAGTTCTACTTTGACCAAGAGTGTTATTTGTGGATGCATCTTGTGTATCTTTTGTTTCAGCTCCAGGGAACACTATTAGGTGATGCACTACTAAAGTTGGATCCAACCTTGACATGTCTATATATGTCCATACAAAGTTGATTTTGTGTTCATTAAGGAATTCCAAGAATTTTACCTTTTCCTCAAGGTTGAGGGAAGCTACATGATATGTTATTTTTTATGTCTTCATTGTGCCAACGTTAATAGGTTCAGAGTCTTCAACTAAGAGTGATGATTTTTCTTGATATTTTATAATGGGTAGAATGAATCCTCCATATTTGGGCACCTTAGAGAGGTTTTCACCATTAGATACGTCCTTTTTTCTCTTTTCTCGATCCAATAAAGCCACATTGTGGTTTTGTTTAGGGGACCTCTTTTTTATTTTTAAGTTTTCCAGTTTATTTTGGTGATTGCAGGATGCAATATCCCCTCCAAAATATGCTCCTTGATCAAGCTCCATTACAAAACCAGCCTTATGATCTCCCCATGGTATATCAGTTCGAAGTCCCATGAACTCCACAATAGCCTCATCATTCTAGAATGAGTCCATAATAGGCATATGATTTTGTTGGTCCCAGTCTATTAACTATGGGTAAAGCAAGGGTATTTTTTCATTGGTATCAACAAAGATTATGGACATTGTAGATAGGGTAGGGATATCAGTTGTATCAAGGTTCCATGGGGTATCCAGGTTATAATCACTAGAGGCACAAGAAACCCATTCATATTCATTGGAATCCATTTTAGTGTGGTAATCTTTACGTGTAGGTTCAGTAGTGATGGTATTTATGTTAAGGTTTCCAAATATGTTTTGGATATAAAAGTAGTCATCTAGATGGTCACAATCATTTGATGTCTCAGCAATGGTAGAAGGAGCTCCTTCCTCATAAGAGGTATTTTCAGTGCTTGGGTTAATCATGTATAATGAACCATAACCCAATCCAAGATTCTTCTGGCGCTTTTCTATGATAACTGATTCTCTTATACCTTGTTCATGTAGACCAAGGCCACCTTTTCCAGTGAACCCCATTCTTTTTCTATCTTATATCCTTTATTATTTTGATCAATAGGAAGGGGAGGTGGTTGTTTCTCTTGTCTTTCTTCTTTCTAAATCCATGAAGATAGGTTTACTTCAAACACTATTTCATCTTGCATATCTCCCCACTTGGTGAAAATGGTGGGTTTGACTTCCATTGTAATAGCTTGAATATGCCTAATCTCTCTCATTCCTGCATAAGTCTTTGGTGTTGGGGGAATCATTCCAATGCAAAAGTATTGGTTGAAATGGTATTCTTTGTAGCCCTTGTCAAGCACTTGGATCTTGAGATCGAATTTAGGTGGCTCAATTGATGGAGATGTAGTGGATGATGAAGCTAGTGATGATGGGTCAACATATGCAAAGTAGTGGAAAGATATGTCACTCCTAGGTATTTGAAGAATCTTTTTATAATTCTCTAATTTTTTGTAGTAATGAAAAGGTTTGAGGTCAGCATATATGGTAACTTCCTTACCATTGTGAGGAAATTTGAAGCACTAATGGAATGTTGAAGGGACTTCTTTTAAGGCATGGATCCATGGTCACCCCAAGATAAGGTTGTATGGTAGCTCAAGATCCATTGCTTGACATGTTGTCTCTACTATCGGTGGTCCTATTTGAACGAGGAGTTTGATTGTTCCTTTTGAGTTTATTTATATATCATCATAAGCTCTTATGATGATACTCTTGTTTTTATCGATTACGTCATCAGAATATCCCAATTGTTTGACTAATTTTACAGTACAAATGTTTAAGCCTGCACCATTATCTATCAACACTCTCTTGACTTTGTGTTTATGGACACAAACTTCTAGATAGAGAACTTTATTATGGAAATATTTTTGTGGAAGGTCATTCTCAAAGAAGACCAATTGATGGGTAGAGGTTATGTTACCAACCATGGCTTGAAACTGATCAATGTTCAGGTCGTTGGGGACTGATGTTTTGACGAGATATTTCTCCAAGATTTCTTTGTGTGTTGGTGACAACCTCAAAATCTCAAGGATGGAGATTAAGGCAAGAGTTTTATTTAATTGTTCCATAATTTTTTAGTCATTTGATGGCTTATTTGTGGCTTTTTCTTGGGGATGGGCTCCTTGGATTGTAACTCTCCCTCTTCATGTAGTTACGTTACACTTGGGATCTCTGCCTAGTATGGATACAACATTGATGGTATGATCATCTTGAGAGATGTTTCCTATGAGTTCGTCATAGGCGAAGTTGGCTTTATTATAATCTTTCCCTTTACCCTTGTTGTTTCCCCTAGAATGGTCGGGGATTGGATCCTTGTAGATTTTTAAGTCTTTATTTCTAGGATGATTTTCTATGTCGACCTCTCCTTTTTCTATTAAGTATTGCATGAATTTTTTGAGTCTCATGCAATTATTGGTGGTATGACCCTTGATCTTGTGAAATTCACATTGATTGTTTTCATTATACCAAGGGGGTTTGGATTTTGGCTCATCATAGCTTTTTTTGATATTAATCTTGAGAAGGTTTGTTTTGACCAATTTACGCATAATTACCTCAAGGGGTTCCCCCAATGGGGTGAATTTTCATCTAGGTTGTTCATATTGCCTTGGTGGCCTCCTTTGGTTATCCTGTTCTTGATTTGGTTGTTGATTATTTGGTTGATTGTTTTGTGGATAATTGACTTGGTTGATTGGCACATTCTTTGGAGTATAGCTTTGTTGTGTTATTTGAATATTATTTTTTGTTCTATTTTGAGGTTGTATGTTTTGTACAACCTTGGCATCGACCACTCTGTCATTAGTTATGCTTTTTTTCTTTTCCCATATCTTTGGTTTGTCATTTGAAGTAGAAGCTTGATCTTTAGGGTTGTAGATTTTAAGTACTCCCCTTGTGATGAGATCTCTTTCAATGAGCAAACCCTTTTCAATACTCTCTTCAAAGTTTCTAGGGCACAATACAGTGAGTTAGTAGTTAATGTTTGCATGTACATCAGAGATAAACATGTCTACGAGTTATTTCTTAGGAACTAGACATTTACATTTGTTGGCTTTGTGTCACCATTTCTGTAGAGATGAAGCAAATGATTCCCCTTGACTTTGATTTTATAGAGATCAAGGATCATTATATCCTACTCTATATTATATGAAAAATGATTGACAAACTTGTCTAACAACTCATCGAATGTCTTGATACTAGGTGGTAGACAAGAGAACCACTCGATAGCAGCCCCGTTGAGACTTCATGGAAAAAGCCTCATTAAATAGGTATCATTGTGTTGTAGATCCATGCAAGCCACTGATAATTCTTGTGTGTGCTCTATTGTATCCCCTCTTCCCCTATATTTCTCAAATTTTGGTATTTCAAAGCCTTTGGGGAAAGGTATCATAGATAAGTTTTGATCAAAATGATATGGGCAAATATATTGTAGAGCATAGCTCTTCTTTTGCTTTCCAATTTGGATTTTCTATATTCTTTGGTTGAGGGTTTGTAGTTGTGTGCTTATGTTGTTAGCTGGTGTGCTTGATTGATGATTTTGTGTGTTGTAGTCTTGTTGTCCTATAACATTTGTTTGGTCATAAATGGGATATTGTAGGTATGGGACCTTGTTGACCATGTTGTGTATAAGGAGGATTGAGTCATTTTTGTGTGTTGTAGGTATGTTGAGTTTTTGGTACACCTTGATATTGATTTTGAGGTACTCCTTGGTATTGATTGTGTGGAACTCCTTGATATTAATTTTGAGGGATACTGTGGTATTGTGTTTGAGGTACACTTTGTTGTTGTGGAATAGGAGTTTGGGTTTTGGTTTGTGGGATACCATGAAGTTGTGTTTGGGGTACACCTTGATGTTGTTGATTTTGAGGAGTACCTTGGTAGTTCATTTGGGGTACACCTTATTTTTATGGAACTTTAGGAGTACCTTGTTAGTTTTTTTTGGGTACACCTTGTTGTTGTGGAACTTGAGTACCTTGGTCTTATGTTTTGGGTACACCTTGTTGTTGTGGAATTTGTTGTGGAACTTGAGGAGTACCTTGGTAGTTCGTTTGGGGTACACGTTGTTGTGGAACTTTAGGAGTACCTTGGTAGTTCATTTGGGGTACACCTTATTGTTGTGGAATTTATTGTGGAACTTGAGGAGTACCTTGGTAGTTCGTTTGGGGTACACATTGTTGTTGTGGATTTTTTTGTGATTGCCCTTGTTGATATTGTGCATTATTTGAAGGGTAATAATATGATGTTTGTTGCGGTATGTATTTTCCTTGAATTGGGATGTTACCTTGTTGGTCCATTGGAAGGCTTCCCATGTTTTGCATAGATTTGTTTTGTGGTAAGTTTTGAGTTGAATTTCCTTGATATTGTTGAGCCACCATTGCTTGCTCAATTTATGATGGTTTCCTAAACAATGGGTTATCCATAAATTGTGGTTTAGATTGATCATTATTTTATGAGAACAAGGGTCGTATTTTTGGATCCACCGTTGGTTTTGGTATCTATCTTACCATTTTTTGATCTCCTAATGGAATAAGATTAGGATCCTTAAGAATTTCCACATTAAATTCTATGGTTATTTTGGAACCACTTTGTGCTAGTGTATGGAAATGCCAATTTACGTTTTTTCCACGCATTTTGTCCATAACTTTTTGCATCTTAGGATCTTAAGAGTGCTCTAAGATTTTTTCATCAATAAGTTCCTCATCACTATCATATTCTTCTATGGTGTAATTTTGAGAACTAGGAGGTTGGTTTTGTCTAGCAATTCATTCTTGATGTCTAAGAAGTATTTCATCCTCACTAGGTGGTTGGTTTTGTTTGGCATTAAATGTGGGTTGTCCTTGAGGATTTGAAAGTTCATTTGGATTATAACCTCGTGATTGAGGTTCCTCAGTAGTAGTGTTTGTCTTGGGTGCACTAGAACTACTCTTGTTGGATTCCATTTGTTTCTTGTGTTGAGATCTTGTTTTTGTCTTAAACAAGCTCAAGACCTTAGTGAATTCTATGATCACTTTTATCAAGTGGGATGATATTTTGTTTTTGATATTTTTTGTTAAAAATGGTGAATGGGGATGATGTGTAAAAAAAATTTTGCTAAAATTTTGTTGATTTTTTTCTATGGATTGTATGTTTGGTGCTCAAGACCCTAGAGTATGAGTGATTTTGGTGAATGGTTTGATATGATGCTAATCTTTAGAACACAAGGTGTACAAGATTTGGGCTTTTTTTTGCTCTATTTTTTAGAGGATATGTTGATACTCTACTTGAACTAGCCTTGAGGTTGCAAGAAAAGGTTCATGTTAATATCCTAGAAAAAGAGAGCAAGAGGATAATCCATGTTGTGTTTGATTTATGTCTTAAAAACTAGATTAATTTTTTTATTTTCTAATGGATATGGAAAGATATTATGGTTTGTTGCTGGTTTTATTGTTTGTGTTTCAAAATATGATGTATTAACCAACTTTTGGACCAATTATGATATGCACCAGAATAAAATATAGTAGCATTTTTTGTTTAGGACAGTAGCGGAAATTTTTAGGATAGTAGCAGCAATTTTTAGGACAGTAGCGGTTGCTTTTTTAGAATGACTACAATAATCCTAACAATAGTTGTCTCTGTTTAAATCTATGATTGGTGAAATAGGGAGGATAGTAGTGGTCCTTTTGATAGAAGTGGTGAAAATTTAGGACGACAACAGAAATATTTTGGAACAACAGTGGCAAAAATAATAGTAGCAGCTCTATTTCCAAGTTTTCCAATTTCTTGACAATAGTTTGTTGGATAAGTTTGCAAATTTGATATGTTCATTTAATCACAAAATTTGAGAATTTTGTTTGAGATATGGCAAGTGATAAACCACATCAAACAAAGGGTATAAACCGACCATATGTTTCAGTGATAAGAGGCCAAAATCAATCCAAGTTTAAACTGGTAATAACATCAAAAACATTCCAAGCAATATTATCCCTAAGGTAAAATTGGCCAATGGAAACACTTTCAAGCCCATAACTTGGAAGATCCTTCAACTAAAAAGGTAGGGACACCCAAAGGGATATATACACTTAATTCTTTCGAGAGTGGATAGATAGGGGCCTCCTAAAATGGAAGGATAACCCAAATAACCCTTTCCCTAGAAAGCTACAAGTAGCTTATGCTAAGTTGGGGATTTCTATGTCAACTCAAGGGAATTCATATGGTGAGTAAAGTAAGTTCAGGATATGGTGTGCATCCCTTTGACTGAATCATGTTTCCAAGTAGAATATCTCAATCAATAAGGTGGGCAAACTACCATAAAGTTTTTAGATGCTACTCAAGGGATTGATGCCTTAGGAGCACACAACAAGCCACTTAAGGCTTTAACCACTCCTACTAGGGGAACTTATATGCAAAGGTACCTCCTCATTCTGAATGGAACTATCCAACAAAGGCTAATTCCAATTAAATCTTGGCTTTCACCTAAATTATTTATATAGTGGCTTGAGGGAAATTCTACTTTGGGTCACCTTCAAGTTCTCCTTTTGGGATGTGTCTCTTAAGCAGGCCTGATCTAAAGGTAATGATGCAAAAATGAATGTCAAACCCAAAGTGCTTTTCATCACCCAAGATCATCCAAAGAAAAAAGGGGAGAGGATACACACTTGGTTTGCCAAACACGATGAACACGATATACAATTTATAGCAATTTCATTTTAAGCCCAAAAGTGAAGTGTGTAAAGATACCAATTCATTTTTTAGATGCACTAGGTTTAAAATGATTGAGACTTCAAGCAAGAAATTCCATTTGCAATCAGAAAATATTTGTTCAATTTTAAGCACCAAATTGAACCATGAAAATTGTAACCAAGTTTTTAATTTACCAAAAGAAAAATATTTAAGTTGCCTTGTCCATTTTTATTGGACCAAAAATGAAGTCTGAAATTTTTGGGTTTTTTTAGGTACACCAAAATGAAATTTGAAATCAATTCTTAGTACACCAAAATGAAATGTGAGATTCGTATGTTCAATTTTAGGAGTGCCAAAATGAAATGTGAGATTTGTATGTTCAATTTTAGGATCACCAAAATGAAATGTGAGATTTGTATGTTCTATTTTGGGAGCACCAAAATGAGATGTGATATTTGTAGGTTCAATTTTAGGAGCACCAAAATGAGATGTGAGATTTGTAGGTTCAATTTTAGTAGCACCAACATGAAATGTTTTAGCTAAAAATGCTTTAAAATTTGAAAGGCCTTGGACCGTTCGTCCACTCTGCAAGCAAAATGTTAGTTGTCCACATGAAAACAAGCCATAATCCTGGAAGGGTTGCACCAACAATATTAGAAAACCTCACAAGAATAGTGAATAATCAATGGTTAGGGTTAAGCATATCGAAAAATCTTAAAAAAAACTTTGCAGATTGAAGCAGAACAGTAGATGACGTGTTTAGGACAATAGTGGCCTTTTCACTGGAACAATCATGGTAATCTCATATGATAGAAGTACAAAAAATTATGATAGCGGACCTATTTAGGATGATAGTGAGCCTGTAAATGTTAACTCTATCAGAAACTTTGAATACAAAACAAACAATAGTGGCCCTTTTGATGATAGTGGTTGACTTTAGGATGATAGTGGTCAACCTCAAGATGACTGGGTGCGGTAAAACCTTGAAGATGACCACATTCAAATTCTAGGACTTTCGTGTCTCAAATAGCAATAGTATTTCCTGCAAAAGACGTTAGCATTCTGAGACCTATAACTACTCAAAAAAATCATGAAAAAATTAGTGTTAAGGACCTAGGTCCCACAAGGCATGCCAATTAATGTAAGGGGGAAATTAAGCATAAATAAATAGCAATGAAGTCAAATGAAAGAGATCAAAGAAAAGACAATTCCCAACCTACTCATGAAATGAAGTTATAAAACAATGAAATCAATTAATAAATACAATCATAAAGAGAACATAAATTAAATTCATGAAATTCAACATTACCATCCCATGTTGAAGTGTAATTTGTATTAATGTTGGATTGTATTAGATCAATACAAATCCTCCATTGTTGTTGCAAAAGCTTCAAAAGATATGTTAATGGTGATCAAAGATGTAAATGTGCTCAATATGCTTCAATGACTATTTTGACATAACCTCTCCACAAATTCTCTAGATTCTCCAATCATTTTTTAGAAGAAAGAAGGTTGTTTTATAGATTTCCAAATTTTAGATGAACGACCAGGATTCAACAATGTAAGATCACGATCAACAATTGAGAACCGTTGAGAGGAAATATATTGAATAAGTTAAATCCTCTGATTGATCCAATTAAGGATTTTAATTGAATAATCAATGGGATTAGATTGGAATGATTTGTGGGATTCAATAAATCAGGTTGAGTGGTTAGTGGGATTGAGAAATAGATGGGTTAGTTAACCAATTAGAGTGAGAAATCAGTGGTCATGATTTACTAAATCAAAAAGGGGTGAGGCTAATCAATTAATTGAATAATTAATTAATATTAGAGATGAACATGTAATTTTATTTTGACTTTTTCAAATAAAGATATATTTGTTTGTTGACCATGTTGAGTTATTTTGAATAACTGATATAGGGTTGATTAGTGAAAATGATGTGAAATTCAATTATATTAATGATAATGATGTCGATGATGGAAAAATGCAATTCAGGATGTGTGATATGCCTTAGGTCATTTTTAAATGTCTACAACTCTATAAAATGCAAATTAATATGACTAGAAACAAGTTTATTGCATATGGTGAAATAGTGCAACTGGCTCATGAAGCTACTTGTTCCTTATGTTTGCTGCAAAAACCGTATTCCATAAGATTTTATCTCTTTCATATAATCCATTCAAACTTCTGCATTATGGAAATGATTATTTGAATTTTTTTTGGTGTATGTACAAGAACTAGGTGGTTAATTGTTGATTGTAACTGTTTATGGGATTGTTTAGGGGAATGAAAATAGGGGTTAATAGAAGGAATAAATTGAATGGAACCCACAAGATCCACCTAATAAATCAATGCTTAGAGTGTACTCTTTAAGCCTAGCCATTAGAATTGGCTGGCCTTAAAAGCACAAGTTTAAAGTTTTTGTCAGGTTGACCAAGAACACAAAGCATCCTCCCTTACTCTGCCTAAATGGGAGACTTTGAATAGGGTATGTTCATACATGATAACATAGAATATAGAGAAATTTTTCAAAACAAATTCTTACAACTACCTTGGTAGACGTATATCAAAAATGGAGAAGCACAAACAAGGTACATGAAGTTTATTTCGAAAAATACATCTAAGACATGTTATCTCATGGACTGAAATTATTACTGAATCAACACAAAATGGATTTTTTTTAAATTATGTAGAAACTTTCTAGTAAATGTAATTGCAAGGTGTAAAATATGTTTCATGGATTTCCTAGAATCCTCCTCTACACATGCCATCAATGGGGGCCTTGAAATAGAGTTCAAACAAATGAATAATTATGCTTCTCATCAAAAAATCCTTAATAAATGAATGCCATTTCCCTACCTATATAACTACCAAGAGAGCAAATTAACTAAAATAATTGTCCAAAGGTCACGAGTTAAGATAATTTACCTTATGTTTGCAATAAGCTCTTTGAATTTTGTAATACTATTGCATGAAAACAACATAAATTAAATATGCATCAAATCTAGCCTCGATCAAACCAAATACATGCAAACATTATAAAGATCAATTATAGTGTGTTGATAGATTGATAGCTTGGATATGATTTCTCATTATTCCAGCAACATGATGGTATGATCAAAATAATTCAATAGAAATTTGGGTAGCATAAGAGTAACATGAGAGTGGATTATTCAAATGGTATGTGAGGCCTCTCATTTATAGAATTTCCAAGAGGGAGATAAAGGGCCAAGATTGATTGATTGAGGATTGGAGTTTGGATCAAAGTTGTAGTCACGTGACAAGTGTCACATGAGTGATAAGGGCTAGGTTTAGGAATGGATTATGGAAACATATTTATGTGAATGGATAAGATTAAGAAGTGGGATTGAAATGAATGGATGAGATGAAAATTTAGTTTTCCTTTTAGGAAGTGTCTAGATTCAATGAATCTCGATAAGATCTTAGACATGTGAGAGGGATACTTGCCACATGATGAAAAGTCTAGATTGTAATCCATGTAAATGGAATCAATGGATAGGATTAAATGGACAAGTATTGAGGGACAAAATGGAATTAAATAATGAAAGAAAAGGTGGGAACTTATTAGGCTAAATTAATTAATTAATTTAGTTGGAGGATTTGGGGATAAAGGTAAGACTTAATTAAATAAATGTAAAATTTATTTCATCAAAATGGGGGATAAAGGTGATGGGATAAATTAAATAAATAAATAATAAATATTTATTTAATTAATGGCTTAGGATAGGCTAAAATTAAGTGTGGTTGGGTAAGGTCAAATTTTTGATGTCTACATTCTACCCCTCTTTGAGATGATGTTGTAACTAAGAGAAGTAACATTATTTCAAAGGAGAATAAAATATAGTGGGTAGGCAAGGGATAAGGACTGGTGGCATTATTCCAAAGTCACTATTGAGGATGAGGAAGGATGATGAGGAGGTATCTATATTCCCCCTTGACAAGACATGTGAGTTCAAATAACACAAGTGTGCTCTCAAAATGGATGGGAGAGTTAGAGGATAAAGGATAAAAGGAGGAACTAGATAAGGATGATGAAGATGAAGATATGAATGGGAGAGGTAGGATGGATGATAATCATGTTGCAACAATATAAGAAACCTATATTTTATATTGTACTTGATGTTATGCACCAAGGTATAAGGAACTAGGGTGGCAATGTGTCAAGTATGTGATCAAAAAGATCAAGTGCAAACATATGCCTTACAACACCATGATATGGAAGAATGTGATGCCCTTGTTAGAGTGTAAATACCATGATAGATGCAAACAATTATACCATACACAAGCAACATGAAAGCAGCACAACAAACCAAAAAACCAAGATTATGCTCCAAGTCAAGCTGAAAATTGATTGATTGATGATGAGGAGGATAGAAAAGTTATCAATAATAACAATGCATACCCGAAGAATTGTGTTGTTCATGATAAAAACAAAAAATGGATTGGGAAGGATACATGTTGGTGTGAATAAATGTCTTGTACCTATTTAATTCATTCACTAGGTAATTAGGGGACATATTCACATGTTAATTTTATAGGATATAAGATTCTTTCTAGAAGTCTTAGTTGGCTTTTCTAGAACTTATCTATCTAGCTAATATTGATTGATTCTTAGGTATTTAGTTTGTTAGTTGTCTCATGTAATAGGATTAAGACACTTGTCATGATCTTGTCTAATTCTATCTCTCTACCTTGCCTTTATAAGCAAGGCATCTCATGTACATTTGCATTCAAATATATTCAACCATTATTCAATATTGTATTGTTGAAGCAAGCTTTCTTGCCATTTTCTCTCTTGTGGAAGATATTTTGGTCTAGCAACTATTCTTGAGGGTGTTAGGGAGTCACCATTTACTCCCACAATACATCCCTATGATGATAATTTGATAATAGATCAATAGATTTCAGCTGATTTGGATTAAGATAAAGTGTTTCTTTAGGATGATGAGCTAGATTGTAAGATTAGATTGGATGGATTAGGATCGATCTTATTTGAATGGATTGGATGGGGATGGTTGGATTGGAAGGATAGATAGAGGATAAATGGATTGGATAATATAGGATTGGATGGAGGATGAGATGATTAAGATAGATGAATGGATGGGAACCATGACAAGGGAGAACCAAGCCTTGGGAAAAGGATGGAAGGAAAGAGGGATTTTTTGGATAAGAGATAGGGGATTGAGTAGGTGGATGAAATGTGATGGGAGATAAGAGGATAGGAGGGATTATATCCAAGGAATAAGTTGCAAAGGAAAAATATTCCCCACACTAGAGGTAGTGGAATGGAGAATGGAAGATGATAAAATATGCATGAGATGGAAGGATAGTGCATAAGGGATATGGATGGTGGAGGAATCAAGGTTTTCATTGTCTAAAGCATGCATATATATTTTTCTCCTAACTCTCTATAAAGATCAAGGGTGAAAATAGAGGATTAATTAGATAGCATGGAGGGATGGAGATAACATAAGGTATGTGAATAATACATGGTAGGAAGGATAGCATGAAGGCTCCTTATCAAGATAAAATATGGGAAAGGGTGGATGGATTTAGGTAGGATGGCAGATAAGGTATTAGGGATAGTGGAGGATGTGGATGAGATATGGTATGGATGAAAATTTCCCCCAAGTGTAGAGTGCAAGAGGATGGGGGATTACACATGACGCCTATTTTTCATATTTTCATTATGGCACTTGCCTAAGGCACCACAAGAAGTGGTTTTCACCATTAGAAGAATGATTTATCTTTACTTTTTTCATTATTTTTTTATTTTTTGGAATAGAAATCATGGATATATAAGGATGAAGATAAGCATGTGGATAGGTGCATTTGGAAGATAGTCGATGAATGATATGGATATGGAGGAAGGAATCAAGTGTCTAGTTCCATGGGAAAACTCCCTTGATGATATGTTATAATTGACCATGGCAATTGGAGGTATGCTCATGGTCAAATTGAGTTTGTAGGAGACACTTGTTGTCTAGGAATTGGAGGAACTCATCATAGTTAGGGTTTCCTTGTGTGGCATGAATTTCTAACAACTTTCATGTCTTCCTATCATAGGTATGTCTACCTTGGTTGCCATTTTTGGGAGAATTGAAGAAGATAAAAATTTGGAAAAATAAGGAGCAAGTACAAAATCAATAAAAGAAATATATTCATAGGAAGTCATAGGGTTTCAATTTCTAGTTCTGAGTATTGTAATATTTGGGTTTATTTGTAATTTGTAATAACATTTGCAACGTTTGTAAATAAAATGATTAATGGAAAAATCAACCTTCATTGAATGTCTCCATGTGTATGGTGTGATGTTTAATTAAGTACCCAAAAGGCTATAAAATAATTGCAAAACCTTTTTAAGGTATTTTTTTGACATGATAATGGAAATAGGTAGGCATGCTCATGGATTACTAAGTGGACTCACTTAATATTGTGCAACTATCAATTGTTTTTTGAATGTATGTGTTGAGCACAACTTGTTTGTGTATTCTGAAAGAAAATATTTTGCGGTGTTTTGATAAAGATATCACCTTAGTTTCAGTTATTACATGTTTGTTAAATTCAATGACTTTTTTGTCCAAATGGATAAAGACATCGGTTTGTTATTGACTTTCTCTCCCCATCATCTTCAACACACTCGAAATTCATTGATTTAAATATCTTTTCATTTTTATTTGTTTATGTGTTCCAACTACCATGTCTGAATGTATGTAATACTTTAAGGGGAACTATAAAATACATTCATTAGCACTTATGTGGAAGATCATTTGTTTAATAATGTTCTTAACTTTGATAACTTTGAGTCTCCTAAACCAGCATATAGGCATGAAGTGACAACTAGAGTAAGGGTACACTATGCAATGGGTATGGTTTGTGTCAGGGTGAGTTTTTTATTTCTATATAATTTATAATGCCTCAAGGAAACCTTCCCTTGGTCTTGAAGAGCCAAAAGTGAAGGAGGTTTTATCCACCTCAATCATTGGCCATAAGTTACCCAACTTGATCATAGGTTTTTGGTAATCTTTCCAAGTTTGGCATCCCTGACACTTGGGATTATCAGACCTTAAGGATTTGGGTCTACATTTCAAAGCACCAATATGAAAAATTATTGATTTATTGCATTAAAATCAAATTTCTATTACTCTTTTGATATATCTCAGGGCGAATAGTTTTTTAGTGACATTAAATTGCTGATTATTTTGGTAATATTTGGTATATAATTTTTTATACCATTTAATGTTTTCTTATGGAATTAACCATTTAAGATCTAGGAGCTTCAATGAAAGCATAAGAGATCTATTATATCAAAGGATGCATATATATAATGTGATTTCATTATAAGATTACAATGTGTTACCCATCAATTTTTCACTCAAATTCAAACTTCTTTCCTCTTTAACAAGCAATTTTTGGGTGATGTCGCGGCCATGCCAAATTTCCTAACCTTGTCATGAAGTTCATAAGTTTTGAAACCTCCCGACCGCCCGACTTATCCATAGCCATTGCAGTCCTAAGCCTTGTCCTAAGATGTCTCGTGCAGTCAACTGATCGAAAATTCTTAAAACTTTAGAAATCCCGACAGACGGTTACAAAGTTCTATTTCTCAGCGACAGGGAGGTCCAAGCGGGATGCACTATTTCCAAGATGTCAGTTCATTTAATGAATTGTGTGGTGCCTTTGAGGAATGTCTCTTCAAACGTTTTGAAATGCCAACTTGAAGATGAAACGTAATCTTTTAAATCTTATGAAAAGATGGATCTTAAATAAGGGGGGTTGGTGAAACAGATTTGGTAACGAATTAGCACAGTTTTCTTATCAAAATTAATGATCACTTCTTGTCGCCGACATTAAGTAAGCCTACATACAAGGAAATTGTTGTGTCTCAAAAATGTAGGTTTTAACCAGAAGATTTTTCCAAGCTCTTACAACACTTTTGGCCAACGTACAAGGACAATTGATGCAATTGTACCTTCTGCTCTTCAGGCTCTGCTAGACCTAGGTCAGTGAACCTAATGAATGATGTAGATTGAAATGCATTTCATGATTGAGAAATATATCCACAATGGCAAATGGAAGTGAATAGATGAAAACCACTACAATTAATCCTACTCCTATTACACAAATGAAAGGTCTTTGAATGAATTTTCTGATATGAAATTATATCTCTAGGTTGAGGTAGATAAGTGCCTTCTATCCACATGGGCAATGGAGTCAAAAAAGAAAATGATATATGTTCTCTCTTATTGGCTTAACTCTAGTTGTTAGGCACATTAAAATGAAATCTTACTGACTGTCATATAACTTCATTTATTTATGTCTTGCATAAACTGTGCTAGGATGTTTCTTAATCTGGTTCTACTTCAACAATCCAAATGAAATCCTTAAATCACTGTGATTTATTAGAAGACTTTTAACTCTGAACTACAGACACCAACTAATTAAATCCCACAAAATGGGAGAACACTCTAATAACTCAGAAATATACTTGATACACTTATTTAAATGACAAAAAGATCTCAAGTTGGAGACAACCAAAGATAAATAATTTAGATTATTTTAACATAACAACTGAACACCAAAAGAAATTCACCAATTTTAAAACATCTTCTCCATTACACTGTTTCAAGAAAGATCTGTATATTTTTTACTTTCCCCGATCCCTTCTCGAGAAAAATCTGACTACTACCCCCTAAATCCCCTCTGCAACTGAATTTTTGAATTACTTATACATTACAAACCAAGGGTTGTGACCCTTCAATTTTCTATTACATCCGCTTAACAGAGATTTAAAATATTTAATTATGTTGCCTCTCAGAAAATTAAATATTTCATACAATAGTTGTGCCTTTGATGTCTTCCTTTTTAACATTTCCCACTCTATACATTTTATTTTATATCATTGCTTGTTATACTTTATGTCTCTGTGGCTTTCTTTATTTCTTTTACCGCTTTACCGCGGGCTTGACTTTTCCAACCACGGTTGCGCGGTGACTGGCCTTTACTGCTTCCTCGTCGTCTATTCCTATCCACCACAGTCACCATGGTTTTATGCCTTGGTCGGTTACGGTATGGCAGTAACCATCACTGCTTCCCACTAATGGTTTACCACACTACCACGGTCATTGTTTTAGTGGCTACGGTATCACAATAATCGCTACCCATCTGCCACTTCGCTGCCTCGCCGCACACCATGATGGTTATCTCCATGTCTACTGCGCTACCGTGGTCACGGGTTTGACTACCAGCGGTACCATGGTAGCCACTCTGCAAACCGCTAGCCGCTCATCGCTTCACCGCCAACTATTTTTGCTAATTGTATACTGTGTTACTGAAGTCCTCTTTGTAGCCCCCCGCGGTATCACGATGAATGTCTTTTACACTTCCTCTACCATGCCTTAACTATCAACTTTTCACCTCATCACTTGTCGTCTAACCACTGACTATTACCGCGGTCTCCGCTTGAACCCCCGGCAGTACCAAGGTGAGCCTCCTGTCTGCCTGCTTGGCCAGTCAATGATCGCCCACCACGATACCGCGGTCTATGTTTAGACCACACGCGGTGGCGCGGTAAATGTCTTGTGCTTACCAGCTAATCGGTACTGCCATACCACATGCCCTTTTGTGGGAGGTTGCATTAAAGCGGTAAATGAGATTTTAAATAAATGCTAGTTAGCGATATATGGTGCAAGGTATATATGAATGGAAAGAATGATTTTTTAATGGAAAATATAGCAAATGAATGGGAATTTGAACGGGAATGAAGCGGTATATGAAAAAATAGGAAAGTGATAGGTTCCAATGAGAATAAAACCTTAGGATTTTAGTGGATTTTTATGGAAATTTATGAGAAAACCTTAGGGTTTTAGATGGAAATTTTTAGTTCTAATAGAAAGGTGGCGGAATTTTTTACTCCAAAGTCTTCTCAGGATGGTACTTCCCGGTGATATCAGAGAATGGGAAGATGATCCTGTGCCTGACACACAACCAGATTTAAATTCTCCTAATGAAGAGAAATTGGACATCATTTCTAAGCTGCATTTGTTGGCATGGAAGGAGAAAACCAACTACATCGAATACAACAAGGTGATGTTTGTTTTAGAAAAAGAAGAAGAACGAGCCGAATTTCACAATTTGGTTATAGAAATGAAGTTAGAGCTTTATAGAGTCCTAGCACCTCTAGCAGTTTAGCTGCATGCAAGAAGTCTTTTTGTGGCACATAATGATAACATCTATTCAGAAATTATTTTGTTTCAGAAGTTTTTCTTGGTTCCAATCATTTTCCAAATGATTCTTTTGTAATGTAACGGTTTTGATATGTCTATATATAGACCTATGAATTAGTAGAAGAGAGAATTTTTGGAGGGGAAATAGGAGGAGGATGTTTTTCTTTTCATGCACTATTTTTGTACAGAGGAATGAGTTTGTGAACTCATGTTTTGACAACGAAGAAATAAAGAGGATATTGTGAATGTTTGAATTTCTCAATGTTATCTTTAGATTGTAATGAACTGTATTACTTTGTGATTACTCTTCCATGTTACTCTACTTCAATGGGTTGAGCATGTATTTAATTTTGAAGCTTTGAATTTAGATTAAATCATCCTTGAAAAGAATCTATCGTTTCCACTTTCCCTAAATATCATTCGTGGTTGTGATAAGTGAACTTTGTGTCACTTGTCTTCAATTCATTTTATTATGAGATCTCTTTTTCACATCTATTACCATGGTTATGGGTAGGTGTCAGTGTACCTTTTTTTATTTCTGATAAAAAGAATACCCCATGTTTACTCATTGCAAACCATCTGAAGGTAGTTGCACCTTGTAAAATAAGCAGAGAGTACTCACAACTATCATTGCAAGTGACTCAATTGTTGGCCAGATTGTCATTTGTGTGGCCCAGAGGATATTAATTGAAGTGACACATTTTTCAACCAATAGATTTTTGGCGACTCTGTTGGGGATATTTGAAAAGACCAGTATCATCCTTGTTTCAGACATCAAATGGTGCCTTTCTAGAAAAGAAGGTCAGAGACTTCGTTTATCTAAATATCCCAGAAACATAATTCGAGACCAAGCAAGGAAGCCAATTCAGAAATATTACAAACTGGTGTGGATGTTAAAAATGCCAACATGGGTGAAGACATTTGTACCTTGGACTCACAATCGACAATAGGAAAGGAGATTTTATCATGTTGTAAATAAGAAAACTGAAGTCTTCCCAACATGCATGCAGACTGGGCCAAGTGAACAATCATTCAATTCCCATAAAGAAGAGACATGGCTAGATGAATATAAAATTATCTTTATTCCAAGTTGGTTCTTAAAAGGTTCAGACTTTGACTTTCGATGTGGTATTGTGGAAGAAGATGGCCATATTATAGAATTCGACATGAATACGTTCACTTGTGACTCTGACAATTCTGAAAGAGGTATGAATTTACTATTGATTGAACCTCTTAATGAAAGCTTTGAGGAAAAGAAGATATTACCAAAATAAACATATGTATTTGAAAAGAGTTTGATTGAATCATCTAAAGGCACGAATAATCTCTATCCTCAACCTACTTGCTTTCTCAATGAATATTTTGTCTGTACAAAAGGAGAAGAAATAGTTCTTGTTAAATTTGATCCTATGCTTTTAGAATATAATGCCCTAGGGTCACAATTAGCAACATGCAAAGATTATGTTTCAGGTGACAATTTAAAGGAAGAATCTTTGACTTTCGATGTTCCTCTTGTATTTTTAAATGAAATCATGATTAATGCTACATGTAAAAAGAATGTCAAAGCGGCGATAAGAATAGGGAAAATTTGGGAAGATCCTGAAAATAAGATTACTTGGGGCGAACTCAATGCATTATACTGGCCGACATATTTTTGTGAAGAATCAAAGGTTAGAAACAATCCCCTTTTTGAACTATATGATTCTCAACCAACTGATGAAGATGTGTTCTCTTTTCCTGACAAAGACAAGCCAGGAAAATATATTTTTAAGAATAGTTCTGAAAATGATTGTTTTGAAATCATGTTACAAAGAGAGAGGCATTTCTTGAATACTAAATCTATCATTATTGATCATGGTCATAGTGATGGCATTTTGAATCAATACTTAATAGCTTCTCTTGATGGGATTTTTCTTGAAAATGAAACTATTTATGGTTCTCCAATTGGTGGAAATGTAAATGTCAAAACAATGCTCAAAGAATACAAGCGTTTTGAGTTGGTAAGAGAATAAAATGATAAAATTTCTTCAATAAATTATGATTTGGGGTTTAACAATGATTCAGGACAGGTGAAATATAGCTCGAACCAAGACATACAATATGATCCCTTTCAAAAATATTGGTCCGATTTATCTAAAAATAATTGTGGACGTATGGCTGGTGACTTTCAAAAGGCCATGGAGATATACAATGAAGAATGGTTTTTCGGCTGTGAACTTATACATAGGGGCTTCATGTATGTAGTAAGCCGCCATTGGGCCTACATGTTATTTCTGAGTTTGCAAGTGTTTCATAGGAGCACACTTCTTTTCCGTAGTGGGTCATATTTTTCCCAGCCTGTTAATGGTTTCAATTGAGCAATGGAAGGCATCCTTGATGTAAGGTCCCTATGACCATGTACGTAGTAGTATTTTTTGGTGTGTCGGTAGTGTATTTTCCTTTCTTGTTCTGTCTTTTTTTTGGTTTTCTCTGGCTCCTTGTATTTCCCTGCCAGTTTTTTTACTCCAAACCCAATGGACTTGAGTTGGTCTGCCACAATGATTTTGGAGTTCTCTGTATTTTCTACAAAAATGCAATCCCCAATCAGAGCCAATGTTACCCGTCAATTTTTCACTCAAATTCGGACTTCTTTCCTCTTTAACAAGCAATTTTTGGGTGATGTCGCAGCCATGCCAAATTTCCTAACCTTGTCGCGAAGTTTGTCAATTTTGAAACTTCCCAACCACCCGACTTATCCATATCCATTGTAGTCCTAAGCCTTCTCCAAAGATGTTCCATGCAATCGGCTGATCAAAAATTCTTAAAACTTTAGAACTCTCGACAGACGGTTACAAAGTTCTATTTCTCAGCGACAGGGAGGTCCAAGTGGGATGCGCACATATGATAATACTCTATCATGCAATTTTATCCAACCACGAGTGTTGATAAACTTTAACCTAGGTAATCAAGAGCTATATCAGGTTTTTAAATGAAGATGTCAGTTCATTTAATGAATCGTGCAATGCCTTTGAGGAATGTCTCTTCAAACGTTTTGAAATGCCAACTTGAAGATGTAACGTAATATTTTAAATCTTCTGAAAAGATGGCTCTTAAATAAGGGGGGATGGTGAAACGAATTTGGTAACGGATTGGCACAGTTTTCTTAGCAAAATTAATGATCATTTCTTGTCGCTAACATTAAGTAAGCCTGTTGCAGACATGAAAAATGTACCAACACACTTAATCTTGATTACTAACATCATTTCATCCTGAATCATCTTCTCAGCTTGTCATCACTCTGCATCCCTTAAATAAATAAATAATCATTTATCTGATTAAGTCATTCTCTCTTGTTAATTAAATAAATCAAAGTTATTTAATTAATCCTATATCTCCATTTAATTAAATAATTCATTTTATTTGATTAAATCTCTAAATTTGTCTCATTAAATTAAATAAATTAAACCTTATTTAATTTGATCTAACATTATCATCCCTCTTTAATTAAATAAATCAAATCCTTTATTTAATTAAATCTAAATCTAATTCTCATCTTTTGATTTAAATCAACCCAAAAAATCTAAGTCAAAATGGTCAACTCAACTAATCTCCCATTAAATTAATTAAATCTTGATTAATTTAATCCCAATCACTTAAATCCTCTAGATTTTGCCACTTGCACATGAAAATACATTTAAATGATTTATTAAATCTCTATTTTCTTTCAGCATGGCATAAAAGGTGAATATTCTTCCAAATTTGAAAATCCCTCCAAATGGGATTTTTCCTTCCAACAAAGCACTTAACTCCCCTTACATGTCCTTGTGCATTGAGCCAAGTGGCATTTAAGTCATTCTTTTCTCCCTCCAACAAGTCATTTCATGAATTTCAAATTCCACCTAATATCATTTATTGTGCACATTCATCAAAATGTGCTCAAGCTTCCTCCATTCACATCTTGATAAGTGGCACTTGGCCATTGGATGTTGAATGATCCCACTTTCATCCATTTTTCTCATTCTTTCATCTTGTTCTTCTATAAATAGAGGGCTTTCCTTTGTATTTTGGATACACAATCTAGAGCAAAGTTACTATCTTCATATTTAGAGCAATTTTATCCATCTCCATAGGCATTGTTCACCATTATAGCTAGGTTATTGCAGATTTTATCAAGCAATCACATTTTTCTTCATCATCAAGTGGATCAATCTTCATCAAGCTTACAAAGGAGTTGGGAAAGGGCCAATTTCTGCACATAATTGGCACCAATTCCCCCATGGGATTGAGGATTTGCATGCTTAAATAGGATTTGATTGCATTTCTTGTTTTACTCTTCATTTCTTCCTATTTTGAGCATTGTAGATGAATTTCATGGGGAATCTTAGTTCTAACTTGCATATGAATCTAATATTGTGTTAGTTTGTTATGTTTGTGCAAGTCTAGGATTGGGGTTCTACACCTACATACGAGGAAAGGTGGTGGCATTTTCAACTCCAGTGTCTTCTCAGGATGGTACTTCCAGGTGATATCAGAGAATGGGGAGATGAGCATGTTCCTGTCATACAACCAGATTTAAATTGGCTTGATGAAGAGCAATTGGACATCATTTTTTAGCTGCATTCACTAGCATGGAGGGAGAAAACCAGCTACGTCGAATACAACAAGGTGATGTTTGTTTTAGAAAAAGAAGAATGAGCCGAATTTCACAATTTGGTTACGGAAATGCAGTTAGAGCTATATAGAGTCTCAGCACCTCCAGTGGTTTAGCTTCATGAAAGAAGTCTTTTGGTGGCATGTAATGATAACATCTATTCAAAAATTGTTTCCGTTTCAAAAAAAATTATTGGTTCTAGTCGTTTTCCAAACGGTTGTTTTGTAATGTAACAGTTTCGATATGTCTATATATAGACCTATGAATTAATATAAGAGAGACTTTTTGGAGGGGAAATAGGAGGAGGATATTTTTATTTTCATGCACTATTGTTGTACAGAGGAATGAGTTTGTGAATTCATGTTTTGACAGCGAAGAAATAAAGAGGATATTGTGAATGTTTGAATTTCTCAATGTTATCTTTAGATTGTAATGAACTATGTTTCTTTGTGATTACTCTTCCATGTTACTCTACTTCAATGGGTTGAGCATGTATTTAATTTTGAAGTTTTGAATTTAGATTAAATCATCCTTGAAAAGAATCTATCGTTTCTACTTTCCATAAATATCATTCATGGTTGTGATAAATGAACTTTGTGTCACTTGTCTTCAATTCATTTTATTATGAAATCTCTTTTTCACATCTATTACCATGGTTATGGGTAGGTGTCAATGTACCTTTTTTTATTTTAGGTAAAAAGAATACCCCATGTTTATTCATTGCAAACCATCTGAAGGTAGTTGCACCTTGTAAAATAAGCAAAGAACACTCGCAACTATCGTTGCGAGTGACTCAACTGTTGGCCAGATTGTCATTTATGTGGACTAGAGGATATTAATTGAAGTGACAAATCTGTCAACCAACACAATGAGAAACCCTTATATATAAAAATAGGAGTGAGACATAGGAAAACATAAGATTATGTCATGTATTAATCATATGACTTGATGCAAAGTGAGAAATGAATTAATAATTCCCTAAGTTAACTTAAGTAGATAAGTGTGAAAATGATCTAGGATGGAAATTGGTTAAGTATTATACATTGTTCATACCAATGCCTTGCATTAAATGCAAGTTAGAGAGAATGTGAAAACATGCAGAGATCTTTCTCAGCAACAAAGTCTAATAAGGTATCCATGTACAAAAGAATATCTTACAAATGGAGAAAAGAAGAAAAAACTACAAAGAAAAAACCCTCCAAAAGAGAAAACGTAAGATGCTCTCTAAGACATGAGAAATTGTTAGAAAATAATGTTATTAGGGGTCACTACCCTTATAACATTTATATGTTGTTCTAACTTATATATTATATGTTTTACTACATATCCCATTTTAAAATAATTATAGCTTAATAACTATTAGATTAGTAATAATTTATGATGGTGGTTATTGAGTAGGTGTGACTAATATCCCTTCAAGTATTTTTCCACCCTTTCTCCTATATTTTAGGAGTCTCTCTTTCATTTCAAAGTTTGTGAGTTTGGAGATTTATATTGAATTATATCATGATGTACAAAAATTATTATTAGCCGTGTGGAAGTATGTAGAGGAGTGCCCCCAGGTTTAGTCTATTTTTTGTAAGTGTTTTAATTAAATGATGATTTATGGGGTTTTTTACTTGATAGTTTTTCCCTTGTATATCTTGTGTAATGTGTAAAATTTATACTTATATGATTCTCATTTTATTCATTTTATATTTTGTTTATAATGATTAGTATCCAAAGATACTAATTTCTAACATGGTATCAAGGAAAGTTAGACTATACTAATCATCTTTGAAGGTAATGTGATTATGTAGCTTAAAAAAAGTATCTTGGTTAACATATATTTTGTTGAGGAAGAAGCAACCCTAAAATTCTAGGTAGCATAGTCGTTATTAAAATAACTTGTGGTTATGCTACAAGTATCTTGGTTAAAAAATCACTTGGTTGTTACCTAGCTTAAATGTTAAAATTATTTCCCACTAAGGAAAAAGTTTACTATATACTATGGGATGACCATTCACATCACGCAACATTACAAATCCTCTAAAAAATTCTTACAATTTATAAACCACCATTTATTTCTTTTTGTTAAGTTAATTGGACAACGAATATCAATTAGATGGAGGAGTCCACCACATAAATACAACATATATCAAAATATTTATTATACTTACAAATTATTTAAATTTTACAAATTTATAAATGAGATATGATTTTTATTATTCAACGATCATTATATCCATTTCCTCAAAGAGATTGAGGATTATAAATCTTTCATCACTAATATCAACCTCTATACACTATGGGTCCTTTCTTCATCGATATTGCTATGCCTTGTGACTTCATGTTTATCAATGATTATCATGGTCTCTACATCTAATCAATGCATACCGTGTGAAGATCCCAAGACCCCACACTTATAGAAGATCTTATGTAGTCTTTGTACACACCTAATATCTTACCTTATCCAACCACACCTAATTTTAGCATATCCTAAACCATTAATTAAATAAATATTTATTTTATTTATTTTATTTATTTTATTTATTTTATTTATTTTATTTATTTAATTTATTTATCCCATCACTTTTATCCCTCATTTTATTTAAATGAATTTTACATTTATTTAATTAAGTTTTACTTGTATCCCCAAATCCTCCAACTAATTAATTAATTAATTTAGGCTAATAAATCTCCATCACCTTTTCCTACCTCTATCCTTGTCAATATCATTCTAGCCATTGATTTCATTCACATGGATTGTAATCTAAACTTTCCATCATGTGAAAAGTGCCCCTCTCACATTTCTAACTAAGACTTTGTCTAGACTCGTCAAATCTAGACGATTCCCCAAAGTCAAACAAAATTTGCATCTCATCCATTAGTTTCAATCCCGCCTCTTAATATTAGTCATTCACATAAGGATGTTGCCCTAATCCATTCCTAAACCTAGTCCTTATCCATCATGTGACACTTGTCACATGACTACAACTTTGATCCAAATTTTAATCCTCAATCGATTCTAGCCATCTATTAATTAATTTATCTTGGCCCTTGATTTCCCTCTTAGAAATTCTATAAATGAGAGGCCTCCCATTCCATTTGAATAATCCACTCATTTTTTACTATTGTGTTGCTCATTTTTTATTGAATCATCTTGCTCATATCATCATGATGTTGGTTTGATAAGCAACCACATTCCATCTATTAAGAACATATCAATAGGCTTTGGGTGCATCCTATTCTAGTTCAATCATGGAGTTTGAAGGTTCCAATTTTGTGCTTGACTCTATGATTCAACACTTTCGTTTGGAAAACCTACACTTGCATCATGACTTTCAACAATTCTGTTAGATCCAGTTGCACTTCTTTAGTGATTAGCGATGCCACTGTTTCAAATTTCAGTGCCTTTATTCTGAGAAACTATGTCTAGTGCTCAATTCTATGATTCAACTATTCTATTCAACAAAATTTCACTTTTGTCATGACTTTCAATGCTTGCACTTAATAAAACCACACTTCCATGGTGATTTTTGACATTTTTGCTATATCCTATCGCTTCTTCATTGCAACAAACTATAGCTACGTTTTATAGAAAGGTTTTTCTAAAATTTTATAAAAAAAATGTCTTTGTTTATTAAATTTGTGCTTCCATTTCACAAAACCGTACTTGTTTCACAAAAAGTACTTGTGTTGCTCAAAGTGGTACCTGTGTTGCTCAAAATGGTGCCTATGTTGTTTAGAGTTGCTTCCTATGCAAACCCTAAAGGACCAATTTTATGAAAATGGGCATAACTTTTGCCTCACAAATCATATTTTAAAATTCAAAAGATGTTGGAAAGTTAGTTCAGAGCTCTTTTTTGTGGTGTAAGTGGGTTTTTTATTTATACTCCAAAAATTAAGTGCACTACTTCAAATGCTCATAACTTCTTCATACAAAATTAATTTTTAGTCATTTTTTAAATCTATCAAAAAATCACAAGGAATACATTTTTCAAACCATTTTTTCTTTAGATAATTTTGTATGACAATTTTTTCTCATCTTTGAAATTGGGTTTAAAATTAACCATTCACATTTTGATTTGAGCTCTAAAATAAACAAGTGTCTTTTAATCCCCAAGTTTCACTTACGTATTCTCTCCTCTTACACTTTGAGTGATATTGAGGATAAAAAATAAGTGATCTTGTTTTCTTTTTTAGGGGGCCTACCTAAGGATTTCATCATCCTATGGGACGACCTCAACTCCTATGTTTCAACAAAGTATAAAGAGTAGGAGGTGAATCAAAAAACACTTCTCTTGGAAGTGAAATATTATCAATCCGACCTAAGCCTCTAATAACTTTATACCTTAGAGAATTGAAGGTGGAGAATGGGTTACCCTCTCCTCCAGTTGTTTGGTAGTATCTTCTTTCATCTACGGATTAGGCCTCTCTTACCCTTGTGGTATATAGAGGATACCCCTAGTTGTGACTTTTGACCATCCTTTTTTGTGGTGCTTTTTTCCTATAAGGATTGATAATCCCGCTTGAGTTAGGTGCATTCATTTTTTTTATGTGCTTGAATGGGTGATCCCACAATAGTGGTTTACAATTTGGTTAACACTTTCTAGGAGATCCTATTTTTTGTTGAAATCACATCTTTTTAGAAAATATAATGATTTAAGCCTTAAAAATTTATAATTAAAAGATTCCAATTGAAGAGGGTTTGATCAAACCACCTTAGATCAAACCCCCTTGGATATAACCCCGCTAATTTTAAACCATACTTATAATGAAGACTCTTTTACACCTATCAAAATGTTGATAAGAAACAACTTTTGATTCAGCTTTTGGAGGATCAAATGAATTCATTTAAAAAAATTGTAAGTATGTATTCCTTATTATAAGCTTCCCAAAAAGTATAATTTTAAATAAATTTAATTTGATTATTATATTTATTTTGTATTTCTTGTGAATGTAGGTTTTTCACAAAAAAATCAAGCTCTTTGTTCTGCACATGTGGAAAAATAGCAAATTATCAAAAAAATTTGAAAAATATCACTACACTAGATATTGATGTCCCCGATCCAACAAAAAAAAATTGAATTTTGATACATAAAAATAAAGTTATGTTTTAGCCAGTAAATCATGTCTAAATTGTAACTGGTTTGACTTTGAAACTTAATTAAGAAAACAATATTCAATGTAATGCTATGATAGCAATTCCATGCACTAGATATCGTAGTTACGAATCTAAATTCAAAAAAAATAGAATTGTATCCTTCATAAAATAAAATTGATGTGTTAGCTAGTAACATCACTCTTTAAAAATGGTGTTTACTGTTAAAAACTAATTTTCAAAGGAGATGGAAAAGAAGTGCAATCTGATTCCAAAAATTTTGAAAAAATATATATTTAGAATCTACAGACAAAATTTCACAAATCACTATTTTGCATCATCCTCAAATTCCTCATAGTTTAGCCGCTATAGGTGCTCAAAAGTGAAGATTTAGTTAAAAAAATCAGTTCAATGTCTAGTTTGGCCAAAAACTGTAAACTAGTATTGTGGGATCACCCGAATGTTTAGATCACCTTCCCCACTTGAAGCCAAAAGGGGAAACTTATCTAAATTGATACATAGAATTTTGTATTTTTCATTATTTCTTTGTGTTCTTTCATCATTAATCATTAAATCCAAAAAAATAGAAAAAACAAAAACCTAAAAAAAGTAAAATATTCCAAAATTCAAACAAAACTTTTGTCTTTGTTTGCTTAAGTTCAGGTGTCCTCCAAGTCAAGTTATGCACATCATCTTCAAAAAAAACTTCTCATCCTAATATTCCCTAATCATCACTAATCATCCTAATCATCCAACTTGTCCTAAGCATCCCTAATCATCATAATCACCTCATTCTAATCAGCTCTTTAGATTCCAATCACCTCATCCTAATCATTTTGATCATCTTAATTGCCTCCTAATCATTCTAGGTATCCCCTTAATTACCCTAATCATCGCATCCTCATCATCCCTAATCCCATCCTAATCGTCCCTTCTCATCTTAATCATCCTTTTCCATCCTAATCATCCCTCTTCATCCTAATCATTCCTTTTCATCTTAATCATCCATAATTTTCCTAATTATCCTTGTAATCTTTCTAATCATTCATATTTTTTTAATCATCCCCAATCATCTAATCCACCTCATCCCAACTATCCTAATCATCCCAATCTATCTCCAATCCATCCCTAAATTCATCATTTAATACACTAATCCTAATTATTTTTCCTAATCCAATCAAGGTCCCAATCCTTATCCTAATCTTCCTCTATTCATTTATCATGCATAGTCCACATCAAAACCCCCTCTCTTAATCCAATTTCATCATTCATCTTTGACCTAATTATCCTCTATCCATTAGCATCCTTAATTGGCATCCTTCATCATCATCTTAACCATTTTCAAAATAATTCCATTTCAACCATCTACCCTTCAACCATAGACAGTCATCCATTATCTATCTATCTATCTCAATCAAGCATCCAATCTCCAACCCTTAATAAAAAATCATCCTTTAAAGATCAAATTTTGGTTAAAGACTTTATCTCCTTTATATCCAAAATCCTTTCATTATAATCAAAATCCTTCATCCAAAGATCCTAACCCTAAACCACTATCATCCATTTCAATTCCAACCTCCCAATAAAAAATCAAGACCTTAAGTTGATCCCATCCTTAATCCAAACTAGCTTAATAATGTTAATCTATCTAAAGTATAGTCATCAAACACCGTTAACTCCTACTTAAGAACTTTTCCTATCTTAACTAGAAATAAAATCCAATCAACTCTTACTTAAGAACGTTAGTATATCTTAAGTATAGAGAATTATCCTCCATCAAATCAAATCATTTTAAGGTCTTGACATTTGATCCCCAAATTTAATCTCATCATCCATCTTCATCCTTAGGTCCTATTCTTCTAATCCCTAATCGACTTTTTTCCACCCTCATCCAAAATCAATCTTGGAAACTTCCCTCTTTTAATAAACCCTCTACCATGTCCAACCATCTAATCTATCCTCCATCCAATATAATTTCTACTCATCCCATCTCATCCATCATAACCCAATCCAACATCATAAACCCATATCCTAACCTAACAAGACCAAATATCACACTCAAGGTCAACCCCAATTATATTGATGATAATGAGGATAGCCTTGTTGACCAACCTGAATATGATTCCTATAACTATAATGAGACTCTTGTCAACCAATATGAGCTTTCCCTATCCACCACCTCTTCCTATATCCAATAATTTACGCATTCCTTTTTCAATCGCCAAGCCTTCACCAATTTTCCCTCACCTATCACTTTTATAATGATAAAAAGGCCATGCTTAGATACCTCCTTAGAATCGGTCCTAAAATATCACCCTCCACACCCCCATCCAATCCTAATCCATCTCCTATTGTGTATCCTTCCCCTTCCATTAACAAGGGAAACCAAGCCTCTATCTAAAATTCCCCTCCAACCCCATCCACATACAAAATCCCCATCTCCAACTCCTTTTCAAGAGCCTCATCCTCATCCTCAATTTTTTGATACATCGAAGCTTCCACTTGTTCATCTCCAACATCCTTACAATCCACATCAATCGACTATCACAATTATACTTCATCCTCTGTCTTTCATGATTGCCTCCAAGGACTATTAGCAAAGGTGGCTAAATCCCCTTGTGTAAACAAATTTGTGTAATCTTCCATGTCATACATATACCTTCATTCCCTCCACATCAAGATAAACCCCAACCCCCTAAACCTCATGAATCTCCTATCCCTCCATCTACCCAATTTGAGAAGCTTATTCAACCTTCCTCCATCACACCATCCACACCACATGAACTATGTCAATCCCCTAATCAAAATCACGCTTACATATATTCCCCTACATATCAAAATTAAGGCACCCCTTCTATTCATTGCATGATCCTCCTCTAAATGGGGATCAAGATAACCCTTCCATGCCATCTCATGATCTATCTTCAAATAAATATCAAAGTATCCCTCCTTTTCCCTCTCAATCCCAAGATCAAAGTGTCCCTTCATCCCCCTCTCATGATCCCCTCCCTTCCACTCCATCTTATGATCCTCCTCCATCCCATGATCCTACCCCAAGTCAAGATCAAACAATCCCTTCATCTTTGTGTCATATTCCTAATCCTCCACAAGATCACTTCACTCATATCCAAACTACCCATGAACCCCACACCTATCAAATGGGTTCCTCCACATTCATCCAAGTTGGTTTACTCCATGAGCCTATCATTCCTTCCATTTCATATCCTCAACAAAATAGACTCACATCTTGCTTCCAAACTAATAAGTATCTCATTGACAAAAGTATTTGTAAAACTATGCAATATCAAGGAAAAGGGCTAGGCCTCCATGAACAAGGCATATTGGAACCTACCTAAATCACAAAAAATACACATTATCATGGACTTTTCTACCAAGCTCATGCATGAGACATTGGTATCCCTCAAAAATCCCAAATCCCTCCCACTTAAATCCAAATATTCACATTCCCAATCATCTAAATCCATCTCAAGTCCTTATATTCCAAATCCCAAGCCTTCATCTCTTCCATCTATTTTGGGTCCCTATGTCCCAAAATCAAGTCCATCCCTTTCATCCATCTTGGTCCATTACATTCCATAGCCTCTCACCCCTATTCCAAAATCCATTTATTCTATTTATCCATAAAAAAAAAATCCCAATCAAGATCAACCAAGGCACACATCCTTGAATCCATTCTAACATCCTACTTACACCAACCCATCCATAAAATATCCATATCATTCCTCTCTATCCCCCATTCCCATTGCTCTTGGAAGAAATTTAGATGCTAAATCTAAAATGCATAAATCCAAAAATCCACATACATCCAAGGATCAACATGTCCCCTCAAAAATACATGCGAAAACAAAGAAAAATATGATCCAAAACCAAAAAGTTAAATCCAAAAGGCCACAAAGACCCATGAAAAAATAAAAAACCATGTGGATCTTAAAAAACTTGTAGAAGCAATACATATCAAATCATAATCCAAATCAGCATCGAAACTCACTAATCCAGAAGCTTCATCCAATCCTAAGTCCTTTAGTCCATCTAATAAACCTTCATCTTCCAAAACCATTTTGGGCCCTTATATACCAAAATGCACTATACCAAGTCCTCTATCATCTCCTCATTCTATTTTAAGTTCTTATATCCCAAAATCTACATCCACTCCTCCATCTAAATCTTCAAATTCAAAATACACTTCTCTTCCATAACTCCACTACCCTTCAAGGTGTGTGCCAACATTTCCATCCACTCATCCACAAGTCTTCCAAAATCCCACCCATCATCCAAAATTCATCCCCCAGCATCCTCCTTTGATCCAAGCCTTTCCATAATTTCATTTCATCTCCCTTTCCATCATTCTACCAATGTCTCAATGAGGCATGCAAAAACCTTCTTCTAGCCCCTTCCATACCTAAGCATTGATGAGAAATAAATAGGTTCAATATCGATTGTTGGGAAATTCAATATTTATCCAAATATGACTTAAATGGATGAGATTCAAGGCTTAAACTACAACAACATGAAAATCTGAAACTTATATGCAAATCTGAAAATTAAGTTGCCTTAATATGGAAATACCATGATTAGATCCATCTTCTTTATGATGCCAACCACCCGAGCTCCGAGCTTCTCTTACCATGCCACCTCTGAGCCCTATGAGACCTCCCACAATATGGCGGTTCCACCGCCCAACCGCAGGTCCCTTCTAACACCATCGTGGTACCGAAGTAGTGGCTTGTCTACCAGCCCACCGCTTAGCACCGCATCACCATCGAGCTCAGCATGATCTTCCACAATATGGTGGTGCCACCACTCAACCACGAGGCTAAGCAAAGCCTCCTGCGGTCTGGTGGTAATCGCCTGTGCCGACTGTCGAGCTCCACCGTGCTACCAGGCCTCAACCGCAAGACCTTTGTGGCAAGGAGGCAACCGTCCCGACTGACCGCCATGGCTTACCACACCACCACAACATGGCCAAAAGACCACTATGTTAGGGTGGTAAGTGTTCTTCACAAACTGCCAGCCGTTAACCGTGGCCACCATGGCTTCACTGAGCGACACCCACAATAAGGTGGTAACCATCATCCTGATTGTCGACCTTCACCGTGTAGCAGCACCATCACCGAACCATACCCACAATATGACGATGAACCATTGTTTAACTGTCACCCATCAACCATGCTACCGCCAGCCTAGGAAGGAGACCCCGCGGATAGACCGACAGAGGCCCACGATAAACCGCCATACCGCGCCTCTATGAAAGACTCTCAGCGGTAGAGCGGTAAAGGATAAGAATGGATGATAATTTCGCCAAGTCTTTTCAGAGGTTCAAGCTAGAAGTTGAGGCACCTATTCCCAACAAGCTCCCACTTGATGACGACTTCCTCGCTTCCTCTAGACTTCAAAAAAATTACTGTCGATCATAGGCCGTAAGGCCCATCAAGTCTGTGCACCATCTGAACTTGTTCGTGCTCACTGGCTTCATTAATGCATATGTAACATTCTTCAAAGTGTCAACCTTTTCTAAACAAATATTTCCATCTTCCACCATATCCCTCACGAAGTGATACTGCACATCAATGTGCTTTGTCCTGGCATGGAAAGTCAGGTTCTTTGCCAAACAAATGGCACTCTGACTGTCACAACAAATTGTAATTTTCCCTACATTAAAACCAATATCAAAGCACAATCGACTTAGCCAAACTACTTCTTATAGGTGTGTGTCGCTGCCATGTATTCAACCTTTGTAGTGAATAAAGCAACTACATCTTGTCGCTTTCTCATCCAACTGACTGCACCACCAGTTAGCATAAAAGTGTATCCACTGGTGGATCTTCTACTGTCAAAGTCCCCTGCCCAATCAGAATCTACATATCCATGAATACTGAGTGTTCTTTGTGATGCAACTAAACTGCCATGGTAACATAGAGCATATCCTGAAGTCCCCTTCAAATATCTGAACACTCTCTTCACAGCATCCCAATGTAATCTTCTTGGATTTTCCATAAAACGGCTAAGAACTCCCACTGCTTGGGAAATTTTTGGTCTTGTATAGACCAATGCATACATTAGGTTGTCAATAGCACTTGCATAAGGCACCCTGGTCATGTCCTTCATCTCAATAGCAGATTTAGGACAGTCTTCAATAGATAGTTTTGTTCCCTACATAACTAGAACTACTTGTTGCTTACAATCATTCATACCAAATCTCTCGAGAACTGTATTGACATACTTACTCTGACTTACCCAGAGATTTTTGCTTGTTTTGTCCCTGGTTATCTCCATCCCAAGAATATACCTAGCTGCACCTAGATCTTTCATTTCAAACTTTGCAGACAACTAAGATTTAAGATCACAAATCATAGATTTACTATTTCCTATGAATAATATATCATCCACATACACGGTAATAATAAGAACACAATAATTTTCAGATTTATAATAAACACAATGATCAGATTTTGATCTCACAAATCCCATAGACAACACAAAAGTGTCAAATTTTTGGTACCACATTCTAGGAGACTGCTTCAAACCATACAGAGATTTCTTTAATTTACAAACTAGACTTTCTTTAAATTTTTCAATGAAGTGCTCAGGCTGGGACATATAAATCTCTTCTTCCAACTCTCCATGAAGGAACGTTGTCTTCACATCCACCTGCTCAATCTCTAAGTCATATGTTGCTACCAATGACAACAGAAATTTGATAGATGTCAGCTTTGCTATAGGGGAAAATATTTCTCCATAATCAATTCCCTCTATCTGTGAAAATCCCTTTGCAACCAACCTTGCCTTATACTTTTCTACACTGCCATCTAGACTAGTCTTCTTCTTGAATACCCATTTACAGCCAACAAGATTTTTCCCTTCAGGCAAAGGTACCAAATCCCAAGTTTCATTTTTCTTCAATGATTCCATTTCTTCATTCATGGCTTCCAACTAGGAATTTGAATCAGACATGTTAATTGCTTCTTTTACAATGCTAGTAATCAAAGCATAGGCATAGTTTGAATTTAACATAGAGAAACCATACCTATCAGGTTGTCGTCTTTTACATGTAGACCTTCTTACTGGCTAAGGTTGTGGTTCTTCATCTTCAGAACTCTCAGAGCTTCTTGAACTCTCCTCAGTTTTAGGTACACCATGTAGTTTCTCTTTTTCTAGAGTTTGAGGAATCTGAACTACATCATTCTTCTTTTCTCTTTTATCTGTCTCTGGTTGTGGATCAGCTACTGAAGGTTTCAGCTCATGAAATATTACACTTTTTTTGTACAGAACCTTCTCAGTATCAGGATTCCAAAGCTTGTATCCCTTCACACCAACCCCATAGCCAATGAAGATACATTTAACAGTCTTGTTCTCCAACTTTGATCTTTTTTTATTGGGCACATATACATATGCCTCACAGCCAAAGACATGAATATGTCTAAGAGAGGGATTCTTACTAGACCACATTTCCACAGGTGTCTTGTCAACAAGATCAAAATAAGGTGAACGATTTACCAGGTAACATGTCGTAGCCACAGCCTCAACCCAGAAATTTTTCTCTAGACTAGCACTGCTCAACATACTTCTTGCTCCCTACATTAACATTTTGTTCAACCTTTCAGCAACTCCATTCTGTTGTGGAGTATATGGTGTAGTTTTATGCCTTTTAATTCCATGGTCTATGCAATACCTTTCAAATTCTGCAAAACAAAACTCACTGCCATTATCCGTCCTCAAGCATTTAATTTTCTTTCTAGTCTGATTCTCTACCAAATTTTTAAATTCTTTAAACCGACTGAACACTTCTGATTTACTCTTAAGAAAGTATATAAATGCCCTTCTCGAATAGTCATCAATAAATGAAAAATAATGTCTAGACTTCGATAATGAAGGAACATTAACTGGACCAAACACATCAGAATGAACATAATCCAATACACCAAAAGATTTATGAGGACTCGAATAAAATGAAACACGGTGTTGTTTTCCATAAATACAGTGTTCGCAAAAATTCAACTCAAGGTTACAATCATCAAGCCCTTCAACAAGATTTTTATTTGTCAAGGTTTTTAAACCTTTCTCACCTATGTGACCGAGTCTATGATGCCATAGCATGGTCTTATCTGCTGGGAGTTTCACCTCCAAAGCATTTGCAGCCAGAGAAGCATCTTCATCTTCCTCTACAGGAATAGCTTTGCTTGACTTTACAGAGGTGTTGCATTGAACAGGACATGCATCCAACTTGTACAGAGTGCCAGTACGTACACCCTTATCCAACACCATTGCACCTCTAGCCATCTTACATCCTTTACTCGAGAAAGAAACTTCTACACTAGCATCATTCAGCTTACTAACAGAAAGTAAGTTATGATCCAGACCTGGTATGTGCAGTACGCCACCAATCCCTTTGATTCTACTATCAGGGAACTGTATCTTGACTCTTCCATAGCCAACAATCTCTAATGTTCAATCACTCGCCAAGTAAACCTTTCCACCATCATACTTCTCGTACTTAGTGAACCATTCTCTATGAGACATCATATGAAAGGATGCACCCGAATCAACCAATAAGACATCATTTGGTGCCTAAATCACCAGGGCTGCAATGAAGGTATTTACATCACTTTGAGAAGATTCATTGTTTGAAGCATTACTCTTCTTATTCTTCTTCTCCTTACAATCCTTTCAGATATGACCAAACTGCTCACAATTCCAACATTTCACCTTGGACTTTTTACCAGGAGACTTCAATCTCCCTACTGATTTAGATTTGGACTTCTTGTCCTTCTTCTTTCCTTTCTCCTTTGATCTACCTCGAATAGCAAGGGCCTCTTTGGCTATCTTTTAAGAATTCCTTTGCATCTCTTCAAATAGCAGTGAGGCAACAATGTCTTCCATCTTGAAGGTAGTGGTTGTACTTCCAATAGACATTACAAGATGATCCCAAGTGTTAGGTAATGAACATAACAGGAGCATGCAATGATCCTCCTCCTCAATATTTACACCCACAAATTCCAATTGAGCAACACTCATATTAAATGAGTTCAGATGGTCTGCAATAGATGCACCTTCTTCCATCTTCAAGGAGTACAACTTCTTCCTCAGGAATAACTTATTTACCAGAGACTTTCCCAGATAAATATCACCAAGCTTCTTCCATAATGAAGTTGCAGACTTCTCCTCATGGACGTTCAAGAGTACAGAATCGGCCGAACTAAGTCTTATCAGACCTCTCACTTTTCTATCTGCAAGGTCCCAATATTCATGCTTCATACTTTGTGGCATAGTTCCAGACACAGCAACCCAGAGGTCTCTATCCACAAGCAAGTCTTCCATTTTGAGTTTCCATAAGTCAAAGTTGCCACCATTGAATTTTTCAA
Organism: Sequoiadendron giganteum; assembly: GCA_007115665.2. Classification (NCBI taxonomy): domain Eukaryota; kingdom Viridiplantae; phylum Streptophyta; class Pinopsida; order Cupressales; family Cupressaceae; genus Sequoiadendron; species Sequoiadendron giganteum. The sequence continues at coordinate 440,794,634 of CM021105.1, forward strand.
TCTCTACTCTACCTGATGTACTCTCCATCTCAAATAGAACTAAGTTTTAACTTTACAATACTCCCACTGGAACAGTATTAGCATAAAAAACTAGCCTTACTAACAAAGATAACACAACTGGCCAAGCTCTGATACCACTTGAAAGGAAAACAGAGGTGCAGAATTGCTTTCCTAACACTAATACAACAGAGGAGTAGTGCAAAGACCAGTTTTAAAGCTTCTTAAAACAACTAAGATGAACACATACAAATTATAAGGGATAATAGAAATAAGCAATCACAGATAACACCAGAATTACGTGGGAAAACCCTTTCGGGAAAAAACCCACCACACCAAGAGAAGACACTTTGTATTACAATAAAATAAATTACATACAAAGCTCACAGTCCTCACTCTCTGATAGTTAGCTCACAGCAGTAGACTTAAGTATTTTCATGCACACACAGTTACAATACTCTTACAGTATATAATGAATACAATACACTCTTTGTCACTTTGTCTCACCTTAACTTCACCATCACCCTCCGATTGGCTTATATCAATAATGTAATCGATTGAACAAGTCTTACATCGCATTTAACATTCCAACCAATCGCAAGTCTTAATGATGAATCGTCCACCCAATCAAGCAATTTGATCTTTTGACCGATCTTCTTTGCATCAGGCTACCCAATCGGATCCTGTCACCAATCGAAACACGTCTAGCATTTACTGCCTTCATCACTCCAGACATCGACCAATCAAGTATTGATTTTTTGCCATGCATTTCCTTCCCATTCGCTCATCACTTTGACCATGAATCAAAATAGCCACCCGAGCTCTGAGCTTCTCTTATCACGCCACCACTGAGCCTTGTGAGACCTCCCACAGTACAGTGGTTCCACCACCCAACTACAGGTCCCTTCTAACACCGTCGTGGTAGCGAGGTAGTGGCTTGTCTACCAACCCGCTGCTTAGCACCACATCACCGTCGAGCTCAACACAATCTTCCATGATATGGTGATGCCACTGTGAGGCTAAGTAAAGCCTCCCACAGTTTGGTGGTAACCGCCTGTGCCAACCATCGAGCTCCACCGTGTTACTGGGCCCTAACCGCAAGACCTCCGCGGTAATGAGGTAATCATACCGACTAACCACCATGGCTTATCGTGCCACCACGACATGGCCAAAAGTCCATCACGATAGGGCATTAAACATTCTTCGCAAACTGCTATCCATTAATTCTGGCCACCACGGCTTCACTGAGCGGCACCCATGGTAAGGCGATAATCGTCATCCTGACTGTCGCCCTTCACCGCGCAGCTGCGCCATCGCTGAACCATACCCATGATATGGCGGTGAACCTTTGCTTAACTATCGCCCATCAACCACGCTACTGCCAGCCTAGGAAGAAGATCCTGCAATATGGCGGTGACATCGCCCAACGGCAGAAAGACTTACAAAGGCCTGCGGTAAAGCGGTAAACTGCCAGACCGCGCCTATATGAAAGACTTTCAACGGTAGAGTGGTAAAGGATAAGAATGGACGATAATTTTGCCAAGTATTTTTAGAGGTTCAAGCCAGAAGTTAAGGCACTTGTTCCCAACAATCAAGGTATACAATAACTTCATGCCATCAACATACCAACCCAAAATTTGCAATCAAGTCTCTATATATCCATCCTCCTATCTCAATGCAACATACCAATGCACAAATTTTTGGATGTTGTGGTTGTATTGTTGATATGTGGTTTTCATTGATGTCAACACTATTAGCATTAATGTCTTTAAGACTATATATGTCGAGGATATTGAGAAAATTGTAATAAAATATGTTACAGGTTATCTGTGAAGTAGTGAAGATTAGTATGGTAGAAAGTTCAGTATGTTGATAACTAGATGTTGTGGATTAAAGGGTTTGTTCTCAAGTCTATCTATTTTCTACTCTGAAAGTTTCAGAGGTGCGCATCAAGATTTCAGCAAGTTATAATTTTTTGTGTTATGACAGTTATTTTGTACTGCAAATCATGTTCATGGAAGAAGATAATGTGATTCTGGTAATCTGAGATGTTGTGTATGTTCTTATGTTGTTCGTGGATGTTTCTAGATCATATTCTATCTGTTTTGCACGTCTGCATTGATCATTGTGCTCACGATCCAATATTTTCTCTTGCATGTTCATGTTTTTCATGTTCATGGCCGACAAGGTGTTTGAAGCATGTTGTGGATCTTCGAGGAAGAATCTTTGAAGGTGTTTTATGTTTGAGAACATTTTTTTGGGTCTCTACTATGTTGTGGTTGACCTTGGTTGATGCGCATTGATAATATTTATTGTTTTGGGCCAACAGTCTGCATTCATTCTATTATTTTGTTGAAGCCGACATAAAGCAATGTAAATTCTTGTTGCAGATATATATAAGTGATTGTTTCTTCATTTGAGAAGTATGTGAAGTGTGTGTATACGAAGTGTGCAAGTGCTATGTGTGAAAAAGGTTCAGATTATTCGAAGGAAGAGCAGAGTGTGAAGAAAAGTGAAAGAAAGTAAAGAAGTGTTCATGTGCTTAACCAGAATTGTACTCAGGCATTAGTAGATGCTACTTTCTCAGTTCAAATTCTTCATATGGATTTAATCTAAATATTTTTTGTAAGACAATGAGTTTTCCTTTGAGCAATGATCTATAGGCAGTGTGCATGAATGCATGTGCATTCCTCATATATTCTTCTTATACTTTTAATAGGGTATAACTTTTGGATTAACCTCCACCATGATTTTTCCCCTAATAGGGATTTCCATGCAAAAATATTGGTGTTATGTGTGTTTCTAATGTGTTGTTGATTCATTATTTCACTGTTATTAATTAGATCAGAGATTAAAGGTTAATAAGTTTAATAAGTTTGAAATTCGATGACAATTGATTCACCCCCCTCTCATTTGTCTTCCCTTGTATTGCCAACAATTGGTACCAGAGCAGGTTCCTTAGAAGAAGTTTAACAACTTGAGGTGATCCGGGATGGCGACATACAAGAAGGATAGTCTAAGATTTGATGGAACAAATTATTCTCTATGGAAGACTCGAATGGAGTGTCATCTGAGATGCATTGGTGAATCCTACTAGAACATTACATGCAATAGGTATGTTATTCCTTTGAATGGCCCTACTACTACTGTTGAGATTAGGGATGTTAAATATAACTTCAGGGCTAAGGAAGCATTGTTGAGTTCTTTGACTGATTATGAGATGATGAATGTTATGGATCTGAGAACTGGTAATGAGATATGGAAAAAGTTGGAAAATTTATATGTAGGTGATGCTAATGTGAAGATGGCTAAGCTATAGTGTCTGAAAGGAAAATATGAATTGTTGAAGATGGATAATAATGAGAATATTGCTACTTTCATGCAAAGAGTAAATGAACTTGTGTGTGGTATCAGATGTGCTAGTGGACAAGTCGATGAATCAGATATTTTTGCTAAAGTGCTTAGATCCTTGCCCGATGCATACAAAATCAAAGTTGCAGCCATTGAGGAGCTCCGAACTGGTGACAAACATAACCAAAGATATGTTGGTTGGTAAGTTTACTGCTTTTGAGTTGAGTGAATTCGGTGATGCCCTTCCTAAGACAGAATCTGCATTTAAAGCTACTACTTACAAGAGAGACAAGCGGAGATATGATTCGAGTGAAAGTTCTTCTAGAAAGGTGTTCAGATATGAGGAAGAAATGAGACAAATTGAAGAAGAAGAAAGAGAACTGAATGACCTTGAAGGACTTATTGTCAAAAGGGAAGCCAAAGGAGAAGGTAAGTATAAAGGAAAGTTACCTATTAAATATTTTTCTTGCAACAAGATAGGTCATTTTGCATCAAGGTGTCCGGAAAGAGCTCCTAAGTCAAGACCTTACAAGCCTAAATTTCAAAAGAAGTGTTACTATGCTACTAATGAAGATGTGAAAAATGATGAATCTGACAAAGGGAATGTAAGTGAAGATGAATTTGTATTTATTGCTATCAAAGAAAATAATTTTGTGTCTATTGAATCTGCTAGTTGTACAAATGTGAAGAAAGCTCTAGCTGCTCAAGTTGAAGAAAAAGATGAATGGGTAATTGACAGTGGATGTTCACATCACATGATAGGTGATAAAAGTAAATTTTTAAGCCTGAAGAAGTATGATGGTGGTGTTGTAAGATTTGGTGATAACAATGGTGGTATAATCCATGGTAGAGGATGTATCTCTTTTGATGGTAATCATAATACTGATGTTCTTTATGTTGAAGGTTTGAAGCATAATCTTTTGAGTGTTGGACAGATGGTTGATAAGGGATATAATCTTCAATTCAAAGATGGAAAGTGTAGCATACTGGGAACTTCTAGAAATGTGATTGCTTCAGGTACTAAAAAAAAAGGTAACATCTTTCATCTGTGTAAATGCAATCAAATCTTATCAAATAGGATCCTAAGAAATCTAAGGAAATACTAAGTCTGAAATTCTATGTAAGAATTCTAAGTCAAGATTCTAAATTTCCAGATTTAATTCTCTTATGTTGAATGTGTTGATTGCAGAACATTTATAAATTTCGATTGTATATCAATGAGGGAACCACCTTATATATGTTGGAGACCCGCCTCTAAGAGACGCATCTCATGAGAGGACGTGTCTCCAGCCTCTAAGAGATGCATCTCATGAGGAGACACGTCCGCTCATGTGATGTGTCCCTTTGGGCGCGCGGGCTCCAAGCATAACCGACTAACATTCGGTTAACAAACTAACACACATATAACCCTATATACATGGCGGATATATATTATATGAGTTCCGATTTTATTCAATGTAGAATTTGAACATCATTTATTATTTCGAATCTTATGCATGCTTATAAATTTGAATTAATTATTTTCCAGAAATATTTATATGAAGAGTAATTTTGATCACATATAAATGATGATGATGCAATCAGCGATCATCATTTATATCTAACTGGAGCTACCTTTCATCAACACTCCCTCTCAGCTAGGGAAGATATTTCAAATCAAATAAGTAGGGATATCACCTTCACACGTGATGTCGAAGATATGATATGATATCTCAACATTGTCAAGTCACATGACATTCTTCCTAACACATCTTCATTATGGTATGTGCACTAACATCAAGTCACATGATGTCTACCATAATTCATGGCATATCCATGGATATATAACTATCCACCATGATTATCTCTTAAGGATCACAATGATCTTCAGATGACATCAAGTCCCATGATATCCATCAAAGTTTCCAAGAGATATTATCATGACATGTCCACATATATCAAGTCACATGATATCTATCATGATAGTTCAACTCATCATTGTAGAGTAATCACTTTACAATGTCAAATACAAGTGTTCATTATTAGAAAGATCATCACCTTTCAATAATGTATACAGGGGGAGTAGGCCCATAAGGTCATGGAGTCACACACATGACAAAAGAGTTTACACATTAAACATCTTTACATATATTAGTACAACTTTTATAAACAATTTGAATTTCAACATAATATCAAATTACATTTCAACCATACCAAGTTTCTTCCTGAAGTGCTCTACCTTGATTCGGGAGAGAGGTTTGGTGAGAATGTCTATTGTTTGATCATTTGTACTAACATACTCCAACTGGATCACTTTCCTTTCCACCATGTCTCTTGCATAATGATAGGGGATCTCAATGTGCTTACATCTATCATGGAAGACAGGATTTATAAAGAGGTTGATGCAACTCCAATTATCACAATGAATGATTGTAGGATTCAAGGGCTCACCAAAGAGTCCCACAAGCAATTTATGAATCCAAACTGCTTCTCTTTCCCCCATAGAGGCTGCAATGTATTTAGCTTTTGTTGAGCTCTATGCAACTGAAGACTATTTTCTACAAATCCAGGAGATCATAGCTGATCCTAAACTGAAGCAACATCTTGATGTGCTTTTCTGATCAATTACACTTCCAGCCCAATCTGAATCAGAGTATCCATGTAGATCTATTTGGTCATTTTTGTAAAGAAGACCATATCCAATAGTGCCTTGAAGATATCTCAAAATATGTTTCATAGCCATTAGATGAATTTCTTTTAGCTCACACATGAACTGGCTGAGAACATTCATTGCATAGAAAATATCAGGTCTGGTGTTAACCAGATACATCAAGGATCCAATCATTTGTCTATATAGGGTTGGATCTGCACACTTGGATTCTGCTACTACTTCTTTCAGTTTGTGAAGGTTGGTTTCCATAGGTGTAGACATGGGTCTATAGTCCAACATTCCAAATCTTTTCAAAATATCAATAGTATACTTTCCTTGGTTTAGTATAATGCCCTTTGATTTCTGCCATACTTCCAAACCTAGGAAGTAGTGTAGAATGCCCAAGTATTTCATGTCAAATTTGGAAGTTAGATCCTTCTTTCCTTGAGCAATGAGGTGATATTCTCCTGTCATCAGCAGGTCATCAACATATAAAATAATTATTAACATATCACCTTTGATTACCTTGAAGTAGAGATTGGAGTCTGCATCATTTTTGGAAAATCCTAGTCCCAAGAGATAGCTTCAATTCTTTCATACCAGACCCTGGGAGCTTGTTTAAGTCCATAGAGGGATTTCTTCAGTCTGCACACATGTGAGTCAGATTTATGTATCACAAAACCTCCAAGTTGTTCCAGATAGACTTCCTCTTCAATGGTTCCATTTAAAAAGGCAGTTTTCACATCCATTTGATGGATCTTCCAGCCTTTAGCTGCATCAATGGCTAACACTGCTCTCACAGATGTGTAACAGGCAACAAGTGCAATTTTTTCTTCATAATCAATGCCTTCCTTTTGAGAAAAACTTCTTGCCACAAAACGTGCCTTATGTTTTTCTATACTGCCATCAACAGCATGCTTGATTTTGAAGATCCATTTGGAAGAGACAATAGATTTATCTTTTGGTCTAGGCACTATATCCCATACATCATTCTTTAGAATCGACTGCTATTCCTCCGTCATTGCATCCTTCCATGCTTGATGTCTGAAAACTTCTGTAACACTGACAGGTTCTGAATTTATGATGTTGTTCATTAGACCAACATAGCTGGAGAGTTGTTTGGGTCTTTTACTTTCCCTAAACATTCCTTTGGATGCTGAATGATTCTCGGCTTCTTTGATCATCTTTCTAGCCCATAGTGGCCTCTTTTTGTCGTTGTCATTTGTATTCTCATCTAAAGTAGATTGAGGTTCATTTGGCATTTCCTTAGGATACTCCCTCTGAATCTCAGGAACATGTTCCATTTCAGGTACTCTAGGGGAATAGGTTTCTATCTCACTAGAACTTCTTGCCCTTATGAATGCAATGTCTTCTTCAAAGATGACATCTCTACTCAATTCAATTTGTTTCTGCCCGGGTATGAATATCCTGTAGGTTTTGGAGGTTTCACTATATCCCACAAATACCCCTTTCTTTTCGGAAGGTTCTAGTTTGAATCTCTTCTCTTTGGGCACATGGATATAGATAGGGCAACCAAAAATCCTAAAATGACTAATATCAGGTTTTATGTCGGTAAAATCTTCTTTAGGAGTTTTTTTATCTAGATGAGAATGAGGACATCTATTTTGAATGTAAACAGTAGTTCTAGAGGCTTCTTCCCAAAAAGCAGTTTCAATGTTTTGGTCAAGCAACATAGCTTTAGCAACTTCTAAAATGGTTTTGTTTTTCCTTTCAGCAACCCCATTTTGTTGAGGGTTGTAGGCAACTGTGAACTACCTCTTAATTCCAGCACTCATGCAAAATTCCTTAAAAAATTTAGAGGTGTATTCTTTCCCATTATCTGTCCTTAAGATTTTTATTTTCTTCCCAGAGAATTTTTTCAGTAAGGGCTTCGAATTCTTCAAACCTTTTGAGGATTTCTATTGATTTTTTACACTTAAGGAAATAGATCCAGGTTTTCCTAGAAAAGTTATCTATAAATATGACATAGTATAGAAATCCTACCTTGGAAGGTATAGACATGGGTCCACATAAATTAGAGTGAACCAGTTCTAATATATTTTGGGTTTTACTCAAGCTATTGTGAGAGGATCCCTTTGTATTCTTTCCTAGGGAACAACCTTTACAAGTTCCTTCATGAGATGGTTTTAACTTAGGTAAGCCTGTTACAAGTTTTTCCATAGAAGGTAGGGCACGGAAATGAAGGTGTCCTAATCTTCTATGCCAAATCTCATTTGAATCAAAAGTGTCAAGGGTAAGGGCTTGCTTAACCTCAGTGCATAGTTTGTAAAAATACCCTTGTCTTAAACCTAGGGTTTGGGATTTCTTAATAGTTGAGTTCTTAGGCCATGCTAGAACTTTCCCATCCATAAAGGTCACTCTATATCCATTGTCTTCAAGGGCAGAGATGGATATTACATTCCTCTTTATTCCAGGTACAAATAAGACTCCAGTGAGTTGAAGAGAAAGACCAGATTTCAATTTGATTGAGTAACTTCCAACCCCTTTTACAGGGTGTGCAGAATCATCCCCAATGGTTACTTCTTCATCAATATTTTCAGTCATAGTGTCTAGGTGTTCTGAACCCTATGATATGTCTAGAGGAACCACTATCAATTACCCAGTTGTGGGTGTTGTTAGATACTTGACTAGATAAGGTTGTATAGAACACAAAGTTCTCAGATTCATGATCTGAATTTGACTTTCCTACTTTAGCAAAAGATGCTTGTTGTTTTGATCTGTCAGGGAACTTCATCGCATAGTTGCCATATTGATCACATCTAAAACATTGTACTTGAGAGATGTCTTTCTTTTTAGAAGATTCCTTTCCATTGGAATTTCTCTTTCTTTTAAAAGATCCTCTCTTGTAGGATTTTTTCTTATTCCTTTTATTAGATGTTGTGTTGAGCACATGAATGTCTTCCTGTATGTTCCTCTGTTTATTTTCTTTTGTTGAGAGTCTTTTTTCCTCTTGAAGGTAGTCTATTCTTAGCCTATCAAACTTGGGGAGTTTAGATCTCACACTTATTCCTTGAACAAATGACTCCCATGAGTTTGGTAGGCCTCCTAGTGCAATTAGAGTTAACTCTTTGCTATCAATCTTATATCCAATTGTGGATAATTGATCCCTTAGTTCAATGATCTTGATGAAGTATGCATTAATAGTTTCTCCTTTGTTTATTTGGACATTGTTGATTTGTCTCTTTAATGCAAGAGTCCTACTGGTGTTATTCATCTCATAGGTGCTCTCAAGAGATTTGAACATCTGATGTGCAGCTTCATGTTTTTCTAGGATGGGCACTATATGATCCCTAACTACATCTACTAAGATTTTCATGGCCTTTTCATTGTTTTCAATCCATTAAGTTTTTCTCAGGATCAGCCTCTGGTTCCTTTTTATTTTCTATCACAAGTGAATCTAATTTATTCTCTTTAAGAATCATCATTATTCTAAATTTCCATGATGTGAAATTGTTTGCTCCTGCAAGACGATCTTCAAATCTGATCACACTTGACATTATGAAGAATGTGATGTGAATTCGATTTTAAAAATATGAATTTTCTAGAGCAATCTGATATCTAGATTTGATTTGGATTCACTCAACTTGGCTCTAATACCATGTAAATGTAATCAAATCTTATCAAATAGGATCCTAAGAAATCTAAGGAAATACTAAGTCTGAAATTCTATGTAAAAATTCTAAGTCAAGATTCTAAATTTCCTGATTTAATTCTCTTATGTTGAATGTGTTGATTGCAGAACATTTATAAATTTTGATGTTTGCATATCAATGAGGGAACCACCTTATATATATTGGAGACCCGCCTCTAAGAGACTTGTCTCATGAGAGGATGTGTCTTTACAAGTGGAGACACGTCCGCTCATGGGACGTGTCCCTTTGGGCGCGTGGGCTCCAAGCATAACCGACTAACATTCAGTTAACAAACTAACACACATATAACCTTATATACATGGCGGATATATTATATGAGTTCCGATTTTATTCAATGCATAATTTGAACATCATTTATTATTTTGAATCTTATGCATGCTTATAAATTCGAATTACTTATTTTCCAAAAATATTTATATGAAGAGTAATTTTGATCACATATAAATGATGATGATGCAATCAGTGATCATCATTTATATATGACCAAAGCTACCTTTCATCAACAATCTGAATGTTGGTAGTAAAAGTTGTCTGATTGCTCAAGTTGATGAAAGTTGGTTATGGCATAGAAGAATGTGTCATGTAAACCTTGACAACATTATCAAGATAAGTTCCTCACAGGCTCTGAGAGATCTTCCTAAGTTGGTGAAGCCTACTAATACCATATGCAAGGAATATCAGTTGGGAAAACAAACTAGAATTTCATTTCATAGCAAATAGCATTGTTCAAATGAAATGTTGGAGTTTGTGCATACTGACTTGTGTGGTCCTGCTAGAATCAGAAGTCTACAAGGTTATAGGTACTTCAAGTTGCTTATTGATGATTACTCTAGGATGATGTGGGTTACTTTCTTAAGGAAAAAAATTGAAGCTCTAAAAAAGTTCAAGATCTTTAAGGCTATGGTTGAGACAGAGACAGGTCTGAAGATTAAGTGTCTAAGATCAGATAGAGGTGGTGAATTTACTTTTGGTGAGTTTAATTCTTTTTGTGAAGAACATGGGATAAAGAGACAATTATCTGCACCGTGGACCCCTCAACGGAATGGAGTTGTGGAAAGGAATAACATGACAGTTCAAGATGCTGCTAGAACTATGATGCTGGAAGGAAATGTCCCTCATATCCATTGGAGAGAAACTGTGAGTACTGATGTTTATATACTTAATCGGGTACAAATCAAAGGTAATACTAGTAAGACTCCTTTTGAGCTATGGTTTGGTCATAAGCCTACTGTTAGATATTTCAAAATCTTTGGGAGTAAATGCTATATCATGAGAGATGAAGATATAGAAAAGTTTGATGCTAGAAGTGATGAAGGAATATTTCTTGGTTATTCTACTAAGAGAAAGGCCTACTGGTGCTACAACAAGAGATTGAAGAAAATGGTTGAAAGTGAAAATGTTAAGGTAGATGAAGACATTGCTAGACCCTCCAGAACTTTTGGATATGATTATGATGATTAGAATGGCAGTACAAACAAGAGTCAGACTTCAAACCAAGTTTAGATCATTCTCATGAATCAAGAAGATCAAGAAGAAGGAGAGACTAGTGAAAGTACAGAAAAGAGACCACAAGAGCCTGAAATTCAAGAACACTCTAAGACTCCAAGGTATGTGAGATTAAATCATTCATAAAATCAGATTATAGGAGATAAGAAAGGTGTCCAGACTAGGAGAAAATTTGTAGAAGAATATTGTTTAATTTCAAAGGTTGAGCCAAGTAATGTCAATGAAGCATGCAAAGATGAACATTAGATTGAAGCAATGAAAGAAGAACTACAAAAAATTGAGAATGATAATACATGGATTCTTGTTCCTAGACGTAAAGACAAAAATTTAACTGGAATTAAATGGTCTTTAGAAACAAATACAATGAACAAAGTGAAGTTATCATAAACAAAGAAAAACTTGTGTGTAAAGGATACTCTCATATGGAAGGAATTGACTTTGAAGAAACTTTTGCTCATATTGCTAGAATTGAAGCTGTGAGACTGTTTCTTGCTTATGTTGCTTACAAAAACTACAAATTTTATCAGATGGATATCAAGTCATCATATCTAAATGGTGAATTAGAGGAAGAGGTGTATATTGAGCAACCTGATGGATTTCAATTGAATGATCGGGGAGATATGGTTTGTCGGTTGAAGAAAGCATTGTATGGACTCAAGCAAGCCCCTAGAGCTTGGTATGCCAAATTGGATAAACACTTGTTGAAGCTTGGATTTAACAAAGGTATTGTTGATAGTAATCTATATTTCAAGATTGATGATGATAAAAATTTGTTTGTGGAAGTCTTTGTTCATGATATCATTTTTAGAGGAGATGATGGTTTGTGCATGAAGTTTGCTAATGAGATGCAGAATGAGTTTGAGATGTCAATGATTGGAGAGTTGAAATTATTTTTGGGATTGCAAATTACTTAGGTAGATAAAGGGATCTTTATATCTCAATCCAAGTATGTGAGAGAATTGTTAAAGAAGTTTGGTATGGAAGATTCAAAACCAATCGGTACACCCATGGTGACCTGATGTAAGTTGACACAAGATGATGATTCTCCGAAGGCAAATTAGACTAGATACATATCAATGATTGGTGGATTATTGTATTTGACTCAAACTAGACTTGATATCATGAATGTTGTATGCATTGTTGCTAGATTTCAAGACGATCCTAAGGAATCTCATGTGACTGTTGTGAGGAGAATTTTCAGATACTTGAAGGGAACAGTTGGTTTTAGCCTATGGTATCCTAAAGATGATGATCTTACTTTAAGTGCCTTTACTAATGTTGATTGGGCAGGAGATGTGAATGACAGGAAAATTATTAGTGGTGGTGCATTTTTTTTGGGAAAGAAGTCGATTTCATGGTTAAGCAAAAAGAAGAATGTTGTTTCCTTGTCTACTGCAGAGGCAGAATATATTACTGTTGCTATTAATTGTACTCAAGTATTGTGGATGAAACAGATGTTGAAATATATCAGAGTTGTGTATGATGAACCTATTGCCATATTCTATGATAACTCAAGTGCTATAAATATTTCTAAGGATCTATTGTTGGATTCAAAGACTAGGCATATATCTATCAAGTACCACTTTTTGAGAGATAAGGTGAGTGATAAGGAAGTCAGACTAGAGTATGTGCCAACTAAGGAAAAGATTGCAGACATCTTTACTTAGCCTTTGCCTAAGGATACTTTTGAGTATCTCAAAGGGAAGTTAGGGGTGATTACCCCTCCTAATGAAAACTAAGATGCATAGTCTTTGCATCAATCTGTGCATTCACAGTCATATCTTGATTCGGATTGATGTTGTGGTGGTTGCTACTCAGGGGGAGTACTCAGATGATTTAGATATGTGGTTCAGAGCTTCTGTACATTTACCATTGATTTCAAAGGGGGAGAAGAGTAATGTGAAAAACTCTTGGAAAACTAAGGAGGAGAAGAGCAATGTGTAAAGGGGAGATTGTTGGAAGAAGAATTAGTTGAATTGATGGTGTGTTTTCACATCATGTGTTGCCATCAATGCCAAAGGGGAGATTATTGAATGCTGTGGTTGTATTGTTGATATATGGTTGTCATTAATGTCAACACTATTAGCATTAATGTCTTTAAGACTATATATGTCAAGGATATTGAGAAAATTGTAATAAAATATGTTACAGGTTGTATGTGAAGCAGTGAAGATTACTATGGTAGAAAGTTCAATATGTTGATAACTAGATGTTGTGGATTAAAGGGTTTGTTCGTAAGCCTATCTAGTTTCTACTTTGAAAGCTTTAGAGGTGCGCATGAAGATTTGAGCAAGTTATAAGTTTCTATGTTCTGACAGCAATTTTGTCACTGCAAATGGTGTTCATGGAAGAAGATAATGTGATTCTGGTAATCTGAGATGTTGTATATATTCTTGTGGTGTTCGTGGACATTTCTAGATCATATTATCTATGTATTGCACATCTGCATTGATCATTGTGCTTGTGATCCAAGATTTTCTCTTGCGTGTTCATGTTTTTCATGTTCATGGTCGATAAGGTGTTTGAAGCGTGTTGTGCATCTTCGAGGAAGAATCTTTGAAGGTGTTTTGTGTTTGAGAACATTGTTTTGGGTCTCTACTATGTTGTGGCCAACCTTGGTTGATGTGCATTGATAATCTTTATTGTTTTGGGCCGACAGTTTGCATTCATTCTATTATTTTGTTGAAGCAGACATAAAGCAATGTAAATTCTTGTTACGGATATATATAAGTGGTTGTTTCTTCATTTGAGAAGTATGTGAAGTGTATGAGTGATATGTGCGAAAAATTTTCAAATCATTTGAAGGAAGAGCAGAGTGTGAAGAAGAGTGAAAGAAAGTAAAGAAGTGTTCATGTGCTTAATCGGAACTGTACTCAGGCATTAGTAGATGCTACTTTCTCAGTTCAAATTCTTCAGATGGATTTAATCTGAATATTTTATGTAAGACAGTGAGTCTTCCTTTGAGAAATGAGCTCTAGGCAGTGTGCCTGAATGCATGTGCATTCCTCATATATTCTTCTTATACTTTTAACATGGTATAATTTGTGGATTAACCTCTACCATGGTTTTTCCCCTAACAGGGTTTCCACACAAAAATCTTAGTGTTATGTGTGTTTCTGATGTGTTGTTGATTCATTCTTTCACTGATATTAATTAGATCAGAGATTGAAGGTTAATAAGTTTGAAATTATGTGACAAAAAATTCACCCCCACCCCCCTCTCAATTGTCTGCCCTTGTGTTGCCAACACAAATGACCACAGACAAGGCCAACTAACAAGTCTACATAAACACTGAAATAATCTTGTGGATATAGATAGTCCACATCTGAGTCATCCCACTGCAATAAACTGGGTAGCTAAACCACAACCTGCATAACTCGTAGATCCAAATCCAATGAAACATGTAAACTCACCATCATATCAATAACCAGCAAACCAAGATATCATAGAAGATAACTAAACATATATCCAGAAACTCGCACTGCATGAGTAATGTCAAATCTGAAAATAGATCAAGGCATATCAAATCTATCTATAGTACTTCACATAGAGTATGTGGCTAATTCCTCTATTACATACTATCAAGGAAACATACAATGATTTGCAAATCTTGCAAAACAAATATGTTGCAATACCTCTCTCACCATTAGTCTCCATAGCTCTCCCAAGTTCTTCACACTCAACCATGTGAAACGAAACATCCAAGAAGAATATCGTGACCAAAGAGGAAACCTATAATCAAACCATATCCTTATTCCACACTAACATGTACCAAGTCGTGTAAAGTACAATCTCCTTCACCATTCCCAAATTGAAAGGATATCAATATCTAACATCCATTAAAATAAAAACATGGCAACGTTAGATGTAAACCTCTCATACCAAAGATAGATCAAACCAAACAATCATTCCCATAACAAAAAGAATATGCACAAAGCCACAAACCATTTCTTGTACCTCTCCAAATTAGTCCTCAGAACTAAATCCATAGCTCAAGACCAAAACAAGGAGAACAATGGAAATCCATAAACCATGCATCTTCTTCTTAACAAGCCCTCATAATTTTTATATTCAAGACTAACTCATATGAGAAGACAAAGATACAAAATAAAGAATGCATTTGATATTCAAGTGGGAAATACAACATCAAGAAATGACAATCTTCTCTTCAAGTCCATAATGGATTCACATCCATAACCAGGTGTAGGCTCCTTGATCTTTCTGCTAAAATCCTCATCAAAGAGTAACCATCTCAACATACGATCCCATAAATAAGAGATCTATTAGCCTCACCCAACTCTCTCTAGTCTCCATGAGCATCCACCAATCAATCCATACCAACTTCAAATGGAACCTTGCAAAATCATGAAGCTCCAAGCAAATGATTAATACTCAAAACCAAAGAGAACAAACAAGACCATTGTCAAAATTCTAACTATAGAATCAAGAACATATCATGACATCATGATCTAATATCCCCTCTTAGGAGATCACATGAAATAACCATCCATCATCAAATCATGAATAAACATCACTACCAAAGCTCCCACTGAACTTTGTAACCAAGCTCTCCAAGCATCGTGATAACCATCTCCTAACTAAAGATCTTTCATGGCCCCAACACAATAAAAGAACTCAAAATCATGAGCTCCCTAAAGGTAAAGTACAACTACAGTATCCAAATCAAGAAGATACAACTGCTACACATCCTTTGTCAATAGAACCAAAGATGTCATAACTCTCACTGCAATCTAAAGTAAAAATCCACGAGCTCCTTATGACACCAACAACCATTGCAAAACACCATCCATCTTCTAATCAAATATTATCCATGGCTCACTAGACACTTCAACAACAACAGCTTAGAACCAAAAATATTGAAACAAAGAAGATAGAACACATTATGTAACTAAATAAAGTTGTCATTGAAAGTAATACCAAGTTATAAATGGAATCATGACCAATATCATTTCCAAAACTCTACTGGAAGTTAACAAAGCTTCTCATGCACCATAAACAACTGCTAAAGATTCAAATGAACTATATCAGGTACTTCAAATAACATCTCCCACTGCAATAAGCACACCAATGCAATAATGGTAACCAAGAATATGGCCTACCAAACAAAATCCACATCAGTAAACTTTTCCAAGATCTACACATATGCAACATCTGGAAGAAGAAATACATAATCAATGCTTCAATCTCACAAATCTGCAAAACAAAGTTAAATATACATAATCAATGCTCCAATCTCACAAATCTGCAAAACAAAGTTAACTCAAGAACATTCATTGCTATCCCAAAAGCCTTCCAACAACCTCCAATTCCTTCTAACAAATTCTCACAAGCTTGTCGACGTAAGAAATTTAAAAAAAAAAATGCCCAGAACCTAGTTAACCTTCAGCTTTAATACCAAATGATGAGAAATAAACATGTTCAATATTGATTGTTGGGAAATTCAATCTCTATCCAAATATGACTTAAATGGATGAGATACAAGGTTTAGACTACAGCAACATGAAAATTTGAAACTTATGCAAATATGAAAATTAAGTTGTCTTAATATGGAAATACCATGATTAGATTCATCTTCTTTATGATGCTAAAAAATAGCCAACATAACATGCTTATAAGCACTACCTTATGTGAAATTATAACAACAATAAATAAAGAATATCATCAACATAAGATAGCGGCAATGAGGCATAAATCAGCAACACAAGATTATCACATAACACAAGATTTACGTGAAAAAACCCTTGCGAGAAAAAATTCCACCAAAAAGAGAGGTCAAGTATGCATTATCATCAAATAAATGAGATTACAATACAACCACTTTCATCATCCTCTTTGCCTCCAAAATAGCAACACCTATGTACCTGTGAACAACCTTTTTATGCCTCCACCTATCCTTGTTCCTATAGAGTAACACTACATTCAACTATTCCTCTTTAATTCTACATCTAGGAGGTTGATTTTAAAGATGTGTGAAGGAATCTAATGCACCAAACATGGCACCCAAAAATGACCCTTCATTCCAAACGTCCCCAACCTTTGGATTACCTCTTCGAAATATGAAAGAATGCTGATTTTAGCTCCAATACTTTCCATCCAATTTGGGCGCCCAACCATGAGAGATAAACATTACATTAAATGCAATAAATTGTGGAAAACCAAATGACACTTGTTGCCTCTTTCCAAGCACCCACTTGAGAATCCCAACAGTCACTCATTGTCACTTCCTTTATCTTTTAATTATCCCATTTTAGGTGTCCACGTGTAAGGAAAACAATATTAAATATTTATGTTCACACACCACCTTTACTGTTGCTAGTGGACCCATCACCCCTTATGAGTATATTACAAACAATGGTGAGAATTAATATTATAAAATATTTTTCCACTTCACACTTAGTGCTTTGGGACACTTTCCAAGGATGTTGGAACCATTTGTAGACATGGAAAATGTACAAGTTCGTCTTGGCACACCTAATCCCGATGACTAACAACATTTCCTCTCAGATCAAATCCTGAACATTTCATCACACTTTCTATCCTTTAATTCAATAAATCACTATTTATTGGATTAAGTCTATCACCTCCTTTGATTAATTTAATCAATTTAAATTAATTAACCCTACATTGTTGTTTAATTAAATAAATCATTTTATTTGATTAAAATCTCTAAAGTCTTCTCATTAAATTAAATAAATTAAACCTTATTTGATTTAATCTAACACATTCCTTCTTTATTAAATAAATCAAATCATTTATTTAATGAATCATTTCCTCTCAATTTTGGACTTAAATCAATTCATAAATCTAAGTCTAAATTGTCACATCACCTAATTCTTCATTAAGTTAATCAAATCCTTGATTAAGTTAATCCTTCTCACTAAAATTCTCTAGAGAATGCAAATTGCATAATAAATCAATTACTTTGATTTATTAATTCCTCTATTTTCCCTCACAAAGCATCAAAAAGGGAATATTCCTCTTTTGAATTCAAAAAGTCCAAGTGGGCTTGGTCCTTTCAACAAGGCATTAAAAGCCTTTTACATGTCTTTGACCTTGAGCCAAGTGACATTAAATTCATTCATTTTCCCTCTTCAACATGTCATTTCTCAAGTTTGAAAAGCCACCTAATTGCATTTATTGGCACATTGGCCAAAACTTGCTCATTCCTCATCCAATCACATTTGGACAAGTGGCAGAATGCCATTGAACTATCTTTTATCCCACATTGCTTATTTTCACTCATTTTTCCAAGATTGAAATCTATAAATTGGACTCTTCTCCTCAATCTTCATCCACAACTCATATGCAAAGTTACTCTCTCCACATTGAGAGCTAATTTTTCCAATTTCATCCAATCATCCACTATATTTGAGATTTTGCAACAAGGTTATGCTCAAATCTCTTTGGAGATTTGACCATTTCTCTCATTTAATCAAACATTGCAATTAGGAATTGGGAAAGGGCCAATTGCAACATACAATTGACACCAATTCCCCCATAGAATCAACATGCTATTTGCTTAATTAGGATTTACATAACTTTTCATTTCTCATTGTGTTCTTCATTTCCTAATATAAGTTTTAGATAGATGGATTTCATGGGGAATCTCTCATGCTTGTTTCGATGTATTTGATCTAACATACTAATCATGTTTGTTGTTCATGTGTCATTACAGGTTTAGGGGTTCACATTTTGGCACTAGAAGGAGGGCTTGAAGCTTTTTGACACGTTTTTCCTCAAATTTCTGCAATTTTTCTCACGTTTTTCTTCATACACAGGAAACTGCACCACGTACCAGACATGCGGTGCTATATTGCACCGCGGCCTCATACGCGGCACTATATTGCACCACACCTCCCGAAGCCCACAGCACCATATAGCATCGCAACTACTTCCCGCGCATCAAATTTGAAATTTTGCCAAACATCGCCGCTGCCAAACTCCACCTCGTGTAAAACTCCGCCGCACCCGCGGTCTCTGTTTCTGCAGAGCACCGCATACAGTCCACCGCATGGCACTGTATAGCACCGCCTGTGTTTTTTAAGCAGCACCACACCCGTTAAGGAGCACCCCATTTTCTAAACTCCACCGCGGAATCAGTCTGGTTTTTAAAAATTTGAATTTTTTTTTAATATTAACTTGATTTGTTGTTTTTTCTTTTTTTTTACTCTCTGTTTTTCTGTTATTTTGCAAGATGGAGGCAAAAGGAGAAGTTTACCATCATGTTATCTTCACAAGCCCAAAGTGTTTCTAAACACTAAAAGTGTTCTTTAACACTTCTTGAGAAAAAAAAATTTAAATCTTTGGCCTTAGGAAAAATAATTTTACTTTGGGCTTTAAAAAATGT
Organism: Sequoiadendron giganteum; assembly: GCA_007115665.2. Lineage (NCBI taxonomy): Eukaryota > Viridiplantae > Streptophyta > Pinopsida > Cupressales > Cupressaceae > Sequoiadendron > Sequoiadendron giganteum. The sequence goes on from CM021105.1 coordinate 440,814,159, forward strand.
TTAAATTTTCATGTTCACCTTGTGCAAAGTATTTCTAAACACTTAAGTTTTCTTCAACACTTCTTGAAAATTTGTTAAAATCTTTGACCTTAGGCTACTAATTTTTCATTGGGATCTAAAAAGAACAAACAAACTTTGTTTTTTAAAAGTTCCCAAGGGGCTAAAAAGAATTTTAGACATTTACTAGTTTTCAATTTGGATTTAAAAATTGGACAAGGAAAACTTCACATTTCATTTTGGTGCTTCTAAAATGAACTCATCATTGCTTTAAAGTTTAAAATTGAACATGTGTCTTTTATGTTTTGCAAACTTTTTAACAAATTAATATCATTAAAATGTGTATGCGCTTCTCTCGCGCTTTATAGCGATCTTGAGAATCAAAAGTATTTTAGTGATATTAACTTGTCGAAAAGATTGCCTCCACATTTGATTTGGGCACTTAAAATTGAAAAAAACATGCGAGTGTGAGCATGATATATTGCGAAGGTTCTCCCCTTTGTTTTTCAACAAGGGTTGTGTGAACGACAGGATATGTTAGCTCGCTTTTGTTAACTTAGAGGACCTGCCTTGTGGGAAAAAGTAATCACCCAAGGGAATGACCCAACCGGGAACACACTAAAGCCAAGCGACTTCCACCCGAAATATAAGTGTGGATATTGGAAGAAAGGCCAATATCACAAGGATTATTCCGACGAGATGGATAGCAATGGACTCTCGTCGATGTTGGATAATCCCCCACGAACGGAATGCCCGAATTAGAACCCCTTGTTTAGAAAAAGGCCAAAACCTTGTCTATCTTGTTGGTACAAAAGGTTATGTCCTTTCAAGCCACCCCACGTAACATGTGGTCTTGTTGTGGAAATGGAAGGTATGCCATGGGAGATTCATAGGTACTAATGCTTGGCTAACCCAAATAAGTGAGTGTCGTGGAGGGGAGCCAGTGTGGTCAAGCATTTAGCCATTCACACAAGATATGCGCAGCTGGATTTATCCAAGTGGGAACCCAACAAGGTATTGTCTCATCAACCTAGGAGTGTAAAAGTGCTTGGAAGAACACATTGCTTGATCTTGGAAACATTTGAAAAATGAACATACACAAAAAACCTTGAAATTTCAAACACCTTGTGGGAAACAAATACCTATTGACGAACTTGCCCACTCTTGCTTTCCCTAGGAAACACATTCCTAGAGGTTTCTAAGTGTACAAGTTCTATCATCATTTGTTTCCAATAAGAATAAACATAGGGAACTTTTGCCCTATTTTCCTCGATTTCCACACAAAGGACCTTGTGGGATGAGAAAGAGAATGGGACACTAGACATATAGTTTGAAAACCTAAGCAAGCAAGTGTCTTGGATAAAAAGAACCTCATTTAACCAAGATAAAGAGACAAATTGAATTTCACATGTGTTGTTTCCAATGATTTCCTGCAAGATTAAAATCCCAAAGCCAAAGTTCAAGAAAGTGAGTCTAAAATCCGTGAGCAATGCCTTGAGATGCTCCTTGAAGTAAGGGAGAGACTTGTGTACAATTTCTACAAAAAGGCCTCAAGGAACAATCCCGCATTGTGTGCATTTTATTGTCAACAAAATCCCGAACTTTTTCAAAGGTTTGCATTTCTCCCCTAGGAAGTCTAGCATGTTCTTCAATACTGAGGTTTTATAGAGAGAGAGTCGCATCTAGGTTAAGGTTCAACATCAAATTTGTCATTCTCATCCATTCCTCCATCAAATCAAGTCTCATTTCATCATCAAACCTTTTGAGAACTCTAGAATCAATCATCACGCTAAACTTAGAGGGCTAAAATCAACATCATCATACCTTGGCTTAAGCACACTTAGCCAACATAGTCTTAAACCATTGGACAAATTTTCTTTGAGATAACACAACTTCTTAAAGTCTATTAGTTCTCAAACACATTGGCATAACACACCTTGTCAATTCATCCATTTGTGCAAGTTCCCTTAGGATAACACAACTTCCTAGGGAAAACAACTTCACAAGCAATCTTGTTTGACTTAACGCATCTAGTCAAATTATCACAATCAATCAAATCAAAAGCCCTTACAAGTTTGGCACATACCTTCAAAAAGTTCTTCAAAAAGGTTTCACTCACTCATCCCATCCATATTAACCCATCACCATTATCACCATCTTTGATCTTTTAGCTTCCCTAGTTCTTCTCTTTTGCACCTAAAGGATTAGGATCGAACAAATCCCTATTTTTATGGTCTAAACAAGATCTCAATACAAGAAGGACATGGAGAATATTAGAGAAATACCAACTTCTATGGACATGAGTCATCTAAACACCGAAGTGAACCTAGCAGAATCAAGCAATTCCCCAAGCAACTCTCCCTTATCATCACAAAATCCTCAAGAGGAGAGTCATCAAGAGGACAGCACAAATGAAGACATGGGGATGACACCAAATGAAATCATGGAAATGGTTCAAAATCCAGAGAACCACAAAATTGTTAGTGCTATGTTCAAATACATAAATTCAATAGCAAGAGGAGGGGTCATGCCCCCTCCCGACCTTAACATAAGCACTAGAACAGATACATCCCCATTGTCCAACGTCAACCAAGAAGTACCTTGCACCACATCAATCATCACACCAACCTCCCTGAATGTGAACAAGGGGAATGCCATGTTCCAGGAATTGCAAAAGCACCGCCTTGTGGCTAATAAAGAAGCAATCGTCACCCCCACACCAGCTACATTTATTCCGGAAAACCCATCTCACCCATACGTCGCGCTCACATTTCATAACCCCACTGGTTCATCCTCATTTCACGCCACACTAGCTTATCAATTGAACATACCAACTGCCCCACCGCATGAGGAAGTTGGCTTGTTTAGAACGACGGAAGCTATCAATCCTTTCTCTTTCCAAAGTGGTGCATCATCCCTTCCCCTGCTTCCTTTCGCATCCGCATCACCTCTTGGAATAGGTTTTCCACCGTTACCCATCAAATATTTTTCCAATCCAAGCAATCCAACCACCACTTTGAACCCGCTTCTTTTGCCCATATCCTCACAACAAATTGCAACTATTCCTGTCACCATGGTTAATGCATCTATTGGTTCTCAAGTCTCCCAAAGCATGCCTCCTCAAGGACCAATCGTCTCAAACACCCCGCCGATAACCCAAATCACAATCACCACCACAATCCCTCCACCCACCACGACAATTGGCACGATTCCTGTTCCACCACCAATACCACCGAAAGCCAACACGACAAATTCATTCACCACTCTAATCCAAATCCTCCAAAAATCCAACCAACAAAGAGTACTACAGCAAAAGCAGCAAGCTCAAGCGCAAGCGCAAGCTCAAGCTCAAGCCCAAGCGCAAGCTCAAGCCAAAACTCAAGCCCAACAATAGGCACAAGCTCAATACCAAGCACAATTGCAAGCAATCCACCTACAATCCTACCAACAAGCCCTGCAAGACTTTCAGACACAGCACCAAGCTAAACAACAAGCTTTATTGGCACAAAAGCAGGTCGACCAACAACAAGCATTGTTGGCGCAATAGTAGCTAGACCAACAACAAACATTACTAGCTCAATAGCAGCTTGATCAACAGCAGGCTTCATGGGAACAACAGCAGATGGACCAACAGCAAGCGCTATTGGAACAACAATAGCAAGATCAACAAGTGTTGTTGGCACAAATGCAAGCTTACCAACAAGCCTTAAACGCACAGCCAAGCTTGCAACAAACGCCCACCAGTACTCCTCCCACCACACGCACTCCCCAAACGCCTTATAACTCATTCATCCCACCCCCCGATCCAAGCAAAGACGTCGCAATACAAATCAAACTGCTTTCGTAACAGGTGTTGGACTTGCAAGCAGGAAAAACCACAAGGACACCAGGCAACTTGTGCCCTTATCCGTTCGATAGAAGTCTCACCATGGTACCATTTCCAAAGGGATTCAAGATCTCAAAATTTGATAAATACAATGGAACGGGAAACCCTAAAAACCACGTCAGGGAATTTCAGGTGCACTGCATGGAAGTCCCATATGATGACACGTATCTAATGCGGCTCTTCCCCCGAAGCCTGACTGGTCCAGCTATGGAATGGTTTTCTCACCTACCCACAGGCATTAAAACATTCAAGGAAATAGTGGAGGCTTTCCTTAAAAATTACGCTTTTAATATGGGTGCGGATGTCAGTTTAGAAGAACTATCTGCGCTCAAACAAGAAAAAGGAGAGTTATTTGCATCCTTCTTGCAAAGATGGCGATCCAAGGCCAATCAAAGCAAGTGGACTATGCCAGAAGAACAACAAGTCTGCACCATCATAGCCAACCTTGATAAAAACTTGGCGTTCTACCTGAAAATGCAGTGCATCACATCATACGACCAACTAATTCCAAAGGCGCTCAACATTGAAAGAGCCCTTATGGCGCAAGAAGGTGCACCAACATTCAATCCACCATAGGATAACCGCCCGTCTAACAACTACAATGATAAACCTCGAACATGGTCAAGGAACAAAAATATCACGAACGACGGCATGGTCGACGCTAAGGTAGCCATCAGTGCTCCTAAGCAAAATACCCAAAACCATCATCAACCACAAAATCATAATAATGTGCAGACTAATGCGGTAGTGGCACAACCACCTTCCACCAGTCAAGTCAACAATGTGGGTAATCAAGGAGGACCACCTCCCCGCAACAAGTTTCCCCCCAAGAGGAAGTTCACAGCCCTTGGCGAATCGATTGAGTTTGTCATGAAGAAACAGGTCAAAGAGAACCTAATCAAGATCTCTAACTCTGAACAATACACAGAGCCCATGACCAAACCGTCATGGTACAACGAGAATCTCCTATGTGACTTCCACAAATTCAAAGGACACACCACTGCCAACTGCATGAGACTCAAGAATATCATCCAAGACCTCATCAAGGATAAGGTCATTAACATCAAGAAGCCGGTCGGAAACCAATGCTGAATCATAACCAAGGGAACAATCAGAGAAATAACCAAGGGAATAATAAGGGTAAGCAAAAGTATGCTAGCGCTAATCTAGTATACGAGGAGATAGTCGGATGTGTCGACGAGATGGTTACTTTCATAAATATCAAGGGATCCAACAATGATTGTGGAGTCACCACACGAGGCAGAAAGGTTACCATTGTCGGGGCACCTGCTAAGACCCCCATTACTAACACAAAGGCCATCCTCTATGATTACAATGTAATTGACCAACTGAAAAGAACACCCGCGCAAATCTCCATCATGGAATTACTAAAAATCTCCGCCACCCATAGACAGATCATGGATAAAGCACTAGCTGCGTCTACCGTTGCTGCCACCCTTGATACAGAGCAATTTCAGGCTATGGTGGGTAACATCGTTACCCCAAATCTCATCACATTCTCAGACCAAGATTTCCCCCCGCAGCCATCTGATAACTGCACACTCCACCTCCAAGTCCTAATCCATAAAAAGAAAGTCAAGAGAGTCTTGGTAGATGGTGGCGTAGGTCTTAATATTTGTTCGTTGAAACTCAAAAAAATTGGGATTCGCTGAGGATTCCATCAATAGGAACAAAAGCATCACGATAAGAGCATACGATGACCAGGAAAGAGTGTCTCAGGGCACTATCAAGATCCCCATCCAAGTGGGGCTAGCAACCATTGGAAACAACCTGTCAAGTTCTTGACCTTGATCTACCATAAAACATCCTCCTGGGATGCCCATGGATACACGGAATGAAGGCAGTGGCCTCAACCTATCACCAATGCATTAAGTTCTCATATCAAAACAAGGAGGTTACTATACATGGGGATCCCGAACCTTTCGCCTATTGCAAAAATTTGGAAGCCAAGTTTTACAAGATCCCTCAAGTACCTAAAAATGATGAAGGACCATCCACTTCATACATAGACCCAACTAATCTCGCCTCCACTTTTGTGACAGAGACACCCGCCATCCCCGACATATTTGAGATCAAGAACATGATATAGGACAATGGATGCGGTGATTATAGAATGAAGAGAAATGCTTTTGTTGTAGGAGAGTTACCACAATCTTCTAGGTCACATGGGCAACCACAATTGATTCAAACACCTGACCGCACTAGAACGGAACCCTCTGGATTTCACAATTGGGGGGATCTCAATCGGGAGAATGTGGACGAGGAGGACATCACAAACACCCTATACCAAGATGAAAGACCCACTCCCACCCTACCCATGGAGGAAACAAACAAAGGGCTACAAATGATGTTCGGCATGGGCTATAACAGGAATGAAAGCCTAGGAAGAAACAATGATGGACGGTTGGAGCCCATCATGGTGGAAAGAAGGATGCGAAACATTGGCCTCAGCTATACTCCTTTGAGTATAACCGTACGTGGAAAAGGTATGCCTAGAAGAGCAGTCTGGTCTTCTCCTCAGGTAACAACAACAATCCCTAGACCACCTGTTTGCTTAGGGATCCCAATCGACAATTACACCTTTGACGTTACCGATGTATGTGCTAGTAGTGATGACGAGGATACCATAGCAAGTCTCCCTAGGATTTTTGAGTCCACCTTGTTAATGATTAGTGCCTCACCCGCTGAGCCAAGCCAATGAACCCACCAAATCCACTTAATATACCCTCAACTCATCGATCACGACCAACGGGAACCGCCAATTCTAGACTCATTTGAAAGCGATGAGGCTCTCTCGGAATTCATGGGACTAAGGGATACAATCCCATGCGGAGATCACAAGGCTAGATTCAACATCACATTGGATAAACAAGCATACTATGGGGAGACGATTGAATCCTTCAGTCACAAAAGAAAAAGATCAAGAATAAGCTCAGAGTTATTGAGTGAAAACCACACTGTGGCACTCTCTAACCATAAAATAGTAAAAATAAAGGACGCATCCGGTGGTGAAAACCTCCCCGAGGTGCCAGAGGATGAAGGATTCAATCTCCCCCTTACTACTTTACATCAGGAGAAGTCGGCAATATTGGCAGAACAGTGCAACCCTATCAACCTGGGAACAGAAACAGAGCAACAAATCACATTCTACACCCAAACACTTCAAACAGAGGAACAAGAACTATTGGCAACATTCCTAAATGAGAGAAAGGTAAATTTTGCGTGGACCTATGCAGACATGCCAGACTTGGACCCTGAAGTGGCAGTGCATCATTTGGTTGTTTACCTCGGAGCAAAACTAGTCAGACAAAAGCTAAGGAAGATGCACCCACAAATAGCCTTGCTTGTAAAGATTGAGCTGCAGAAACTTCTGGATGTTGGCTTCATACACCCGATCGACTATCCAGAATGGGTATCAAATCTCATACCAGTCTCAAAACCAAAAGGGGGCATCCGCATCTGCACTGATTTTAGAGACCTAAACAAAGCATGTCCCAAGGATGACTTTCCACTACCCAACACTGACATGATAGTGGATATGACAGCCAGACATGAGATGCTCTCCCTAATGGATGGCTTCTCGGGGTACAATTAGATAATGATCACAAAAGAAGACCAACACAAGACAGCATTCACATGTCCTTGGGGCACGTACTGTTGGAATGTAATGCCATTTGGGTTGAAAAATGCAAGAGCCATGACATTAATCTTCTACGACATGATCCATAAAATAGTCAAAGATTATGTAGATGACATACTAGCTAAATCAAAGAAGAGACAAGACCATATAGCAAATCTAAGTGTTATCTTTGACAGGCTCGAACAATATAAGGTTAGACTCAACTCGAAGAAGTGTGTCTTTGGGGTACAATCAGGAAAGCTGCTAGGATACATAGTTTCAATGAGAGGAATAGAAGTGGACCCTGCAAAGGTAAAAGCAATCCTCGAAATGCAAGCACCAAGAATGTTAAAACAACTAAGAGGATTGCAAGGAAGACTCTAGTCCATCCGAAGATTCATAGCACAATTGGCAGATAAACAGATTGTCTATTCACACCTACTTCACAAAGGAGTAGCTTTCAGATGGGACGACAAATGCGAGCAAGCATTCAGCAAAATAAAAGAATATCTACTTACACCACCTGTGTTGATGCCACCAATTGTGGGGAAATCATTAATCCTATATATCTCTACAACAACAGCCACCCTAGGGGCCCTTTTAGCCCAATATGATGAAAAGGGAATTGAACGGGCTATCTACTACATCAACAGAACAATGGTGGGACATGAGCTCAATTACACGTCAATAGAAAAAGCTTGCCTAGCACTGGTATTTGCGGCTCAGAAATTCAGACACTACATGCTAGCGCACCAAATCAAGTTGATTGCCAAAATAGACCCTCTAAAATACCTATTTTCAAAAGCAACGCTTACAGGTAGAATGGCTAAGTGGGTAATGATATTATATGAACATGATATCAAGTATGTAGAATGAAAATCCATAAAAGGACAAGTCATTATGGATCAGCGGGCAAAAGCTCCCCTCTACATAGATAACCCACTCATATCAGAATTCCCATATGAGTCCCTTTTTAACCTTGGTGCAGCAGACCACTAGAAGTTATAATTTGATGGCTCTCACACACAACATGGATCAGGAGCTAGTGTGTTCTTCATCACGCTGCAAGGAGACTGCATACCTAGATCATACAAGCTAGCATTTCCTTGTACTAACAATATTGCAGAATATGAGGCTTTGACCATAGGTCTCAAGATTGCAACACAGTGGCGAATCATGGCACTAAAAGTCTATGGGGACTCGCAACTTATCATCAACCGAGTCAACGGTGAATACCAAACGAAGGATGATAAACTCGCACCATACAAGAAGGTGGTAGAAAGCCTCAAGGAATCTTTCATTGACATTACCTTTGAGCGGATACCAAGAACAAACAACAGAGCGGTCGATGCAATGGCGACAATTGGATCCTTACTGGACATCCCTCGTAACGTCTCAAAACATGAATTCCTCGTAGAGCAGTTTCTCGTACCCACATTTGAGGTACCAGAGTCAGAATACACGTGTGAGCTCATTGGTCCCGGTGATCTTTGGTATCATGATATATACACCTACCTAAAGTTAGGAATCCTCTCCACTGACATCACCCCGAACCTAAAACGCATTTTTGTCAAAAGGACTTCACGATTCGTCATCCTAGGAGAGACCCTCTTCCGTAGGAGTACCAACAGAACCTTGCTACGTTGTTTAAAACCCGAGGAAGCCTTGACTGCTCTAACTGAGGTACACAATGGCACGTGTGGGTCACACTCAAGTGGTATGACCTTGGCTAAAAAGTTGCTGAGAACAGGGTACTACTGGCCGACGATGGAAAGAGAGGCACACAACTTTGTCAGAAAATGCCTACAATGTCAACAGCATGGAGACCTTATTCATGCACCAGCTCAAGAACTGCATCCCATTGTTACACCTTAGCCCTTTTCACAATGGGGGCTCGATCTCATTGGTAAAATATCACCCACCTCATCCAATGGCCATAAGTTCATTATCACCGCCACCGAATATTTCACAAAGTGGGTCGAAGCAATTCCCATGACCTACATCATGGGAAAACAAGTATCCAAGTTCATCCTGAATTACCTCATTTGTCGATACGATGTTCCCCAATCCATTATCTCTGATAATGGGAGCCCTTCAAAAATTAGGATGTCCGTGATTTGTGTGAAAAATTCAAAATCCAACACCGTTTTTCTACTCCATACTATCCACAAGGCAATGGCCAAACAGAAGCTACAAATAAAACCATTTTGAAAATCCTCAAGAAAACAGTCAATGACTCTGATCGTGACTGGCATCTGCAGCTAAATCCCGCCTTATGGGCCTACCACACTAGCATCTGTACGCCAACAGGTGCCACCCCATTCTCTCTGGTCTACGGATCAGAAGCCATCCTCCCCATTGAGATCAAGCTCCCGTCGCTGAGGATATTACTGCAAAACCTCATCACAGATGAGGAATACAGGGTCACAAGACTCAATGAGTTGGAATTACTAGATGAAAGGCGCATAGATGCCCTTAATCATCTACAAGTGTACCAGAATCTCCTAAAAAGGAGCTACAACAAGAAGATCAGACAATGCACTTTCCAAGTTGGTGACCTCGTGCTGAAAGAAAACCAAAAGAACGTGTCAAATCCGGATACAAAGGGAAAGTTTGAGCCCAACTGGTTGGGACCCTTTATCATCACTGCAAGCTACAAATCGGGGGCATATCAATTGTCGACACCAGAAGGCGAGCCCCTACAAGAGCCCATGAACAATTCACACCTCAAAAAGTTTTATGCCTAAATCTTGCAAGGTATAGAACCAAAAATACAAAAACAATCAGAAAAAGTCCTGAAAAAATTGTTATCTTGATGAAAACCTGGCAAACAGGCATCTTGGTGACAACAAAAAAAATCAAAAATACAAAAAATCAGAAAAAGGAAAAAGAAAAAAATTCGTCCCCTAGTGAAAACCACTTTGGTGGCGCTTTGGGCAAGTACCTTGGTGAAAATATGGCAAACAAGCACCAAGTGTAAATAAAGCACCTTCCCCATCTACCAAGATCTGCACGACTCTTTTCATCACTCATTCATCCACTCATCCGCTCGCATCCATACCATAGTCTGCGTTGGTGTCTACACCATGTTCCACCATGGAACTACTTGGCATTTCTAAGGTCAGTTTGTCTTGCCTTTATCGAAGTAGTCTATCGCACCACACTGGGGGCACGTTCTCGCAACATCAGATCGAATTCGTGTACATTCTCGTGATCTTTTTCAAAAATTCATCAGAAAATCCAAAACATTCAGAAAATCTTCAAAAGGTTCATCATTGAGTCTTGTTAGTTTTTCACCTTGTCGAACTACATCATCTCTGAGCTTGAACGTAGGCAAGGTTGATCTTTGATCATCCCTCGAGATAGTTGGAGTCAGTCCTTAGGCATCCGTCGCATTGGCAATCCGTTTGCCCATGTAGTCTGCATCTCAAGTTAGTTTTTTAAGCAATAAAAGGGGGGCAACCTGTTTGTCCATCCATCTATCTCATTAGTAGTCAAGTCACTTGGAGTTGAACTATGTAGTCTCTGCGTGTATAACGTAGGCAAGGCTCATCTACGGATCAGCTCTCGAGACCCCTAGAATAGGTCTTTAGGTTAGTTGCTCATCGCAAATCTTGAAAATCCAAAAACATTGAAAAATGTGAAAATACCAAAAACAGCCTCAAAACATTTGAAAAAACCAAAATGGTGCATCCATTTCATTTCGCTTTCACCCGTGAACGTCTCACTCATAATAAAGTCAATCGTCACTTTCACCCTTTGGTGAGTCAGTCAAAAGCAAGTTTAGCAGGTCTCAAAGTGAACACCCTAATCGTCAAAGTCTCAAGTCTAGAGCAGTAAGCAAGCAAGTTATTCACCTCGGAGTATCAATAGCTTATCACCCAATCAGTCTCATCAAAACACTAATCACTACATGTCCTAGGATGAAGTTTTCCTGCGATGGACATAAGCATCAAGTAACCCTCACAGTAGTTAGTCTTGGCTAGCGGTATGAAGAACATTAGCTTGTGTGTTTACTTTACTTTGGTCTCTTTTGACTTATCTTAGTTTGCGCTCATTCCAAGGACCTCTCGATGATGCCTAAACAAAACAGGTTTAGAGAGAAAGGAATAAGGCAATGATCATTATCTTTTATCTACTATTCTTGTGGGATACGCTTGTAAAATAACTTAGTTATGCATGTTTTGTTTGGTTTGTAGGGAGGATATTTTAAGTATCTTGTTGACCACATAGGAAAGCTTGCTTTTCTGTGTTTTGGTCCGAGATGTTTAGAATGTTTGAACTACATCCTCAATAAAGTATGAATGCTAAGTGTGAACAAGAATACTCCTATCTGATTTTCAAGTCAAAGTCCATCACACTAGGTACCATGCCCTCTTGGTTCTTAATACCTTGATGCCTCGTACCTATGTGTGTTATCAAACATAACGCAATTGACCTTTTAAAAATCTCAATTCCTATATGCAAATGTAAAATCACCATCATCATCCTCACTAACTCATTAATTATACGTTTCTTCTACCTTCTTTCCACACTAACATGGTATTATAACAGTAATCAAAAATATCGCTCATGCATACATCCTGCACCCACTAGATAGTTAACATCAGAAAAGCAAAGCATCATATCAATATCTTAAGTTATGAAGAATAATATAAATTTGTTATTCTAAGCATCTTAAGACATCATTACATCATACATTATCATCTGCAACCATTACCATTACCATTTGCATCCATTACCATCATTAATACGCATTACATCATTTAAAGCACGGAAAATACAAAAAGAAATGCATTCATTACATACACTGCATCACATGAACCATAGAAACATCTCATAACATCACATATTTGCATTCACATATTTGCATGTACATCATAAAAGGGTGAATCATCTCATATATATCATCAAAAAATTACTGTTATAATACAGAATCGAATTAGGTATCCATCAGATACATAATACAATAAGGCCAGAATACTGCAGCCCGTATATCAAAAATGAAGCAAAATTGTAAGTGATCAAAAGGCGAGCGGGCCCTGTCGGCTGCTGCCCTCCCCATCCTGTCTCTCACCATGTGCCTCTATTAGACGCCTCCCTATCTGTTGTGAGAAGTCTCGCACTCTGCAGTCTGGTGGCACTACCTGCTGATAATGATACCGATAGTACTCAGCCTCTCTGATAGCTTCTCTATAATCCCGAATATCAATCGATCGGGCCCAAGATGAGGACACTACACTCTATAGCTGCCGCCGCCGACCTATCTCCTGATCCCTCTCAGATCATGTCCGGTCTCTCTCCGCAGTGAAAACCTATATCTGCCCCTGTAGCTGTTGTATCAACACATCTCGATGATCGGGCTGTCCTACTAGCTGCTCTGTCGACTGCCCTGTTGGCTACTGCTGAGGATCTACCCTCGGCTGATCATCCTGATCTCCTGCTCGGACAGGTGACTGTTGAGCCCCGTCCTTGGGAGGTGTCTGATGAGGAAGTGCCTCACCTCATCCTCTGCCTCGCCCCCTGCCACTTGCCCGACCCCTGCATCTGCGCCATGGGACAACTGCCCCTGGAACTGTCAATCTGGGGGGAGGTCTGAACCATGCCCTGTATGCTGTTGTGACTCCTGCATCTACCGGCCCCTGATCATATGGCCACGGTCGAGCCACCAACTCTCTAAACGAGGTCACCGCATCGGCTGTCGGGATGGGTTGGCCCCATGTTGTCTCCCTGGTAGTATGTGCGAAGATGGCCATATACTGGTCATCGGGCCTGTCCTGAACCTCCCCAAACTGGCGAGCAACCCTGTCTGTTTGAAAGGTACCTCTCAATCATAGTATGCTCTCGGCCCTGCATCAACCTGTCCTGTCGAGCGAAGAAGAGCTACTGAACATCATCTCCCCACAGACCAATATCCATCCACGGTCTCCAAATGAATTCTCTCATCTCATCGAGAACTCGCCACCAGTGCGGAATACCACTCGCACCAGTAAAAGAAAAGTGTATCAATGCCCCGCCGTACCGCCAAATGAGGGGATCATCTGTTTCCAAAGGAACTGGTGTGATGTCTAGACAAAGTACTGGGATCCTCTCTTATCCCCACACATGCAGTAAAGTGCCTCCTGCCCTAATGGATCTATAGTCTAAGTAGGCAAACTCATGAAGGTCCCTATAAAGGGACGCCAGTAGTACCGGTCCCCAAGCAAAACACTCCCTCTGATGGACCATCTGATCCCATGCAAGTCCCCATCCTGGACTGAAATATCAGCCCCACCGATCAGGTACTACAAGGCTCAAGATGATAGCAGCAATAATCAGTCGGTACGTGTGCATACGGTCACAATACAGCTCCAGGTCAATCTGACCATCGCAAAACTCAATAACGTCCATCTACATCACTCCGTAATAGGCCTCTCTGCCAGCATCTGGATCATAGATGACTCGGGTCCCATGAATGGGCAATCGGAGGATGCACCATACGTCCTCAAGTGTGATGGTGGTCTCGCCAGTAGGAAGATGGAAGGAGGAGGTCTCACTGTGCCATCGCTCTACCAAAGCCGTAAGCATGCCTAGGTGAGCCCGAACAGGAGGGGCATACGCAATGTACCGAAGGCCGATGGCACCAAGGTGCTCCTAGACCAGCTCAGGCATAGCGCCTAATCTACTAAGCACTGGCCATCAATGCTCCCGTGAATAGAGTACGCCAGGCTCCTCCTGCATGGGGAAGGTTGTCGCGTCAAAAAAAAAATTAAGTTTAAAAGTCAAAATCTGCCTCAAACTGGCAACTGTGGCGTTGTTTGCGGGTGTGACGCAATTTGGAAAGTTCCAAACTACACCGCCGCGGTGGAGTTTGTCATTTTACCAGTTACAAAGTGACCCGCGCGGTGCACTTTTCATATGCGGTCCTGTTTATTGCAAACCCTAATTTTCTAACTAACCCGTGCAATGAAGAATGGAAGGCGACGGACTTTTGGCCAACTAAATGACAAATTGCAAACTGCCCCGCGCGGTGTAGTTCGCATATGCGATGCAATATAGGATCATGCGGTTGCGATAAGGGACTTTCCGCTGTGCGATATGGCACCGCGCAGTTTGAACAAACCCCTAACCCTATTTAATGCACGTAAAACGATAAAATTAAAAGATGGATAGGGGTGCATACCACGAGTCCTGCGTCGACTGGCCGCTGATGTGTCCGAACCCTCTCCGTCACGTGCCTGGGAAACTGTTGTTGCGCCATTTCCACTCAAACTCGGAGCTAAAATTTGAAATTTTCTAAAGGCTAAGATTGCAAAATGAATTGAAAATGACCCCTCGCGGTCTATTTAAGCCTGAAAATTAGGGTTTTTTGACCTAATTTGACCTTCCAGCTTGGGTTTTGGTCCCCTGAGCCCGTTTTCGTCCAACTGAGAGTCGTTTTGCGTCCCTTCTGGCTTTTTTAAGCAGTTTTCTGGCATTCTGGGGCATTTCTGGTTTGTCGGGCACCTTGTCATCTTTTTTTGCGAGACCATCCAAAAATCCAAAATTTTCGTCCGATCTTTCGAGGGGGCAATATCCAGCAATATCCTTCCGCTAGGGCAGCAGTGGGGCATCTGAAAATCGATAAAATTTTGAACTTTGATTACAACAGTTATTCTTTGAACCAATGCAACGGGTACATTGCTTCAAAGAGGGGCAAAATGTAGACATGGAAAATGTACAAGTTCGTCTTGACACACCTGATCCTGATTACTAACAACATTTCCTCTCATATCGAATCCTCAACATTTCATCACACTTTCCATCCTTTAATTCAATAAATCATTGTTTATTGGATTAAGTCTATCACCTCCTTTGATTAAATTAATCAGTTTAATTTAATTAACCCTACATTGCTGTTTAATTAAATAAATCATTTTATTTGATTAAAATCTCTAAAGTCTTCTCATTAAATTAAATAAATTAAACCTTATTTGATTTAATCTAACACATTCCTTCTTTATTAAATAAATCAAATCATTTATTTAATGAATCATTTCCTCTCAATTTTGGACTTAAATCAATTCATAAATCTAAGTCTAAATTGTCACATCACCTAATTCTTCATTAAGTTAATCAAATCCTTGATTAAATTAATCATTCTCACTAAAATTCTCTAGAGAATGCAAATTGCACAATAAATCAAATACTTTGATTTATTAATTCCTCTATTTTCTCTCACAAAGCATCAAAAAAGGAATATTCTTCTTTTGAATTCAAAAAATCCAAGTGGACTTGATCTTTCCAACAAGGCATTAAAAGCCTCTTACATGTCTTTGACCTTGAGCCAAGTGACATTAAATTCATTCATTTTCCCTCAACATGTCATTTCTCAAGTTTGAAATGCCACCTAATTGCATTTATTAGCACATTGGCCAAAAATTGTTCATTCCTCATCCAATCACATTTGGACAAGTGGCACAATGCCATTGAACTATCTTTTATCCCACATTGCTTATTTTCACTCATTCTTCCAAAATTGAAATCTATAAATTGGAAACTTTTCTCCTCAATCTTCATCCACAACTCATATGCAAAGTTACTCTCTCCACATTGAGAGCTAATTTTGCCAATTTCATCCAATCATCCACCATATTTGAAATTTTGCAACAAAGTTATGCAAAGAGATTTGACCATTTCTCTCATTTAATCAAACATTGCAATTAGGAATTGGGAAAGGGCCAATTGCAACATACCATTGGCACCAATTCTCCCATGGAATCAACATGCTATTTGCTTAATTAAGATTTACATAAATTTTCATTTCTCATTGTGTTCTTCATTTTCTAATATAAGTTTTAGATAGATGGATTTCATGGAGAATCTCTCATGCTTGTTTCAATGTATTTGATCTAACATACTAATCATGTTTGTTGTTCATGTGCCATTGCAGGTTTAAAGGTTCACACCATTATATAGGATTTACAAAGTGAATGGCACCTAATCCTAACAAACATTGATGATAAAGAATGTAACTCCCAAGATGCTCCTGAAATATGGCAAATATAAGCCTTCCATTACTTTTGACATCTTCCAACATAATTTGAATTTGTAACTCTCCTCTACCAAAAATAGGTCAACTTTTGAGAGCCATAACATTTTATCTGAGAGCCATAACATTTTATCTGAGCACCCCATTGAGCCCAATATTTTTTAATAGAAGAACTTGTGATCTAAAACATTTTCATTCCAAGTCGAGAATCCACCATAATTTACCATCCAAAATGATCATTTAAGGATCCAAATTTCAAATTGAATATTTTTGTAAGATTTTTGAACCTTGATAATATCTCACTATCTGCAAATGATCTTTGGTTAATATTTTGACCATAAAGTATTTTTACAATTACAAAGTTTTAGGTAAAATTCCAAGTTCATGCAATGCTCAAATGTCAACTTAATAAAAAAAAAAACTGCTATTTTAACCCCTCATTGAAAATTTATTCACCAAACTAAACAAAAATCAAAATAAACATTTTTTTTTGGATGATGCAAGATTGTTCTTACACCTTGGTTGCTCCTGCATCATAATGCCCCGTTGCGAACATAATCATTAGAGCAATTATTGCATTTGGTAAAATATGGATAGTATAGAACTCTTCATTCTTCTCTTCGGTTCAGAATTTTGTGAATTTGCATTGCAGTGCCATTGGTAAAATAAGTTACCCAAACAGAAATGAGTCCTTTCGTACAGACATGTAGAAAAAATGGTAAAATATGGATGGTATAGAACTCTTCATTCTTCTCTTCAGTTCAGAATTTTGTGAATTTGCATTGCAGTGCCATTGGTAAAATAAGTTACCCTAACAGAAATGAGAATCCTTTCGTACAGACATGTAGTAGAAAAAATTTAAGGAAATGAAAGACTTGCCATACTTGCAAAAGCAGCAGACTTCTAATAGCGAGGATGTACCCATAGAGAACATGCTCATTCCAGCCACAGCAAAATTTAGAGTAGGATAAGTTTCATTGAAGAAAGGTCAATAGAAAACCCACTAGTATTCTAGAGGGGAATCCAACGTGTCTCCAAAACAAAACAGAAGAGCTAGAGATTTTATTAGGATAATTGACGACGAAAGACAGCACACCCTGTTCTCTAATATACCAGGGATCTGTTGTCTATGTACAAAGCCCCATCTTCAGAGGCTAGATCCCTAGAGGCTCTAGGATCCTTGCCAAGAGTTTGATAATCATCAATGCAGTTATGTCAATAGACAGATCTATTGGCTTCAGTTTCTCATGCAGGTATTTACGGTTATGGAGGTGTCTAAATCAATTCAACATTTTTTTGTTTTCAGTCCCTTTATCCCCTTCTGTTTCATGCCTTCTGAGATCAATAGATTTCAACAGAGCAAGTATTGGTTGCATTCATTACATTTTGAATTCAAACATGGACAAAGAAGGATGATGTCTGAATTCTTCCTAAACAAGAATGTGTCCAAACTTGAGCTTAAGAGAGAAAATTTGCAGCGGTTCTTGAATACTTGGCAAGCAAACATCGTATATCATCGCACAACTTTCAGAGTTTTCAGGAGAAGATTGGAACATTTAGCTGCTCTGCACTGTTCCCAACAGTAAAAACTAGAGCAGAATACAATATCAAGAAATTCGTAGCTCAGTCTATGATCTTGTGATTTTACCATTCCACTGATAAGACTCTTAAAGTTGTCATGGTTGGATGGACAATAATGAATAAAGTGACTGATAATAAAAGCTGTAATTTTGCATGCCTGCATAGAACTCGGGCCTTTAAAGATTATTTTGTAGATCCTGGAATTTGGCATTTACAATGTGCGAAGGGAAAGCATGTTCAATACCAAGCATAAGAATTATATGCCTCTTCACCATCCTATAAAAGATTAAGAACCAGTGAGGACAAGAATAAGGACCTCCAGCAGAAGACGCCATTAAAAATCATAAAGCAGTAACCGACAATGGACCTTCAAATGTATTTTTATTGAACTTATTCCCAAGGCTATCTAATAGATCTTGTTCTGGGAAACAAGTGTGCTTTTACTATATAAACCTATTTGCAAATTAAAAAATTTATATCCATTTTTTCCTTAAGGCAATAAATATAATCTCTAGTTTCTACTTAAACAATAATATTGTAGTTCTAATATCGTTCAAAACGAAGCACGGCCAGAACATAACTATTACTCAAATTTAACTAACAGTTGAGTTAACCTCGTGTGTTATATTGGCACCAGGTATGACAAGATCAACATGGTCAACCAGTCATGCTGGTAACACTGCTGCAATGGCAGAGAGACCTAAGTAATCATAAACTATTCATACCAGTGTAAAGTAGTGTCTTACCATGATGTTTCAAAAATGTAACCCAAGAAACAACACCCAATTTGTCTAAAGTAGAGCCTACCATGATTTTAAGGGGTGGGGGAATACTTCACTAATTTTGACCCAATTTAAAACAAGACCATAGTATATCAGAGTGCAGAAGCTACAGCACAAATTCTATCTCTACTTCTGTTTGTATCCGATCATTTGCATTGACCTTCTCAAAACAACATTGAGACGATAACAGCATTTTAGGCAACCATGCCATTGTACTAAAACTACAATGGCTAAATTTTGATTTTTACATGACTTCCCATTTCTTGATGGTCAATTGAATGCTATATTCAAGTTCAACTCCCTGAAACAATTATTAACATGGTAGAAAAAATGGTTCAAGGACTTGCATTTAAGTTCATAACTCATCATCGCTTCCCCTCTCCAGATTTGCTAGGGCTCTTGCAAATCTTTATCTAAAAGATCTTACATCAAAACTTCTAGATGCTCTCACAATTCATCTGGAGGATCATCCTGATTCATCACAAATTGCAAATTTCAGTGATGGTTATTATTTACAAGATCTAGATCATAAGGAACAGGATATTGATAATGATTTCCTTCATTACTACCATTCTCATCGGTATCACTGCTAGTATCACTGCTGTAGGTGCTCTCAGAGGAAAACTCAGACATTGAAATAGATGATGGTGTCCCCAATCTTATTGCTTCACTCTCATCACTGTCATCGAAGCTAGACAGCATAGAATCAATGTCACTGCAGCTGGTTGTTTTAAGAAGATGAGTTATATTCTTAAATGGGAAAGCAACTAAAAACACACTGGTTAAAAGCTGAGCACTTAAAAGGCAATAGCAGTGTAAACCTTTTATGAACTGGAAATTCAGCTACCAAATGAAACTGCGGCCTTTCTGATCGAAGCCGTGCAATTCCCTCCACACTACAAAAGAAACGCATAATAGCAATTGCTCCATCACAATAAAAATCACTTATAGATGAAAATACATACTAAGTATCCTGGGGATTACCTAGGATTTGTCTGTCTTTCAAACCAGTCATCTGCAGCCAGGCCATCCTTGTTTGATATATCCTGTTTCAGAACAACGAATAGTATACACTAACAAAGACTCCTAAAAGATGGATTACAAAATATTCAGGAAGCCAAACTTCTAAACATCAAATAACAGCCCTTAGCAAACTCCATATAGAGAGAATAAGGTGCATCATGCATAGAAAAGGCAAATGACAAATTTCAGAAAAACGTTTGCTCACTAGATACTGAAGATATTTACACTCTCCAGCACACAGAGCAAATAGAAATTTATCAACTTCCACCTGCATAGACACCATATAAAATGCCTTTAGAATGCTTCAAAACAACCTAACTTCTTATGAAGGAATATCAGGCAAGGAAATAGATTCCAAAAGAATTATATATCCACCTACTTCTTTCAAACGCATGCAATCTCGCAAAATGAGTATTTCTAGTGGCAGTTCATTTCGAGTATGAGCGAGACTCCTGTAGTCCAGTCAACTAAACGGCATTTAAAATTCATAAAAGAATTTTACCTACTATTCATAAAATTGACCCTTCAATAAATTTAATCTGTTTAAATGGCGAAAATATTCTCATAACACAAAACAGGCTTGAAAGAATCAAAAACCTGAGAAATGTTCCAGTAACATTAGATGCTGTGGAAAAATCAACAAACTTCAAATTGCAAAATCCCTACAAAATTTAAAAACAACCAGAAAGAGTCACAAAGAATCTAAAAATGCATGTATTAAGAACTACTCACCATACTTGTTATTGCAGATACAATTAACAGAAAACCAAAGTCAGTCACCTTAAGAAGCGTATCCAATTTCCGATCGCTCAGCTTAAAACCTTTCAGTGATAGTGAGGATATTTTTGGGCAGCCGTTAAGGAACTGGGTACAAGTATGACTTTTCAGAGCTTCCACTCTGCCTGCAAAATACAAATAATGGATTAAAACTATTGTTAAGGAAGAAAATAGTAAAAAGCAAAAAAAAAGTCAGAATTTTATGCAAAAAGGAAGAGCAAAAATACTACAAACCCGTCTTTGATGACTGACAACATAATCGTTCCAATAACTCACAATGAGAGCTCAGGCAAGATAAAACTGGCTTGAGTTGAACATGGCTGTGACAAAAATCATCAGTTTCCATGGGATCCTCCCTTGAAGCGGACTAAAATGTATTCAGAAAAGTTGTTTTGAAAACATGATGACATATAGTAAGACAATCATTAGTTGCAAGATTTATTCCAATGTATCTTCTAATGTCAATCATGTAAACGATGGACGAAAAGACATTGTCTTTACTAGTGCACTTACAGATCCACAAGCTCCAGGTCAGAGAGAGATGGACAACATGATATTGCACCACACAAAGCCTTGGTATCTATTTCAGCAATATTGAATAAGTGAAGAGTCTTCAGCAGTGAGCTGCAATCCCAGTTAAAATTAGATAAGCAGATATTCTTATGTACTATAAAGACAAATGCAAATCAAAAAAATTTAAAAAAGCATTCCCGTAACTTACCCAACATTTTCTGAAGAGAGTGCATCAAGGCATGACCTTGTTAACATGAATGAACTCCTGTATTGCTTGTAATTTCTATAGTACCAAGATCTATCCAAGGCATCTGCAGATTTTAGATGAATGTCAACAGTCGAACCAAGAAGTTTGAAGGATGAAGTTGAACTCTTGCCTTGCTGCCCTGAAATCCCAAGCTTTAGGGACCTAATAATCATGTGTACTCCAAGGTTATGGTAGATAAAGATCTTTTGTTTGCAAAACATGTATGAAGTTTTGGGATACAAAGTTACACACTCCAACAGCATTATCTTCAGAGAACATTACTTCATAGCTGTAAGCATTTCATGATGAGGAAATTACTTATAGAAAAGTTGGAGGACAACCATCCATATCATCTTGTTGGAGTATCAGAGTATTCTGCTTCTAGCACACATACATGGACATAGATACATACCACATATATGTGTGAAGCATCTACACTAAAAATAGATCTATACTCCAAACAACCATTTATTCATGTGCCTCCCACAATAGTCGTGTATTCACAAGTGTGACTCCACTGTCTAAGAAACCACGGATAATACTATAATATTTCCTAATCAGCCTAAGTTTAAGTGTTTTGGATGGGCATTTAGTCAACTCTAGGCTCCTTTACAGAGTTATTGATGAGTCTTGGCCAGCACCAAGTCAACTCTTACTAATTGGCTTGCTAAGCTGTTCCCATGTCATGTGACTATGCTCACCTATTCCTTCTCTATTTTCATAATTTTAAATTTAATTGGTATAAGAATGGTACCATTGACTGTGATGAAAAAATATCAAATGGGTAGAATTTGTTTGAGAAGATGGGTTCTAGCTAAGATTTTCAGTTTCAGTGAATTTGATTTTTATTTAGTCAAATTGGAAAATGGGGGCAGTTTAAAATTCTTATTTTCTGTTTTTATTTCCTTGACTACTATAGTCTTCACTATGTGCGTCTTATTTCCATATTTAAAATTTTCAGCATTGGACATGCTCAGAATTCATGTTCCAAGGGTTCCATGCTTTATGCCTTGACGCACCATAGCACAATCTAGATAGCTTCAAATAACAAGAATATGAAATACCAAATCTCTGCAACTTCATTCAATTTGGAACAATAATGATTCCATAGGGGCAGTTTTAAGTTCAATTCAAGCAGCATAATGCAATGGCTTATCAATTGAAGAAGAAAGGACAGCTATGTCAGAAATAAATAATACTCTTAAGGGGTTTCTGGGCCCACTTTAGTATTAATTTAGTGACTGCACTATTTTTAAGATCTTTGTGCTCAATTTACTGAAGATGTGATCACAAATTGATCACTATAATATGTTTTTTATTCCATACACATGCCTGAGTTGGGGTCATAATTCAACTCGGATTTCAGCAAGGGATACCAGGAATTGGTGATGAATGCTAGTTAAAGACTACTTGACTGCTTGTGGCAGTTCATTAAGGACTCTTCCTCTAATGGGTTACATGAGGCTATGAAACATGTGTATTGGTGAAAATCATATCAGAACAAAACACCATAGTTTCAACAATTATGAAGAATTGTGTTAGGCTTTGATTCACCAAAGAGAGTAAACAGGTAGGAGGAATTAACTTCAGAATACAACATAGTTTTTAAGAAGAGGAAAACATGTCAGAAATATGGATATTCAAGAAAAGTGCAATTCTCTTCAGAAAATAAAAAATAAATGAAATTTTCGATTGTACTAGCTTTAGAGTTTGGCCAATGCCTTAATAAAAGTTTGAAACTACTTTACTTATTTACAAATCAACTATAAGACGATAGATAAAAAATATTTTGAAAGAAACTAAGCCTTATAGTGTGATCCCCAATCCTGACCATTGATATTTAATGTTTGTGCCAATTATGCTAACAATGAAGACGAGTATATGGTATACAAACTTTCAAGCTAAAAATTGGCTTTATTTTGGAGAGTATTTACTTTTAGCATCCCATGACCCAAATTTAACATTTTTTCACTAACATGTATGTTCACGTAGGCAATGTGAATGAAGGTACATCATTTGTGAAGATCCATGGGCTTCGCTTTCAAGCTTCATTTAACATATATTGGTCAATAGAATGTCAGCAGCTCATCTCTGTGCACCTTGTATAATCCTTGATTTAAAGAAAACATTGGAATAACTGGCCTATAGGCTCACGCTTCACAGGATATTAACTGTATGGATATTTATAAAAGTTGTGCCCACCTATTTGTCATATTGTTGTAATTCTATTCTCTCATTGAATATAGTGATATTAGAATTATTGGAGATTCTTCTATGTTTGCGTCCTACATTGCATATGGTGAATACTTTCTTTGTCCTTTCTCCTTAGATGGTAACAAAGCCTATGGTCTTTTAACTTCTTGTTATTTGGTACTTCCCATTCACAAATTGCAGCAAAAACATTTCAGCAAAGAATAAGAAGTTTGGTTACTCTAGAAAACTTGCTAGGAGTCAGATTTCCGAAGAGATCACAATTCAGCAAACGGGTAGTTATAGGATTTGTGTGTAGTAGATCTATGCAATCCAAAGGTGGTAAAAGCTTATTTCAAAAGTCGCCCCTAATTGAATAGGAGAATTAAGCATCCAAAAGTCACCCCTAATTGAAGGAAGAATCTAGAATCTAATCACATTTTCAGGTTCCTTGCATAAAATTCTCACACAAGTCACTTATCTTTTGACCAGAAAAACCCTTTGTTTAAACCTCCAAATTGACACTTGAATGTTTTGGGGCAAAAGAAGGTTAAGCGCTAGTGGTGCTCTTGGTCACACATACAACCTTGATGAAAGAGTGAAAGTGGTTTGGGAGAGGTACAAGCAAGCAATCACATGACAATTGGAAGCTATATTTTGAATGGTGATTGTTTACTCACAGGGTAGTGTTCAACGTACTACGGGAGTAAACGAGAATAACTCACAAACATAATGCATGTACTAGAATATGAATCACAAAACAATCGTAACAGTAATTGCACAGCACAATGGATTGATTTCATTCATGAAGTATATCAACAATAAACAGCAATTGTTCCCCTCCGACTACAAATGACAAGATACATATATAGATGGCCGAGGTTGGTCGGGATACCAACCATCGGTAACTCTTCCTAACTACCACCCGACAACTAATCCAACTTTTACTTTAAACTGTGCATGTATTATTTAAACTATTATTATCTATTCCTAGTACGACCGACTACAACATTTATTTAATTAATCAGTACGATCGATTACAATATAATTATTTAAGAACATGATCGTCTACATCATCCGCCCACAAAGTAGTCGTATGTCTTCCAGACGACTAAAAACCAAAAATGACAACTTGAGCTCCTGCTTGGTGCTAGCCTATTCCTCATCCTTTTCCTGTAATTGACTCTCCCTCTCTGCTGAAAGTCATTGCACATCGGCCACCTAGTTATCCTTCTCTGCCAATGGCTGATCCTTCTCTGCCAATTGACTATCACACTCACCCAATACTCTGTCCCTCTCTACCAACTTCTCCTCGACAGCTACAACTCTCATTTGCTTGGCTGCCAACTGCTCTTGTAATTGTACTATGATGGTTGGTCGTATTGCAATTTGGCAATTCCAATAAATCTGATGGGGGGTTTGGGGACAATGCCCCCAAAGAGGTCAACGCCCCTTGCGGGGGTCTGCGGGCAACACCCCCAACAGGGTCAAGGGGCAGTGCCCCTTGCAGGGATCTGGGGGCAACACCCCCAACGGTGTCAAGGGGCAACACCCCTCGCGAGGGTCTAGGGGCAACGCCCCTCGCGGGGTCCGAGGGCACCCCGCCGCCAGGACCAATTTAGCACTTCGGAAACCACACAAAACTCCATTCACTGCAAGGGCAGTGCCCCCACCACCAAGACCAATTTAGGACTTCGAAAAACACACAAAACTCCATTCGCTACCTCATTTTCATCAATTTTTAAGAGACAACCACCAATGGTGACAAAGCTGAAAAATACGGATTTTGCATTGTCCACCACCAAGGAATGATAACGGTCACTCTCGACACTGCTCTTGGCAATTTGTCTTCTGGTGAATGGTACAGTTTGTTCTATTCTAGCAATTTTTCTCAACTCCCTCAATTTACAATTTTGCACAGCATACTTTAATTTAACCTATTGTATTGCCACCTTAAATTTTTGTACGGCACAATTGAATTTGGAAGTTCGTACAGCCTCTTGTAGCTTGAATTTTCGTACGGACCTCTTTGGATTGGCATTTGATGCAATCTTCTTTTGATTTATGCTCCGTATGGCCTTCCAACCTCCTCTAATCCATACAGCAGTCTTTGGTGCTGAACTTCTCTCACACCCTCATATGGCACTTTTTGGCTAACTATCTGGCACGTCCTCTCTTTCCTAAGCCCGTACGGCCTTCTCCCCCTTGCTTCGTACGGCCCTTCTTCTCCAGCTTCGTACGGTCTGAGTGTTCTCTTCCTCTTGCGTGGGATTCCCCCTCTGAATTTCTCGTACATTATTCTTCCTTCTCTTTGGCACGAGTTCTTGTGTAAATAGTACATTGTTTCTTTCTTCAGATCGTACGATCTCTCTAATTTGTACGACGTGCTCTTGGATGTGACCTTGCTTCCGTACGACTCCTTTATCCCATCACATAGGCTTTCTCTCCTTTGAATTTTCTTCAACTCCTTCCCTCGTCACCTTCATGCACTTCGCACCTCATAATGACTCCGATTTTTTCGGCTTTTTTTCTTTCTCTTTGGCAACTCGTACGGACTTTTGATTAATTCGTACGATCTCTTGTTGTCTAATATGGTACAATTTTCCCTTTTAGGTATCTAAGAGACTTGGCAATTCTAATATTTTCATATTCATATTTCTGAATTCTTTAATCTTCTTTCTTTTTATTTTTTTATTTTTTCTCCTTTTTCTCTCTCCTTTGGCTTTGTTTTCTCTCTCTATCTCTTTTCTCTCTCCTCCGTCTTCTTTCTCATTGTCTTTATTTTTATTCTCTCCTTTGTCTCTTTTCTCTCTCCTCCGTCTGTTCTCTTTGACTTTATTTTCTCTCTCCTCTATCTCCTTTTTCTTCTCTCTTCTCTGTCTCTTTTTTCTCTCCTTCGTCTCCTTTTTCTTCTCTCCTTCGTCTCTTTTTCTCTCTCCTCTGTCTCCTTTTTCTCTCTTCATTTCTAAATTTTTTAATTTTTCTACTTTATTTTTTTCATTTTTTGGCTCGAACACAATTTTTCCATCTCGTACATGTTCGGATTTGTGGGCTAGCGTATTGTCCGATTTTGATACTCTTTCTTTGTACTCTCCATACTCAGTTGGAAGTGTTTGGTTAGACATGCCCTTCTCTTCTCCTTCCTGGATTTCTCCAATCTGTAGCATGTTACACTCTCAAAGGAACACCTCATAATCCTCCATTTTCCAGTGAAACAACCCATTCAGTGAGCTTGTATTGTCCTCCGAACAACTCTCGAGTTCGAGTGCACCATCGGCGTTCAATTCCATCACCTGCCTTCCTTCGTTGACATTCGACTCACCTTCGTCCGATTCTGATTCAAAGGAAGCCAATTCTTCACTCACAGCCTGGTTCTTCAAGTCAATGATGTACTTTTGCCCGTTGTTCTCGATCGAGAGTATGTTCCTCTTCCAATTATGATTCGCCCTAGCTGTCACTAACCATCCTCGTCCCAGCAACGCATCGTACGCCTTCCTCTACAATGGAATGACTACGAAGTTCAAGAGGAATGGTTGTGTTCTTATCACCACCTTTTGCACCATCAATGTTCCCAACGATTTGATGCCATGTTGATCAGCACTGACGAGTTGGAATGTCGGTGACCAGAGTGTTGGCTTCCCGAGGCTCTTCCATGCGTCTTCGGGTAGTACGTTGACTCCCGATCCTCCGTCAACGATAGTATTTGTCAAAATGTTCCCTCTGATCTCCATCTGAACCACTGCTGGCATCTTCCTAATATTTGTTGTCAGTAGCGCGGGGTCAATGGTTTGCTCCCTGTACGATGGCAATTTTGATACCAGTTCTTGTCGTTGGTCCTCCGATCGTGGAGGCTTGCCATCCCCGATGACGTTTGTCATTGCCAGTCCCAACGGCAGAGTTTGGAGAAGGTTAGTTACTTTGATCGATATGGTGGTTTGCAATACCTGTCATACAATGTTGGTTTCCGCCTCCGACCGTCGAGAGGTTCCTAGCTTCTCCAGAGGTATTTTGTTCTCCTTTGCCATCGCCAACTCCACTTCGGCTTTTGCTTCCTTCATCCTTTGTTTCTTCGTACGTGGATTTGGGTACATGGCCTTTTTCGTTTGCGCTCTGGTGATCGCCAGTACCTATTGTTCTTCTACTTCCAACATGTGGATACCCTTCTGCTTAGAGCATTCATTGTCTTCATGGTCGCCTAGTCCATACCACTTACACAATCTTCCTCCCAAACCTTGACCATTCTGGCAATCCCTGGCGAAGTGGCCCCATTCACTGCACTTCCGACATTGTATCATAGGCCTTCCTTTACCATCATACTGTATCTTGTTTCTTGGACTTCTATTGCTTTGGTAACCTCCAAGGGATGCATTGCTACCGTACTAGGGCTTCAATGGTGTGTTTGGCGGTGTTGATGGTTCTCCTTGAGTGAGGAGTACTTGCGTACCCCTTACTCTCAAATTGTATGGGCATTCCTTGATGGAATGTCCCATAACTTGGCAGATATCGCAAAACATCTTCTTTGAACAATTCGCTTTTGTATTACCACCTCCATTGCACTCTGTACACCAAAGTTCTCGTGCTTCCCTCATACTCTCTTTGTCGGCCTTCAATTCTTTCATCATTCACATCATATCTTTCCTAAGTGCTTGTACGATCTTAGATTCACCGTCGCTCTCGTCCTTACTCTCCTCGTTGTCCGTCCTCTTTTTCCCTTGGGAGGATGTTTTGTTTTGCTTTCTATATTCATTGCTCGATTGTACACTTCAACGTATGACAACGGAGGCACGACTTTCATCTTCTTCCTCAACGACGGAAGCAAGCCTTTGATGAACCATCGCTTTTAGCCCATCGGCCAACTGAACCTCCAATTTTCCCAACAAGTCTTTGAGTTGTCAATTGTATGTGCACACATTCTCGTGCTTTCCCTGCTTCGTACTACAGATTTCTGCTACAATCTCACTATCATCCCTCAAGAGTTTGACTTCATCCTGGAAGGCCTTCTTAAGTAATCTCCATGATGCCCTTTGTACTTGGTCCAGTTCTGAGTACCAATCAATGGCACTATCTCTTAGTTTTGCTGGAAATGCTTTCAGCCAGTGATCTGGATCGTCCTATCCGTTGGCTATCCAAATTGTTTTGCATGTTTTGCAAAGGCGTACTCAATCTTCTGACCTATTCCCCGTAAATTTCGGCAACTTCTGTCGCTCACCTGGCAGAGTCACCATCTTACCCCGATACCCTCCTTGTGTATTGGACCTGACTAGAGTGGTTCTCCAACTACATTTCGGTGCGTCACTTGCAATCTCGGTCACGTACGAGTCTCTCCCACGTCTTCCGTTAGCGTCCTCGACACCTTGAGTCTCTTGGGGTTCACTCTAGTACTCCCTCAACCTTGGGGTCTTGTGCTCAAATCTTCCAGTCCTCAGCCCTTCATCGTCGTCCGATATGGACAACTCCCGAACAAGTTCTTCACTTAATTCATTTTCATTTTCAGTGATTTTGTACCTTTCTATGTACGGAGTGTTGAAGGGTCCTTCAACCCTCCCTTCAACAAAATTTTGATGTGCTCTACCGATGGATCAGTCTATTTCCTCAAGATTCTCATGTGCTCTTTTAATACTTTGGTTTATTTCAATTAGATCTTCATTAAATTCTTTATCAACTTGCCTTAGTCTTCGTCGTCGGTTTTCTTGCTCCTGTAGTCTGAGTGATCGCCAAACCCTCTCCTCAATTTCATGCCTGATTGATATTCGGTTCTTATCTTTGTTTGGTCGTATGGGCATTACAGGTTGTTCACGCAATCATTGTTGGTTGTCGGGAGTACGTCTCCGACTGGTATCCTGTTCTTCCTC
The DNA here is from genome assembly GCA_007115665.2 of Sequoiadendron giganteum. Lineage (NCBI taxonomy): Eukaryota > Viridiplantae > Streptophyta > Pinopsida > Cupressales > Cupressaceae > Sequoiadendron > Sequoiadendron giganteum. The sequence goes on from CM021105.1 coordinate 440,843,657, forward strand.
TTCCCGCTTGGTTCTCTCCTCGTTCTGCTGCAGTATTTATTGCCTCTATCATTCCTAATCCCCCTCAACCCGGAGATCTTGTAAGATAATGTAATGGTGTGTTATCAGTCTTGGCAGTCTGGTGAGAAGGTGTTCGACCTCTTCGTTGACGCGCAGTCTATCCCAAATAACCACCTAAGGGATCTCTCGCCTAAGAGCCTCCCTCTGTACGTTGTCCTTTAACGAGATTTCCCACAGACGCAGAGGTCTTTCGTCAAGGCGTCTTCACGATCCTCGTTTGCTTGTATCAGCCCTTCGGTCGGCTACCCCATCACAACGCCATTCTCTTGTCTAGGTGTTTACCGGATTTGCTTAGGCAACAACGCCAAATGTTTACTCACAGGGTAGTGTTTAACGTACTATGGGAGTAAATGAGAATAACTCACAAACATAATGCATGTGCTAGAATATGAATCACATAACAATCGTAAGAGTAATTGCTCAACACGATGGATTGATTTCATTCATGAAGTATATCAACGGTACACGGCAATTGTTCCCCTCCGACTACAAATGACAAGGTACATATATAGATGGCCGAGATTGGTTGGGATACCAACCATCGGTAAATCTTTCTAACTACCGCCCGACAACTAATCCAACTTTTACTTTAAACTGTGCATGTATTATTTAAACTATTATTATCTATTCCTAGTACAACCGACTACAACACTTATTTAATTACTCAGTACGGTCGATTACAATATAATTATTTATTAACATGGTCATCTACAATGGTTTTAGCTTGCTTTTGTTTAAAAGCTAGGTGCTTTGTAGTGGGATTAGATGCAAGGACCATGCTACTTAGATAAGGCATTCATCTTACCCAGAAAAGTCCTTTGTTTCGACCTCCAAATTAACAATTGAATGTTTTAGGGCAAAAGAGCGCTTAGCAAAGTGGTGTTGTTCACAAATACAACCTTGATGAAAGAGTGAAAGTGGGTTGTGAGACGCACGAGCAAACAATCACATGGCAAATGGCAGCTGTAATTTGCACCGTGATTTTACCCTGGTTTTGTTTAAGGGTTGGGTGCTTTGTCTGGGATTAGACATAAGGACCATACCACCTAGATAAGGCATTCACCTTGCACAGGGTAAGTCACAAATACAACCAATGGCAATGGAAAATGGGATTATATTATGTCTGGCTATGTTATAATTTATAAGTGGAATTTGGTGGTGAAATTGAATCCTACATGGCATACACATGGTAGATTGTGGTTAGTTAATCACAATGTACCACTGGGACACGTTCCCCCCATTTTTTCCCTCGTTTCCAGGACAGGGACGTCCTCGAGACATAGGGCGGGTTGGAGACATCCCCCCCGCCGTAACCCCAACGCCACTAGTTCACCAAAAACGTCAGGGAGACACCAAGGACACCGAAACATCCTAGGGATGCCCAAGCGTCCCTTGAACGTCCTAAGGACATCCAAGCATTTCTTATAGCCTAGGCATCTGAAAAAGCTAGTCTTTTTTTTTTTTTAAATCTCGATTCTTGTGCCTAGGGATAAACCCTAATGGCAACTAGGCCCCCTCTATGCCTTCTAAGCTTTACAAAACACTCCCAAATCCTTATTTTTTCCTCACATTTGGTTTTCTAAGTTTTCCAACAGCTAGGTGAAGAGAGAAAAGAGTGAGTGAAGGAGTGAAATTGAGGTGTTGCAAGTGCAAGAAGGGTGAGGAAGAGCAAGAAGAAGAGGAGGAGGCCTAGATGATTCTACATCAATTTGGAGGGATTTTTCAAGCATAAGGTAGGTTTCTCTGAATATTTTTTCAATTTTTTTTTTGGTAACATTCATTTTGAAAATCTAATTTCATATTGAATCTTGATGACAAAATGAAAAATGAACAATGAACATTGAAATGAATCTATGAATATGCATTTGCAGCAATGTTTATGGAATTATGATTAAAAATACATTGTTGCAAATGCATATTCATTGATTCATTTCAATGTTCATTATTCATTTTTCATTTTGTCATCAAGATTCAACATCAAAATTTAAATTTTATTTTCAAATTTGTTAAACTAGGCTGAAACTAGGCACTTATAGAATTTATATTGTTTATTGCAATGTCACAATGAGCTCTCATGACATGAGTGAGAATGAGGTAGAAGTTCATAGTGAAATTGAATCTAAATACGACGTTGAGGTTGAGGGGGGTGACCATGGGGCTAATCCTGAAGCCCAAAGTAGTTCGATGTCAAGTGCAGCAAGTAGTATAGAGTGCCCCTCCGCATTACTGGAAAAGTATGCTATGGGTCCTTTTGATCTAAGTCTCCTCTCAAACAATTTGCAACAAAATTACCAAGCAGGCCAAGGACATTTGGTGGCACAAGGAAGTGGAAGTAACACTTTTGTGATCTAGAATGGTATGGCAGCATTACTAGAGTTGATGCACACCTTTTTATTCGAGGAAAAGATGTGGATACATATTCTCTTTTGGCGAAACCGGCAAACCTCAAATACAGAGCTGAGATAAATAAGCTATGGGGTGTTCCTGATGACAATGCAGCTACACCTATGCCTACTAATTTGTCTCATAGGGCCCGTATTCAGCAGAGCCAACCACAGAGTTCTAGTCATACTTTGCAGACGAGAGTAGGAGTGATGTCGGGTTCTTCTTCCAATGCCCATGCAAGAGAGGGTAAGGGGAAACACAAATTACAAAGTAACCCCATAGCTGATTTGTTCAATGTGCAGTTGAAGGATGAGATAGACGATGCCATTGGCAAGTTCTTTTTTGCCGATGGCATCCCATTTCATGTAGCTCGATCTCCTTATTATAGGGAGATAATGTCGATGGTAGCAAGGGGAGGAACATCATATGTACCACCAGGTGAGAAAAAATTGAGGACCACGATCTTGGATAAGAACTATTCCAAGATCAATGTGTTGATGAAGAAAATGAAGGATTGTTGGGTGAAGACTAGATGCAGTATAGCCATGGGTGCACGAACGTTAGCCATCGTCCACTCATCAATATATTTGGTGATCTAATCTTCACCCAACAAATAGTAGCAAGGGAAGGACCATCATATGTACCACTAGGTGAGACAAAATTGAGGACCACAATCTTGGATAAGAACTATTCCAAGATCAATGTGTTGATGAAGAAAATGAAGGAATGTTGGGTGAAGACTAGATGTAGTATAGTCATGGATGGGTGGACGGACGTTAGCCATCGTCCACTCATCAATATCATGGTTACTTGTACAAAGGGCCCATACTTTCTTAAGGCAATTGATTGTCCAAGGGATCGCAAAGATGTTGATTTTCAGTTTCAGGACCTCAAGGAGACTATTGAAGAGGTTGGGCCACAAAATGTGGTCCAAGTAGTTATAGATGCAACACATGTGCGCAAAGCTATCGGAAAACTTGTTGAGGCAGCTTACAGACATATTTGGTGGATTCGTTGACAGATTTGCCTTTTAAAGATTAACTCAAATTGACTCCATTCTGCCCAAAAGAAAGACTAATCGATCACCAACAGTTGGAGAGATCACCATTTCATTGGTGATCTTCCTGTGAGTTTTAAAAGGTACAACTCCCTCGTAAGATATAAATTTAGATTTTTTAGATTTTTAAGGAAATACGAGGGGGGGTATGCTTTTAACCAGAAAGCGGGAAAGGCAAACTAACACCAACCCATAGCCATGGAGCAAATGCGAAGGAAATCAACTTTAAGACTACAAACTAAATTGAAAATAGATTTGCAAGCTATCAATATCATGACTCAAAGATCAGATTACTAACAGCCAGCTAACCCAACACAAAGCAACTTTGACATTCACTAAAGATACATAAATGGAACACCAATGAATACCGCATCCACAAAGATAAGGAATATCCTAACACTTATCAAAGCTCACAGACTTATTCATAAATGTTAAGTACTTCATTCTAATTTAATACTCAAAGACAATAAACATCTTCAAAAAATAATCAAAATTACAAAACTTGATCCTTCATTAAGATCAATTCTCACTCATGCATCACAATGCAAGGGGGATCAAAATTCAGACCCTGTTGATGTTCGATTTAAGCATATTTAAAATTTCCAATCATAATAGTCAGCAACTTCTTGAAAACTGATTCTTGGGAGAGTTACAACTTCAGTGTCCTTGCTTCATTAACTGCCCCCAAGCAAACTCCACTATCTAATCTTCATTTTTCTATAAATCAACTGAAATGCTCTCATTCTTCTTGATGATAATTACAATTTCAGACACGTCTAGCACTTCCAATGACGTTGCTTCTAAAAATAAGAGTGACTTCCTCTCCATTGAGGGAGTAGAATGCAATGTGGTGAGGAGGTTCGTCGCAGACCAACTCAAGGAGACCTTCCTCATCCGCAGTGATGTGGAAGAAGGAGTTATTAGTAAGATACTCGATGAGCATTTCCTATCTCAAGTGCATGTGCACAACTCAGCCTTACTAGAGTGCTTCCTCTATAAGATTATCCGCACCTCCGAGAAGTTTGAGTGGGGAGTCAGGGCTGCTGAGCATCTGGTTAGGCCGGTTTATCTGCCCTGTGTTGAAGATGCCCTAGGGAGCTTGTCTGAATATCCGTATGTGGATCTGGTGGGCAATGTAATCTGCATTGCCACTACCTTGAGGAATGAGCAAGCCAAACAGGCAGTTGCCCTACTCCGTGTTGGGCTGGAACGCAACATGTTGGAGACTTTCACCCATTTGGTGGAATTCAACGAGAGCCTCTTCTCCCCTACACATTGAACGCCTCTAGGAGGCAATAGAGGGCATCAAGATCCTCATGTCTACTCTCTGTGTTTGAAAACCCATGTATTGAAATCTCCCATCTTGGTTTGAAATATATATATATATATATATATATATATAATCTTTTTTGGCTTTCAATTATGTTCTATGTAATGCGACAACTTTCCATTTTGTGTTTTTATCTCTTCTAAAATGCAACTTTTCATTTCCCATATCTGCAATATGTCTTAGTGATTATGCATTTAAACGTTATCTTTGCAATACATTTGTCTTTGGTATCGTTATTTCCTTTTGTGAATGAATTTTCAAATAATAATAACTTTTAACGGCTTAAATGCATGAACGTCGGACTCTAAGTAGGGTTTCCAAAATGCTTTCGAAGTCCACTTTAGTTCCAAAAATGAACTAATCACCCACTTAACCAGTCTTGTGCAAGACCAGCTTCGAAGTACCTTTAAGGCCCCTTTTTGATAGAGCTTCTTAGAAAGAGCTCTTAGGAAAAACAATTAGCCTTTTAGAGAATCTGCTGCAAGAATGAGTTAGGTTTCTGAAAACTTGTCGAGAACCGACAAAGGTTTCGAAATCTAACAAAAAGTTCCAAAACAGACTCGATTTCGCTTAAACTTTCTCCCTTCCATCAACATACGCCCAGGTTATGAGAACCATCTCGGGACCCAGCAACTTTTCAAAACTTGACAAGGGCCGATGCAAAGACAACTTAAAATAAACCTTTTAGACTGCCAAGCGAGGGAGGGGTTTTGAAAACTCAATCGACGGCCGACACAACTTTGAAAACCAAGGCTTTCATGCAACAACTTGATATGGTTAACTTTGCTATAAGGGGGTGGACACATTTTTAAAAAGGGGCAACCAAAAATGAGGAAACAATGTACATGCCATGAACAATGTATTAAAATAATGTTTATTATTTATTTATTAATGCTCAATATTGTATTTTATTGTAAATTATTTAGATAAGATCGTCTGTGATCTTATCTGAAGTTTCTTTTTAGAAACATCCTGATTTTTGTACATCTTGTAAATTATTTATTGAGCACATTGCTCATTGTTAATATATCGAATATTTTACCAATTACTTGTGTAATATGGTATCAAAGCCCAGATTGCTCAAAATTAATCTTCTTAAAATTTTGAAAGAAATTTTTTCAACTTTTTGAAGATTGATTTTCGTGGGTTTGGTATTTGAAATTCAAGGGTTTTTGTTTTATAATTTTCATGAGTTTCCACTAACTGAAAAATCGCAACTCTCTGGTTAGATTTTTTTTTGAGATCTTTTATTTTGAAAATCGTGGCTTTTGAGACACGTTTTTGCTTGAATCACGACGTGACCCTCTGTGTTAGCGCAACGTCTGGGTTTCCAAGCCCGTGTTTTGTATTTTTCTTGGAGTTCTTCGGCTCACGTGATGGCGTGCAAGGATTTTGAGATCGCGAGACAAAGTCCTGGGTATTTTTCTAACAGCGAAGTCTTTGTTCGTGGCTTTTCTGCGTTTTATCCAGATTTCTTATTCACGTTTTTGACACGATTTGCATCTTCTTCTAGCCACGTTTTCTTCCATTCATGGACATGATTTTCTGCCTCTCTTTGCCCATGATTTTGGCTCTTGTTTGGACGAAATTTAATACCTACCTCAGACGCGTGTTTTGTGTTGTTTTAGGATCAGAAATGTAAGCAATCAGAAAATACACCACATAAGACAATAAACACAAGATACCCTAGGAAAACCCTCCAACTTGAGGGAGAAAATCCCAGCAACAATATATCACTTATATACTGATAAATTAGCAGCAATTCGCTTTTACAATATGGTCAAATACAAGACCAATATGATGCAATATCAACAGCACCTCTCTCTAGATGCAAATAGCAACTTCTCACAATATCGATCTCTTGAAGCAATAAGTCAAACTACTGTAGATGTAACCCACTTTCCAGAATAGATGTGAACTTGTCTTTGTCTTGAATATGAATAAAATTGAATGATAATTAAAGAGAGCAGCGCCTCCCTTATATACAAATTGATGAGGTAATCTCCAACAAACACGTCCCTTCATAGATGAAAGGTCGGCCTCATATGAAGGGTTATGACTTACACAAAAGGTGGTGAATATTAAGATGAAGTCGGCCACAATAAACAAAACATTATTTAATATTTAAGTGAAACGCCTCTTCACAAAATCATCTCCAATAAATAAAAAGCCAACGGCTATATTTCATTTATTGCTTGATAAAATAAATCATTGGAAGAAGACGCCCGCGGCTACAACATCAACACTCCCTCTTAGCTAGGGATGAATTCTTCCAGATATCCAATGTCATGGAGTCTCTCAACATGACACCCACAATGGCTAAACCCATTTGTGGAAAAGAGCTCATCACGGAGTCACTCAACGTGATATCGTCATGGAGTCACTCAACATGACATCCACCATGGCTACTCCCATGTATGGAAAGAACAAGTGCACAGGTGCCCATCACGAAGTCACTCAACGTGATGTCATCATGGAGTCTCTCAACATGATGTCCACTATGGCTACTCCCATGAGCGGAAAAACACAAGTACAGAGAATTCATCATGGAGTCTCTCATCGTGATGTTGTCATGGAGTCTCTCAACATGACATCCACCATGGCTACTCCCAGAGGGTGGAAAGAAATACATCTCTGTCTAAGAGATGGACAAGGGATTTCACCTCAAATTTCTCTGTCTCGGAGAAAAATGCATTAACAAGGGCTTACACCTCAAATTTCTCCGTCTCAGAGAAAAATGCATTAACAATAGATCTTCATTATGATGTGACTCCCTCTGAAGCTTCAAGTACTTGCATCAACCTTCTGACCTCCTCATCCAAGATTGCCTACAACGCTTGCTTTAGAGAAATGGTTTCCAGCACACACCTTTGGTACTGTAGAGAGTTCAAGACTGTCCTCCTCGACCTCATCCCAAATCACTCTATTTTGAATAGGTTTGCGGAGCTACCACTGTCAAATCCAGATTGAATATCATGTGCAATTTTGTTCTCTGCAGTTGAAGAGGTCCTCCAAGGACTTTAGCACCTATCCTTGCAATACTGCAACCCACATAGCTGACACCTTCATTAGTAAGTCACAAATCTCCCTCTTGATCCCTACCTCAGAGATTGCAAAGAAATCTTCTGGAAGTGAACTCCCCTCCATCTCAGAACCTTAATCCTTTTCTCGGACATGCTCTCAACTTGAGCCTTGAATCCTCGGAATTTAACTCCTCTTCGAAGTAACTGATCACAATGACAATTTGTAGTGGTTCTTTTAGTATCTTCATCTTTCTCAATCTTTTGTTAGGCGATTTCTCCCACATTATTAAATCTTCCTAGCAGGTCATATTTCATTAGAATTTTCCCGTGACTCATTAATTCTCCTTTTCTTTCATAAATTCGGCACATGAAAGCTTCACTTCTCCTTAATGATATAATTATGAAAATATAACTTCAAATGACTCCCTTTCGCATGACCCAGATAAGATATTAATGAACCTCCCGATATGAAATTTCAATGGATTTCTTTTAGTCGACTCATATGCAACTCATATGCATCTCAACAAAGCCTTTGTAATTCTGCATTTCTTCCTTTCCACGGTGGGCAGAAATATGAGCATCGATAGTTTCTTTCAATAATACGCCTCTCCCTTGAGGCTTCATATTATCACCAGATGATATCACCATGCTGATAAGAATCAAACCCAATTTTCAGACTATACTTCTAGAAATCGTTCAGCTTCAAGACAACATCTCAGAAATTTGATCGGATTTCTTGAATCCGCTCTGATACCATGTTAGTTTTAGGATCAGATTTAACATAAAGCAGAAAATGCAACACAGAGAGCAATAAACACAGTAGTTTACCCTAGGAAAACCCTCCTTCTCAAGGGAGAAAAACCCAGCAAAATATAACTCTTATATATAGAATGAATAAGAGCAGAAATCTGCTTTACAATCAGACCCTTCTCAAGGGCGAATTAATACAATGAATAATAGCACCTATCCTTTGATGCCAAGATAAATATGTATCTCCTTGAAGTCGATCTGCTTCTACAAGATGATAATCTGCTGCTGAAGGGCGAACTTCTACTCTGTAGATAATGTAAAATATGAAAATCTGAATGACTTGATTCCACCTTGTATATATACAAAACATGGTGACTCTTCACTTAGGTCGGCCTCCTTTTAAGAAATAATATAATTTGTGATTAAGGCCGACTTGCCTTATTAATTACTTATTATATTAACTTAGGAGAAAATATCTCCCTAAGCTACAAACACTAACAAGGGTTATGGCATACTAAAGCATTAAAATCCCCCAACCCTAAACCATACAAAATCAGAGCTTAAGGTTAGGGCATACTAGCATATTACTACTAACCAAAAAAAACACAACCTTAACCCCAAACCCTCAAAATATTTCGGGGTTTAGGGTAAGGGTTAGACTTAGGATTTATTTTACTATTAATAGAAGTACACTATTATGCCCTAATATTACTATTAATAGTAGTACATTATTATGCACTTACCCTAAACCCTGAATTTTTTTTGAGGGTTTGGGGTTAGGTTAGGGCATAAAAAGAAGGGATTAAAATGAATAAATAATTTTTATTTTTAAACTTTTGTGGCCTTAGGCTGGAATAATTGGGTGCAAAATTTGAGGGTGCTGAGAGTCAACTGAATCAGTTAGAATGCTTCAATCTGCCCTCAAATCCAAAAGAATGCTGGAAAATCAAGCAAAACTGTTCTGGAAAATTTTAAAAATCTGACAGAAAAGAGCAAAAATATCTGACAGAAAAGAGCAAAAATATCTGACAGAAGAAGAGCAAAACACTCAGACAGAAATAACACAGAAAAAACATAGCAGGGAATAAATAACCAGAAAATCACAATTTTATCGGTCAAAAATGGAGTGACAAATTTTATGGAAAAAAATAGAGTGAGAAACAATTTGTTACAATTAAACACAATTCTAAAAAGACTTCTGCCACTATGATAAATCATTTTTTTTAAGAAAAAAAGTGAAGGCTGAAAATAAATTTTAAAAAAAAAGTTGTTGGTTCTAGTATGGGGTGGGGTATGGTAATGGGGTTTTGGTATGCTGGTACAGCAATTTTTTTTCTTGTTTATGGTACATTTGGGAACGGCTGTATAATATATATATGCAAAAAAAATTTAAAAATATACAGAATTGCAATTACATTTGGTATATCGTATAATATTATATTTTAAAATAATAATGACATTTGAATCTTTGATAGTATGATACTTCATCATTGATCGATGATATTATGATAGTCATAAAGATAATTCATAATTGTCTAAGTTGTCAGTTTTGGTCTCCACTCCCAAACCCCCTCATTGTAATCAAGTTTCTTATGTGACAAGAGATCCCAATTACTAGTAGAGGTTGGGAGTGGAGACCCATACCACCAAGACCAAATTAAGGCCTTTGAAACCACACAAACCTTCAATTTGCACACCATTTTCACAATTTTATGACATAACAGCGAAATTAAGTAGTTTGTGATCATTCTCCTTAAAAAAAGATCAACTACCTTTCGAAATGCAAAAATGTCATAGAAAGAATAAGTTTGTCTGAAATAGAGTTGTGTTTGTCAAACAACAAACATAAGATTGCATTTAGCGTTTAGGGTCTTTTTTAATGTTTTAGTGTTTTAAAAATTCTTTTTTTAATAGTTTTTTGGGCGTTTTAGTTATTTTCTTCCCATTCCCACTCCTGGGATGCTCCCGTTGCCACTCCCAAACCCAATACAGTGGGGTATGAGAACGGGAACCAGTTTAGGTGAACCCAATAACTTAGTAAACAAACTTATCCTAAATGATAATTCTCCTTGATACAAGCATTTGAATCTTAGTATTGCAATTAAACACAATTTTATGAAGATTTCTGCTACTATGACAAATTGTTCTTTTTCTGAGAAAAAAGGTGGCCTTTGGAAATAAATTAAATATTAAAACTTACCTTGAATGATGATTCTCTTTGATACAAACGTTTTAATCTTAGTAGGACCTCTATAATACTCCATGAACCATAGGAATAGTGTATTCACAATGCTTGAACACTCAAAAAAACAGTAACCCTTAGCAATGAGAAGAAAATGAGATTGGGATGAGTGAGGAATGAGGTGGAATAAGTCTATGTTTTTGTTTTGTGTTTAGTTTTTTTGTTAGTGACTTAAAAGTTACTTTTGGGGGTTAGCTAGGGTGGGTTACTGATTTTTTTTTTTAACTTTTTGTATATTCTTTTATTTTATTTTTAATTTTGCTTTTGGGAGGGTTTGCCCAGGTTCTCTTTATGTTCACCTTGAGAGCATCCCCAGACCGAAGGGTCGGGCTCAGGACATACCTTGTCTGGACACAAGCCAGATCCAATTATGGTTTGGCAGGGATACCTGCAACACCAGGTAACAAAGGGTTTATTGTGAAGGATAATTGATGATGTGCATAATGTTTGTGATTTGACTTGTAAGTTTGTAACCAATACAAATCACTTAAAAGAATAAGAAAGTTAAATGTTAGCCTGATGGCCTTATTGTGAAGGATATTGCTAATAAGAAAGTTAAATTGTGGCCTGACAACTTTATTGTTAAGGATGTCACTAACAAATTTCAAGCAGTTGCTAATGGTACTCTAGATAAGCCCATTTATCTGATTGCTGGATTTGACAATGTTCCAAAGAGTCAGGGGCAATTTAAATTGGTGGTATGGCGGCAAGGACAAATAATGAGATCCACCTCAAATATTTGCAATCAGGGCATCTGAACTTTCCAAGCATGTAATTTAAGGGATATCCATGGGCTTCTTTCTATTATCCCTACCAAAGGGTATATGTGATGATTGTTTCTTGGAAAACATCACTGGAAAAAGTTTGAAGACAAGGAGTGGCACGCAAAGGCACAACTGAAGCTTGTTCATTCTGATACATGTATGATAAATCATAAATCCTTTGCAAGTGCCAAGTATATTCTAATATCCACTGTTGTTTCTTTAGGAGAATATGGATATATTTTCTACAGAAAAAAAAGAGTCTATTACTTTGGAAAAACTTGTTGAATAGAATGCAATGATTGAAAGACAATTTGGGCGCTTGGTAAAATGATGGAGCTCATTATTCAGAGGGATGTCATATTAACAATAGCAAGTAAGGGCACTGTTAGCCTTTTTTGTCCATTGGTCCAAAAGGTTTTTAATAGGTTTCTCAGGTTACTCAAAAAAAAATTTGTCTAGTCCTAGTTTCAAAGTTTTTCTAAGGTTCTCCAAGGTCAAGGCAATAAGGACCTTGTTCACATTATGTCTCAAGTGATGTCTCAAGCAAAAAGGGAAGTCTTTAACTCATGTCAAAACTTCTAAATCACCTTCAATATTGTCAAGAGTTGCTAAAAGTCTTCTTTTGTCAAAAAGTCGCATTACATGTATTTGGAGGGAAGTTAGAGGTAAAAAGTGTGCGTTTTAACAAGAAAAGTCAACCACTTCAGGGTTTTGCAACTTTCCTTCCATAGTTTTTGCAACTTACTATGACAGCCAGGACTGTTTCAAAGACCATACCAGAAGGAAAGCATGGAGTTTTGGTCTTATTTAACACCCAACCTTGAGATTCTGCAGGTATGCAATGTGGGCTTGCTGTTTACTTCCATTTATTAGCTTTAAAGGCACTGTTTTGAAGCAGTTGGACGAGGAAGGGCATGAAAGCTGACAGTGAAAACAAGGGACAGTGTAAGAGAAGCATGGTAAAGATATGACAATGCAAGACAAAGAAATGTGATAGACAGGGGATTGAAGGTAGAAAGGAAGGGAGAGGCTATCTTACACTTCATGACATGAATATGTGTTTGCACAATTGAGAGGGCTGTGAAGAGTGAAAAGATGATAGGGCGTCCTCAAAGGAACTCACCATGAACATGACAAGGACCACACATAACAGTGATCAAAGGCAGCATGACAGTCATAAAAGACAGACATCACAGTGACAGTCATAGGAATGGAAGGGGACTGTGCAAGAGGCAACATTGAGGACAGAGTATACTGACCAGAAAAGACAGTATGCAAGCTAGAATGACAAGATACGGTGAAAAAATGATGAGTGGTATGTAAATGGTAAAAGCATTCTCTCTATTAACAAAAAAAAAAATGATTACAATATATAGAAGAGACAAGTTATTGTAGATATTAAAGATATCTAACTACCTACCTAATACTGTAGAAACAGTAAAACTAAACTAACTAATACAATATAATATTGACCATTAACATGAGTATATAATATTCTAACACCCTCTCTTAATGGTCAATCTGTCAAAAACACCAAGTTGCCCTCTAAATTTGACAAACTTATCCGGGCTCAGAGACTTGGTGAGAATATCTGCAGTCTGATCCGCTGTTGGAACATACTGCAGCTGAACTGATCCGTCTTCTACCAGCTTGCAGATGTAGTGGCAATGAAGCTCAACATGCTTGGTACGTTCATGGAAGACTGGATTTTTGGCCAATTTGAGCACCCCTTGATTATCAGTGTACATGGGAGAAGGACCTACTTGTGACATGTGCATGTCAGAAAGCATCCTGCGGAGCCAAACTACCTCACATGCTGCCTTAACTATTCCTCGATATTCAGCTTCAGTCAAGGAAAGAGCCACTGCCTGCTGCTTCTTGCTGGTCCATGTTACAGCACCTATACCCAAACTGAATACATATCCAGAAGTAGATTTTCAGTCATCCACTAAACTTGCCCAATCTAAATCTGTATAACCAATCAGCTTTGGATCCTTGTATCTGCCATACAAAATGCCATACTCTGAAGTGCCTTTAACATATCTCAGCACTCGCTTCGCTGCAAGCCAATGATCAACTTTCGGAGCTGTCATGAAGCGAGAAATGTAGCTCATTGCAAAACTGATGTAAGGTCTAGTGGCAGTGAGGTAGATGAGATTGCCCACTAGTTGTTTGAATGTCGTTTCATCGACCGGAGGTGAATCAGAGTTGGCTAATAACTTCAACCCCTTCTCCATAGGTGTGGAGGCAGGTTTGCAATCCTGCATCCGAAATTTGTCAAGCAGACTTCTGGCATATTTGGACTGAGAGATAAAGATACCACCAACGATCTGCCAAACCTCAAAAACCAAACAATAATGCAGAAGCCCCAAATCTGTCATGTCAAAAGCCTGACACAAGTCCTGTTTGATTGCTGCAATCAAATGTGTTGAACTACCAGTAATGATCAAGTCATCAACATAGACAACAAGAAAGAGAATATCATCACCAAAGTGTTTGACTTACAGATTACTGTCACAAGGGCTGCGTTGAAAACCATGATCAATCAAGTACTGATCAATCTTGATGTACCATGCACGAGGAGCCTGTTTCAGTCCATAGAGTGCTTTCACGAGCCTACATACTTGATGTTCTTTTTCGGCAACCTTGAAACTAGGAGGCTGCATCATGTAGACTTCTTCCTGCAACTCACCATTGAGAAAGGCACTCTTGACATCCATCTGATGAACTGTCCATCCGAAATGGGCTGCAATAGCGAGAAGAAGACGAATTGTGCTCATCTTGGCAGTAGGAGCAAAAGTCTCCTCGTAGTCAATGCCCTCCCGCTGTGTGAATCCTCGAGCAACTAATCTGGCCTTATATTTATCCAAAGTGCCATCTGCATGATACTTGACCTTATAAACCCATTTGCAGCTAATAGGTTTCTTCCCAAGAGGAAGATCAGAAAGAACCCAAGTGTGATTCTTCAGAAGACTATGGTATTTTGTCTCCATAGCCTTTTCCCACTCTAAAATTCCTTTAGCCTCTAAATATATCTGAGGCTCATAAATGTTGTGTTTGTTGGCCATAAGAGCAAAATTGACCATGTTTTGTTGCTTTCTCTTTCTGCGAGCTGATCTACCCTAAATGAGTTCATCGTTATGAAGATCTTCAATAGTCTTGAGCCACCACTTAGGTCGACGAGTAGAAGTACCAACATCTGGAGTAGGAGAAACAGCATCTTCTAAGATTTCTGGAACAAAGTCATCTGGGTATGAATCCTGAGGAAGATCAGGTGGTGCTATATCATGACCGGTAGACTCCTCATCTTCAGAGTCAAAATGCTCTGAAGCCCTCCCATCAGGAGAACCAAGAGGAAGACGAACACCATCATCAGGAACCTTCATAGGCTGATCCTCAAGGCTGGTAGTAGGAACAAATGGACCAGTAGTCTCATCAATCACAACATCACGACTGAATATGAGGCAATCCTTCTCCACATCAATCAACCTGTATGCCTTGTGATTGTCACTGTAACCAATAAAAATAAGTTTCTGGCTCTTGGAGTCCAACTTCGCACATTTGGCTTCTGGAATCCATACATGAGTTGTAGAACCAAAGACTTTCAAATGGCCCACCTTAGGCTTACGTCCTGACCAGGCTTCTTTTGGAGTCATCTTCTTAACGGCCTGTGTAGGTGACCGATTCAGGAGGTAGACTGCAGTATAAACTACTTCAGCCCAGTATTTCTTGGATACATTTCGATACTCCATCATAGAACGAGCCATTTCGGTAATGGTGCAATTCCTACGTTCAACGACACCATTCTGCTGAGGGGTGTATGGTGTGGTGAGTTGTCGTTTAATACCGTGTTGAGCACAAAAAGTGGAGAAGTCAGCTAAACAAAACTCCCCCCCATTATCTGACCTTAGAGTAACAATGTGAGAGCTTGATTCTTTCTCAACTAAGGCCTTATACTGCTGAAATGTACTAAACACATCTGATTTATGTTTCAAAAAATACACCCACATTTTGCGACTAAAATCATCAACAAATAATAAAAAGTACCTGGACTCAGTAATAGATGGAGTGTTCATTGGTCCACATACATCAATGTGAACCAATTGAAGTACCTTAGAGGCTCGCCAAGAATCACCGTTCGAGAACGGTGTCCGATGTTGCTTTCCAGCTTGACAAGCTCCACAAACTCCATGATTTTGAGTTAACAAAGAGAGTAGATTACAATATAAACGAGGAGGTAGATGACTGTAGACATTTAAGATGTCTAACTACCTCAACTACTAACTACTGTAGCACCATTATACAAAGGAAGAATATAATATTCTAACACCCTCCCTTAATGGTCAATCGTCTAACTAGCCTACAGAAAACAATTTGCAGGTCGCTTAGTCACAAATTCTTCAGAACACTCTGCTGCTACAAAGACCCTCCCTAGATCTGCAGAATGTGAATGACCAAGAGAACCAAAAACCGTCCAGAGAAAAACAGAGAAGGCTGCCCCCTTCTTTAGAATGCTCTGCAACAAGAGACAAGAGCCTGCCACTGACTCTGCCACTGAGATGAGTCTGCCACCAACCCTCCCAGAAACTGCAAAACTACTGACCAGAAGTCATCACAAAACGTCCAACCTGATGTCGAGTAATAGAGTTGTCTTGCCCTGAAACCAGAGTCACAAGGAGAACAGCTGCCACGATTTTGAGGATAAATCGGCAAACCATCGAAACTTTTGTAGAGAAGCATGACGCCCGAGAACAGACTACAAGAAGCCAGTGGTGCAGATGTTCGCCCCAGCAACTCCAAGTGCGACCAATACTAATTGCAACCAACCACGATTTTTGAGGAAAAAATCGCCAAACCCAAATTACAAAATCATCAAAAACCAAATACTAGAGAGCCCTCCCTAACAACAGAAATCCTGACTAGGGTATACAGGAAAAACTCTTAATTTTTGAGGAGAAAATTATAAACCCTCCCGGAATGTTTTAAGGGAAATAATTATGAAAACCCATACAGATTTTTTTAAGGGAAAAAATATTAAAACCCATACAAATTTCTTTAAGGGAAAAAATATTAAAACCCATACAAGTAATTTTTGTCGTTGAATCACTGATTGCCCTCCAACATAATGTTGTTCAAATTGGCCATCTTCACGCTTTTCAAGGCACGAAAAAACGAGGTACTGAGAACAGGTTGATGCACAAAACCTGAGGCACGAGTTTCAATACACTGAGGCAGGTTCAGGCACAGGAAACAATGCAAATCCATTGGCACAAAATTTGAGGCACAAAAAACAATGCACCCAAAAAAATCGGAGACCAACCCAGTTGAGCTCTCGAAAAACCCACCAAGAATCTACAATCAAAATAATTTTTCGCCTTGAAACAGAGGGTCAAAACCCTAGACAAAATTTCCAGAAGCCCTAGGCGGCCATTAAAAAAACCAGAAAATGCAGAAAAATGGTGGAAACCACGGATAAAACCCTGGCAGCAGCAGAAAAATTTCCAAAAAACGCGTGACAAACACTAGGAAGGAATCGCGCCCAGAATCAGAAAGAAATCGCACTCAAACGCAGCCACAAAGAACCAGAAGTCGCGTCTCCAGTTTGAAAAAAAAAGCGTCCAAAGAAAAGACAAAAACGCGATCAGAGAGGAGTAAAAACGATGACCAAAGGACCTTCACAAGCACGGAAAGAAATTAAAAAAACGTGACTAGGAGTTAAGAGAAATTGCACCCTGACAGAAGCAAATCGCGGCAGGGAAGAACAAAATGCCTCTAGGAGGTCGCGCGGCCATAAAAAACAAAAACCCGCACAAAAACGAGCCCAGGAGCCCGCGCAAAAAGGGACACGGGTTACAGATGAGGAAGATCGCACAGGCAGAGAAGGAGGTCGCGTGCACAAAGAAGGAAAACCCTTCACGCGATTTGCAAAGGCCAACGAACCTTTTCAGAAAACAATGGCACCCTCGAAAATCTCAAACCAAGCAGCCACGAATTTGCCCAGCTAAAAAAACATTTTTTTAAAAGACTGAAAAATCTCAAAGAAATTTTTAGAAAAACGAATTTTTAACATTCAAGCTTTGAAACCATGTGAATGGTAAAAAGACGTGGGCAAAAATAGAAGTGCGTTTTGGACGCAATTTTCAAACGCCCAACCAAGGTCGCGCCCAGAAGAGGAGCCCAACAGAGGTCGCACGGCTAGGGCAGAATTTTCACACGTTTTTATTTTTTATTTCTAAACAAAACGCGAATTACAAGAGAAAATCGCCCACAAAACCCTATCTGGCTCTGCTGCCATGTAAATAGTAAAAGCATTCTCTCTATTAACAAAAAAAAAGATGATTACAATATATAGAAGAGACAAGTTACTGTAGATAAATACTATAGATATTAAAGATATCTAACTACCTACCTAATACTGTAGAAACAGTAAAACTAGACTAACTAATACAATATAATATTGACCATTAACATGAGTATATAATATTCTAACATGGTAGATATGACAGATAAACAAAGGGAAAGAACACAGGGATAAAAAAGGCTTTATGATGATGCCAAGGGTCAGAAAACTGCCCTTAAAGGTTTCCCACGCCCCAGGAAGCTTTCTGACCAAGTTCAAATTCTCTCACATGTCCTATAAACAAGTTTGATGGAGATTATGGCAGTTTGGAGGAGTTATGAACAGTTGCAAGGATATATAGAAGGTAGTTTGGTAAGGTGGGCAGTAAATTAGAGCATCTAGGGCAGTTTGGTGGCCTGTGCGACAGATTGAAGGAACATAGGAGGCAGTTTGACCCAGTTTAAGGCAGCTAAGAGCATCTAGGAGTCTTCTGAGGGGCATCATCAATAAAAGAGGTCAAAGCAAGTAAGGATTATTCATTCAACTAGCATAATGGAGCACTCTAAGGAGCTAAAAGCCAAGGACAACTCAGCTGAACTCCCAAGAAGGTTTGACTCAGCCGATAAACGAAAAAGCATGTCTTTCTTTCCTCAAAGCATGTTGCTGATTACTAGGAAGCTGTTGAAACAGCATAAAGGGAGACCTAGGTCCATTTTCCAGTTAGTTCTGGCTCTCCTGACTAAGCATTGCAATCTATAAATCAGTTCTTTCTGGTCTTGTAGCAGCATTGTAACTCATTTTCTTAAGGAGAACAGCATCGTAATACTTTGTTTTCATGAATAAAAAAGCATCAGACTTATTCTGCTGTAAGAACACCTTTTATCAATAAAATTCAGTAATCTCGTCTTCTCAATGACTGTTTCTTTGTGTGTAATATGATGATCGATGCATGTTTTTTGTGATTTTCATCAAATCCTCAAACAAATGTCTCCTTTACAGCACCTTTGAACAGAAACCACATACATTTATGCAAGTTGTTTGTTGTGTAATGAGTATGATCATTGTTAGTTGTGAAAACCCTCTTTTCCTTCAAGAACTGTTAAAAATTTAAACCTTCTTGAAAAGCACTTATGCATGAATGTGTGAAAACCTTTGATTTGTGCATTAAACCAGTTGGGTTATGGAACATTCTGTGTCAAAACAGCAGTATAGGCTCTGAAAAACAATTTGGTGCATCACCCCATTAGCATTTAGATTTCATTTCATGTCACTTCCTATCTCTTTTCTCAGCAAGCAGCAGTAGCATAGGTTAAATTAAGTGAAGTACCAAGGGAACCAGCCCTCTCTGGAGGTTGATCTCAAGCTATCAGAGCCCACACTCTCTGATATCTTCCCATGTTTCACTGGATAGCTGAGTCAAGTACTTGGGCAAGGGTAAATATCCAAGTGACAATAGGAGAAAACAAATGCATGTGTCAGGTAATCTTCCTTCCTAAAGATTTCATATGATCCCAGTTTTTCTAATGTTGAGGATGAATACCAAGGATTGATAACTAAAGCCCTTCTCTAATCACTATAATGGAAATTGTTCCAGAAGATGAGGAGAAGATTGCTTCAGCCAAGCTGCATCAGAAACAGCAGTAACTTGTATTGAGAGGAACATTCAGGAAATGAGATAAATTTTCATGAGGTTCCCATGCAAGAGAATCATTAAAAAGATGTCAAGATTCAGCAGAAGAGACTCCAACAAAGGAGAAAACAGGTGAATCCAACAAAAGATGTTTCTAAAGATAACTTTGGCTTCAAGGGGGGGTTAGTCTTCCAAGATAGGCTACTAAAATACTAGAGTAGGCCAAGAATGATGGGGGCTGAGACTCTCACATGGCAGTCAAAAACGGAAAACAACAAATCAATTATGCTCTCATTTCTAGGGCAAATGGCATTGGAGAGGAACACAACTTACTAATAAAAAAAATACTTCTGAACTTGAGCCTTATGCATCCAGAAAGAAAATTGAATAATAACATCACTACAGTTTATACACCTTGCACATAAGTGCATAAAAATAATAAACATCGCTACAGTTCATACACCTTGTACATATGTGAATATAATATCATTACAGTATTCAATTTAACAATTATATAAAATTGCTAAACGTACAAGAAACTAGAGTTCAACCAACCAATAAAAGCTTGTCCTTGTTTGTAACAATATAGCCAAAATTAAGTAAAAATAGTTACCTGTGTTTTCTATTTAAATTACTAATAGACAAGTTTCAAAAAGAGTTACTCACCGAAAACATATACCAGCACGTTGTACCATCTTTGAAACGGTCATGTTAGTAATTATCTTGAAATCACTCGATGTCAAATCTATATCTGCATAGCATGCAGGATCCATGGCAGACTTATAAAACAATGTACAAGTTGCTGCAGCATAACAGAGGGTTTGTGTTCCCAACAATGAAAAGACCTTCAAAATTTCAAATCACATAAGAGTGTGAACAAAGTTTAGTCTAGTGTTTTACCATTCACCAAACAATGCAAGAAAATGAAACCACAAAAAACAACAGAATCATTTAAATGGCACAAATCAAGCTATATGATGCATTTTTACTTTTTATGAAAACTGAAATGGAATTTTGAAACAAGTAAAAGCACAGAAGTTTTCCCATGAGAATCTTCATAAAGGAATGCTCGTAAACAAATGAAACTAAGAACAAAATGAAAAAGATGATGGTATTCTGCAACATTCAACCACCAATGGAACCTAACAAACAGCAAACCACACATTAAGATGTTTCCACTGAAGATATCTTTTATTGATCTGAAAGATTCAGATGAAACATATAGCCATGAAAACATGAAAACAAGAGAAAGAATTGCACTTGTGATATTTATCAGGAAATGAGTGAAAGCAAACAAAGAGCTAAGACTCTTGCTTCATCTGAAATTTATGAGGAACTTGGAAACCATCTAGGAAATTCTTGGGAATCAACAAGGTATACTTAGAAGGCATAAATGAGAAGGTTTTAAAACAAACAAATAAAAAATTTGTTAATGCCCTGCTAAAAGTCAAATTGGAGGGTTTGAAGAGATGTGTTAGGATCATACAACTGAAGAAATCAAGGCTATACCGAGTGACCATGGGTACAGAACTGGAACCCACAGGAGCTGTAGAGAAGAGAAAATGGTTTAACAGGTGTGGTGAGGCATTTGGGACACTATGCATGGCTATGTCTCCTGAGACTCTTTCATGTTGAATCTTGCACCACATCCAATCAAATCTGGACTCAATTGGAGTCCTTGTTTGGGAACCTAGGATACTTTGAGATGATTTCAGTTGGAGAATGAGCTTATCGGCTTGACTCCTCAAGATTTTGATAGCATCCATAACTTCTTCACCAAACTCAAGTCTCTTAGATTGTAGTTGACACAGTGTGGTATTCAAAAAGATGACACTCAGTTGATTCTTTCCATTCTTGCCAAGCTTGGTCCTAATTATTCAATTTTTGTTTCTACCTTTTATGCTACTAGAGATGCACTTGGTTCCAGTTTCACTATGTCTTCACTTGATTTTGCTACATCACTCACTAAGGAGCAAGAAAAGTTGGTTCAAATGGCTCATTGAAGTCTTCCAAATCACAGGCTCTTATTGCATCACCAGGCACTAGAGATCCAAAGGCTTCAAATGGCAAAGAAAGAAACAGAAACAAAAGGATTCCAAGTCACATGAGCAAGCCAAGGAATCACATTCACATGATATCTCTAATTCTTCTTCCTCTTCTAAGGGGGACAGCTAAGAAGGATCGACCAAAATGTGCATATTGCACAAAGATGAGACATGATGAGCATCAGTGTTATGCAAAGAAGATTTATGAGTTGAAGCGTCTTCTACAAAAGAATAATATTCGATTGTCTTCATCCTCTTCTTCCACTTCAAAACCTTCACAATCAAGGTTAGCAACCATTGCACGTGGAGTGGACAAGATGAAAGGCCATGCTCTCTTTGCATCCACCAATTTTCAATCTAGTCGATGGCTTCTTGATTCAAGAGCCTCACATCACCATCTTCGAGTATGTTCTCTTCATATGAACCTTGCACATTACCACATATTTTGATGGGGAATAAGTTTGACACTTATATGAGTGTTACTGGGAAAGGATCTATAGATGTTGATGATGGCACATTTTATTATGTTCTTTGTATCCCTTCATTATCCTCCAATCTCCTTTCCATCTATCAGATTGCACACAATGGGGCAAGTAAGATAGTAGAGTTCACACCTAATTCAATGCTTATTAGATACATGCACAGTAGAGAGATTCTTGTAGTTGGGATAGTAGGTTGTGCCTCTTGATTATCTGCCTCCTCTCATTTTGCTCCAAACGAGCTTGCACTACCATTGATTGGTCTTCACTATCATGCATCTAGAGTGGTGATTTAGATATTTAAGAAGAAGTTTGGTCACTTGAACCTATGTGTACTTCCATCATCCACCTTGGTTCATGAGACTTGTTTTGAGCTTCCACCTCCTACATCTTCAGAGATCAATTCACTTCAACAAGATGTTACAATCTTTCAATTTCAACTTTGTGGGATGACTACTTGCCAGACATTGCAGAGTTGTTTGTTAAGTCACACATTGCAGGTATTGGGGACACACTTGAGGATATCCACTTCCTCTTTGATGATAGCTACAACCCACCTGTCATCACTTTGGCTGCCTGTGGAGGTTGTTCTACAGGTATCTTCACAGTTGTTTAGATTTGCTTCATATGATTTGGCTTCATTTGATTCAAACATGTGGACCCTTGAGAATTTTTTTGTGGCACCCATCATGATACCTCTTCTCTTGAGAGATTTTCTTCTATATTCACCATTGGTTGTTCTTCTTCCTAAGGGGAGGAACAATGTTTGCCATTTTTGGATCATCTTCAGCATTCTTCTTCAAGAATTCACTTTTGGCAAAGGAGCTACTTCCTTCTGGGGGGATTCATTGTCTCGTCTTTACTCTCCTATGGGGGGATCTTGATTGTACTTATGTGACCAAAGCAGCACTTGGGGGGGACATGTTGAGTCCTACATTCCTTTGTCACATGTTCACTTTCATTTCTTTTTTCTCTCTTCTGGAGAGGAGTTTTTTCCCTAAGGTTTTCTCCTTTTCTCCGGTTTTGGGAGATTTAAGTTGCTTGTTCATGGGTACCTTGTTAGGCCTTGTAGTTGGAACCCATTCTGCATCCATCATTGCATTCTTTATCAGTTGTTTAGTTTCTCTCTGAATTGATTTTAAGGGGGGGTGTTGGGGTAAATAGGTCATCACCTGATAATTAATAAATTATTAGACACCTTTTATTTATTTACTTAAGCTAAACTTAGAAATTATTTTTTTATTATTAGATGGCACTAGTCTCAATCTAATCAAACCCTCATCTAGGGTTTGCCTTTTTTCTTTTATAAGCATTCACCTCTCATTGTAATCATTCATTCAGGTTATTGCATCAATGCAATTTCTCATATTGTTGAGCACATCATCTTGCTTTGATCTCTCATTTGTGATAGGATAATTGCTTGCAAGTGACTTCTGGGAGCTGTGGGGTTCAATCTTCAACTCTAACAGTTTCCCCTATTTTCCCTTGGCATATCTTGGTGAGATTCACTTTCCCAAAATCCTCCATACACAGCACAATGCACATTTTATATCATTTACAATTTCTAAAATATATATTGCTTATCTACCTAGCACAAAGTGCCCTAGGCTAAGCTCACATACTCCCAATATTTACAAACTACCAGTAGGGTTAAAACAGACCAAACAAGAGCCTGATTTAGGCAGGCTCCAATGCAGTCCTAACAATTTTTCTTGTCCCAAAAATACATCTCAAATCATTGTACTTCTCTGCTCAAAAGTTCAAGTTGCTTTTTGTCTTATTCATTTACAAATTTCATTTATTATATATTCTGTTCAGATTTCTAGTTTCTGTTCTCCACGTATATTTTTGTTTTGCAGGCTACAGCATCCTTGTTCTGCAATGTTCTGTGCCTATATGGCTCCTAAACATGGCCACAATTGAACAGACTCTCACATTCGTGGAGGTATCCTCTGTACTTATTTCTGACAGAACCTGCTCCCTGTCATTCTTGATTATGTGATTGTGGTTTGGCATCCAAACTATCAACCATCAAAACAAGGGAACCGGGTACACTTTTCTTACCCTTTATTTACTTTAAGCATTCTCTCTATTTGGCTTAGTCCAATTTCTTTTCCAAATCTAGTCTTCTTTCATTAATCTAATTCCTTTTCAATAAAGCAAAGCTCGAGTGTTAATTAGATTAACTTCAGTTTATATTTCCATGCTTCATTTCTTTAAGGAAAGTAATATGATCATTAGTTTAATTAATACATATAGTAGGGTAGCTTAAATTACACTCTACAGTCACTATCACACGTGCACTTGTGTCCAGCTTGATTTTTGAATCTTTGATTTCCACCAGTAATCAAACACACCCTAGCTTGTCTTAGTATGCTTTTCTAATGAGTATTTGCTCAAGACTGACCATAAAACATCTCCTTCCCAATTTGGAAAGTCTTCTTGCATACTATTCTTGCTCTATTGCTCAATCACTCTATTGCTGCTCCATGCTAAGTTTTCTGATACATTTCTCCATGACTGAAACCTAACTGCATCGCCTCCATTCCTAAAGCTTTTGTCATCCTAAGAGCATCTCCTTCATTGGCATACTTTTTGGCCATCATCACCTTATTGTTCCTCCACTCACTATCACACACTAAATTCTAGAGCATGTCCAAGGTTTCTACTACAACTCATACACACCACAACACCACTCACTTAGGAATCATACACTCCCAATGCTGTTAATACTTTGAGGCTAAACATGCCATCTAGGGGCTGACTAAGGCAGTCTCCATAACAATTCTAACAATTATTTCCCCTTCCAGATTCAGAATGATATTGCAGCATTTCAGGTGAAGGTTTCCTGATTCTGCATGCAGAACGTTGAAGGGAATACTTAGGTAAATAACTTCTAAAAGTTGCAGAGCATTCTAATACAAAGACACTGGCACCTACTGGAGATCAAGAGAGTGACCTGAGGTCAGGAGAGTGATCTGGACGTCACTAGCACTTCTCAGATTCCAAAAGTTGCTGTAACAGTCCAAAACCCTTCCAGATCACCTCCTGTGTATATTCTGGTAATATGCCTGCACAAAACAGCCCCAAACGTTGAAAATGACGTGATTTCATATCCCTTTTTCTAGTTTATTATTATTTCATTACAATTCTCAGCTCTTGCTGTTTCATTTCTTAGCATAGATCTGACTGTACATAAGCTATTGCTATTTGAAGTGAATTCAGATTAGATAATGGAATGAACACATCATAGATTAGAATAAACCAAAATAAGCACTAGAGGGTAATTTTTATCCACATTTTGGTGAACCTGACTGTAATGTCCCAAATTCTCCTACAAGCTGTAATTGACTACTTACTATAGGCACATCAAAAGAAACCATGTTTTATGGCTGCGGCTGGTTCAAATATAATAATCAGCATGCATTAAAAACCTTGTTTACTTGATATTATCTTTCCTCGCTAAGAGCAATTTCCTTAAAAGGCCTATCACTCCCTTTTTATTTAAAATCAACCTTCACAAGCTGCATATAATATAAGACAGGGAAGATGGTCGAACTTTGAAATTAGTATGGATCCCTTTATGAAGTGGAATAGCAGCTCAAAACAAAGAATGTCAGAATTTGTCTTGTATGGCAGCTCCAACACAAGAGATGTATACTTAAAAATGTTAAAGAAAATTCAAACCTCCTTCAAATAAGTTACGGTTCACAAAAAGACAGAAACTGCAGATGTCAGAGATTGTCTCCTAGTTTATAACAATATTAATCTCTCAACACAATATCCAAGCATGTCCCCTATCCAGCAATACTTGTCAAAAATATTATTATGCCATCAAAAGTTACGGCTGTCTCTCAAATGATAGATAATGCTTTTTGTAGCAGCTAGATCGTTGTTAATAAATATGCTGATTGATATAAAGTAAAGTCATAAAGTTGCAATGGACAATTGTTGATATGGAATGCATATGTTAGAGATTAATATATCACTGCAAACAATCTAGGTTCCAGATATAAATCACTGAGTCTTAGAGGCACACAAAGTCATCGTACCATCTGGTTAACATATCCAGCGATTATTTAACAATCACGAACTGAGATTATTCAATATATTTTGATGTGCAGATTGCTTTGTACCATGGATGGAAAAACCGGCGAGTACTCACCAAGATGCAAAGTACTCGCCAGATTTTAGGTTGTGCAAGTAACTCACGGCTAAAAAACTCGCAAAAACTTTGAAAAAATCGCTGATTACTCTCTATAAACTCACCAAGTACTCTCAGTAAACCCTCGAACATTCGTAGAGCCACAAAAAGGTGAAAACATGGGCTAAAAAAATTGGCAAAAACACGATTTCGACACAATAAAAAATGTGAAAATGGTGTGCAGGATGAAGTTTTGTGTGGTTTCAAAGGCCTTAATTTGGGCTTGGTGGCAAAGGCACTGCCCCTTGACCCCGCCCTATATCGTAACAAGGAATGCGCTCGACCCCGCCCTATATCGCAACAAGGAATGCACCAGGGGCACTGCCCCTAAACCCCACGAGGGTCGTTGCCCCTTGACCCCACTGGGGGCATTGCCCCAAACCCCCACGAGGGGTGTTGCCCCCAAACCCCCATGAGGAGTGCTACCCCCAAACCCTTGCATCCTGCTAGGGATGTTTCCCCCAAACACCCACCAAACTCATTTGATTCATTTTGTAGCTATATTTTGCATAAAGTTTATATTTTTTCCAAAAATTTAAGTGTTTTTTAAGGTGTCGAGTACTCTCCGAGTCAATTTCTTTGACTTGTCAAGTACTCCTTGAGTTCGAGTTTGCGAACTATGCTTTGTACAATAACTCTTAAAATACCAAATATGATCTTCAATATAGATATAACAAAGATTTCACAGTGAAATCAATTTGTATCTCAACATGAAGCTCATATGCAATCCCATTGCCCAAATTTGAATTAGGGTTTTCGTCCACTAATTCTGGACGTAGAGGGGTTCCATCCTCCAATTAATTGAACCAAAGTCCAATGATCCAACAAGGAGTAGAAATCAAATAATAAAAATGTTTTTCCATATGATTCCCTTCTCCTTGTTTGGTGCCTCTTATGTATCTTTTTTCCTTCAATAGTCATGATTCTTCACATGCCCCTTGACTTTTGATTAAATTAATTTTATATTTTATAATTATAACATATTTTATATTTATTTATTTATTTATGTTTATATATTTTAATTTATTATTATTATAATCTCATTTTCAAAAGGGGACATTACAGTCCCACCCTTCCCAAGGTTGCTTGTCCTCAAGCAATTGCAAACTAAAATGCTCCAAAAAAAAAAATCACTTTACTAAGTCTTTCTTGGGGATAGCTAGATCCCAAATCAATCTTGGAAATATTATGAATCTCTCTAATGATGCAATGTATTTCGTTAACTACCTATTTGTTTCTAAGTCTTGTTGAACAATTTTGTCTTTCTAGTCTTCAAACAATTTTGCTTGATCATTCACATTGTCTTGCAAATCTTCCTGAGTCATACCCAACTCTACTAATTGCTTCGTCCCTGCAACTTCTAACTTCCTAGGGGGCCATTCCTTATGAAGAACCATTTCACCATTCATCTTCCACTACACTATTATGATATCATCACAAGTTGTGAAACTAGAACCAAGATATATCTTCGCCTTTATTTCAAAAAGTGGGTTATCCCAATGGACAAACCTCTTTGCATCCATTTCAAAAAGTGGATCATTTGCAATCTAGTGGAAAAATTGAAATTTTCCTATTATCAAATTGGAAATTAGTTTCTTGTTTAGACATTCGTGTTGGCCTATTCTAAACAATTGTCTTCTGAATCCTTCATTTTTAATTCCCAATTAGTGTCAACATTCCCAAATTGCTTATCATTCATTTTTTATTTAGCAATTCCTACATACTCAATACCAATGATAGTAACTACTAGAACCTTTTCTTTAGCTTGTGGCTCTAATATGTTTACTTCCTCATTTGCCAAAAAGGAATTTATTGAGATATCCTCAACACCTTCGTTTTTGTGACCCGAAACTTTTGAATTTAAGCTAATCAAAATGTCCTTCTCAAATGCATATCCATCCTTAATGCTCCTCTGAAAACCAATCAATGACTCGTCATGTGAAAGCTTGAAAGATGGTGCATGATTTGGTGCATCTTCGTTCAACTTGAACTCTTCCCATCCAACAAGTGGAACCCCTTTTGTCTTCCCTTCATTGATGTTTTGGTGACACATGCCATCATTAGAAACTAATAAAACATCATCTTGTTGATTGATCTGTTCATTTTCTTGTAGCTCTAGTTCTCGCCCTTCTTCCTTGGGTTTACCAGCTTCTTGTGATTCTAATTCTGATTTGAACTTCGTTTCTTCTATCAAAATTGATTATTTTGGGTCTTGTTCCTTGATCTCCTCCTTAGCCATTCTCTTTATGTATTCATATAGGCCTCTTTTATCAAAATAACAGTTTCCGAGTGCCTCCAACTACTCATCAAAGGGAATACAAGATTTTAAATCTTCTAACAACCTTTAGTACTTGTCAATAATTTTGGGGGCCTCAAATTTGTACAATATCTCTATCAAAATTGATTATTTTGGGTCTTTTTCCTTGATCTCCTCCTTAGCCATTCTCTTTATGTATTCATATAGGCCTCTTTTATCAAAATAATGGATCCCGAGTGCCTCCAACTACTCATCAAAGGGAATACAAGATTTTAAATCTTCTAACAACCTTTGGTACTTGTCAATAATTTTGGGGGCCTCAAATTTGTACAACATCTCTTGAATAGGATCCATGTCCTCTTCCTTTCGTAGACCTTCAGGTCTCTTTGACTGGAAGGCATCCAGAATGTTATCTTTATCCTACATGCAAGATCAACGTTCTCATACCAATTCTAATGTCCCTTTCTAGAACATTTCTTATTTTTTCCTTTAAACAATAATTCTAAACTCAGAATGATAGTTGCATTATATTAATAAACATGACTTTATCTAAAATTATTAATTTTATTATAATATTCAGATTTATAACTTATGACATAATTCTGAAAATAAAATTTATCTTGATTTACTGCTATGTTTCTTCTTCCAATTTGCAGCTATTTTTCCTTAAATGTTTGTCCTTAATATCTAGACAAGTTATGGATTTTCGTCCAATAACTTGATAGGAGAAATTAAGGGTTTTCATCCTTAAATCTCTTAATTTTCCTTGGAGAGTTTTCATCTCTTTGGCTGTAATATTTACTTGCAAAATCACATAATATTTTTCAATTAATTGATCTCCTCTTCTCAATAAATGATCTCCCTTATATATATTATTGCTTCATGAGACACAACCCTTTGTACACCCTTTGACTTTTGATAAAATATAACTTTAATTTTAATTTAACCAAATCTTTAAACCCAATCACAGATATCTTAGTGTAGGTGCCATTTTTTTATCTCCTTTAATTACCTTCCTCGCAAATAGTTTATGTATTAGCGAATTACCTTCTTGTCTTGGGAAAATGTCTTATAAATATGAACGTGCCATGTTTCGGGTTGCTGAGCAAATTTCTCAAAATGTAAATTTACTTATTTTGAAACGGGACATTACACTGACATTGTCATACTTCCAATTTTCTGATACCTAAATAACAATACCACACCCTTCCAAGCAGTAAAAATCTTAACTTCAAACAACACTTACACACCTCAACACCCCTCTATCCATCCTACTCACCTAATCCATCTCAACCAGAATCCATGCAAAAGTGGGGTGAGAAAGAGAATCAGTTCCCGAAGATATATTAATAAAAGAGCCCAACCTGTTATTGATAGCTTTCAAACTCAAGTCTATCCAAAACTACGATGGAAGATTTGGTAATCTAACCCAAACAAGGACAGCAGAAAATATAGCCGAGAAGGGGTCAAAAGCAGGAAACCAAGCCTTCATCATAAGTACCGCCTTCGCCAAGAATTTAGCCAGGGAGGCAGAATACAAATAAACTAATCTCCACCTATCCTGTTCCACAAACTCGCATAAACCGTAAGCTGCACCTTGACAATCAGAACATCACCGACCTCACTGTCATGAGTCAAGTGTAACCATGTTACCGACCTAAGCTTCCCAAATATTCTCTATCTAACATCTGCGTTAATTTCATCTAAACATTTCTGTCTATGGAGTTGTGAAATAACGACAACACCTAGAAGAATGTAATCTTAGTTCATATCTCCAGCGCATTCTAAAATGCTAGCAAAGTAACCACACACTGCATAAAGGCAGTCCATAGAGCCAAACAAGATTACCAGGAAAGACAAAAAGCTTCAAATATCTTAAAAAAACATTTAAACAAATTGATGGTTAGAAGAATAATAAATTAATATTAAAATCCTAGGAAATGACAAACGCTTCTAAGGAATTTTATTAAGGACTCGGAAAATTATGCTTAATGCGAAATCTTGACAGAACATAAGCTTCCGATAATTTAGAAAGCGAATTAAAAGGATGAGAAAATTAAGGTTAAGGTTACACCCCAACGTGTACCTTGACAGTGAGATCGTGAGTAAGCGGCCAAATGAGCGAATTATGGTCAGCAGAGCGTTGTCGAGTCAATCTATTAGCTGCTTCCTGGAGGCGCTGCCCTAAATTTCGCGACTTCTCTAAAAACGCATTCTTTCCCGCATCTGTAACCCTTTTTTCCATGAGGCGCTCCAAACAATCCGCTAAAAGATGGTTTTCTGAGCTCTCTAGGAGGGCTTCCAGAACCTCCTCCATATTATTATTACAGGGAGGCAGACCAAGAGAAATCCCTCCCCCGCCTCTGTGGCAACCTCTCTTTTCAAACCGGTATAAGTCCATTACTACTGTAGTCTTTGCAGAGCAACGAATATAGGCGCTACCCTTAAATCACAATCTCAATTTGATGGAAATCCTACTCCCCTATTCATCGCCATTTCTTTTCTGCACAATAAGCTTCTGATCTGGGTTTCTTTTTGTTCCATGCGTGGCGAGAATGCCCCGGAAATTCGCCGACATATACTCAAATTTGCCGAAAATTAAATTGTTGGAGAAAATGTAAAGGCTTAAGAAAAGGATGGGAGAATCAGAGAATAGTATTACCTATTTGGTTTTACTCTTAGGATACTCCGCGGCCGGACATGGGGAAAATTGCGCCGTCTGGCCTTATTTTGGGTTGAATTTTTTATTTAATGGGAGAAGCTAATCTCCCGACAAAATGCACCTATGTATAGACACTATAACATAACACCCCATCCTCCATGCCACTATACCGACAAAATGCAAACGAAAAGATTTGACAAATCGCGTTGATAGATGTTTAGGTTCATGTTGTTTGGAGTGTCGTCACTTGTTCCGTTATCAGGAAAACGTGGCAATGTCGTCAAGTTTTCAAAATCATAATTTGGAATGAACAAAAAGCCCAAAACCTCACCATTTCAAAATATTAATTTCGAACCGTTTGGAGTGTCATCACCTGTCCCGCCATCGGAAAAACATGGTAGTGTCGGTAGGTTTTCAAAATCATAATTTCAAATGGACAAAAACCCCAAAACCTCACCATTTCAAAATAATAAAGGTCGAAGCAAAGCGGCCACTCTCCCTACCAAAATGCATTTGACAAGCGCATGCAACTAGCTAGCAGGTATGTATATCTACCAGAAATATATGCCATTTTGTCATTCTGCCTAGGAATTGTGAAGAATTGAATGGCTATTCATTGCAAAGATGGGCTTTCATTGATGGGAAAACAAAGGGTTTGCCTTGCGAAAAGGGGTTTTCATTTGAAATGCAAAGTTGTTTGTGTTTTTGTGATGAGGGTTTTTTTAATTTTGTCATTTTAATGTTCTCACAACACAGAACTTTAGAGGAAGTCAAATGAAATAACTGACAACCAATTGTGAAAATATGAGCGAAATAACTGAATAACATTTAGAGAAACCGGAAACCATGCAGAATATATAACTGGGAAGGAAAACACAATGTGGGTTCTGCAATGAAATGATATATTTTTAAAACCACATAAAGCCCATAACATCGCCATTTTCGGCATTCTCATTTTGAAGGTTGTTAGCGAGCTTGGAAGGGAGTTGCAGGAGTTCGAAGGTCGAAGCAAAGCGACCACTCTTCCTACCAAAACACATGTGACAGGCACAGGCAATTAGTTGGTAGGAATGTATATCTGCCAAAAATATATGCCATTTTGCCATTCTACCTTAGGGACTCTAAAGAATTGAACGGCTATTTGTTGCGAAGATGGGTTTTCATTGATGGAAAATAAGGGTTTTCATTTACCCTCAGTGTGTAGAAGGTTTTACAACATTGTGTGGGTTGGAGGCTTCATAAATTATGTACTCACCTCCCACTTTGTTTTCCAACCTACAATCATATTGTGCATGTATATTTGGATCATATTAAAAAATTGAAACGCAATTTTTACTCTTCATAAGACATTATAAATTTTGAAGCTATCTTTCATTACATTTCTACTGTCTAAATAAAAAAATCTTTTCAAGACATTCATATTGTTTTGTAAAATTATAGGTTGGAAAACATTGGGTGTTTGTTATCCTCGAATCCAGTTGCGCTTGATTCGTGGGATAACCCCCTACGAAACTTGTCTGTTTCACAGGCCCGTGCACTCTAAGCACGCAAAACGAGGCATAATTTCGCTTGCCTTTATGTGTGGTCCTGAACCTCGAGTCATCCCCTTGAGCGCTTGCTTCTTCTTGTTTCTCAAGAAGCTTCAAAATGAGTATTTTCTCAATTTTCACTTTTTCGGGAATTAGAATTGTTTTACCCACGCAGGAATGTTATTTTTAAGCACTCCTACATGGGTTGTTAGAAAAAAAATTATGTGCAACGGTGCTAAAAACCATCGTCACTACACATCTTTAACTTTTCTCAATATGCAAGGGTGGGCTTTTTCAACGCCTTTGCATGTGTTCTATGTTTTTTGAAAAATGCATAGGCAGACTTTTTCACTGGCCATGCACTTTCTCACCCTCACACACGTGAAATTAATGAATTTTAGTTCATTAATGCAACTTCATTTAACACTTTTAAAAGGTTTTTAATAGCTTTTTAAAGTTGTTTTTACCTCATTTGTGATTGTTCAAACTCTTTTTCTTCCACTATCGATCGATTTTTCTTGATTGAGAAATTTTGAGGACTACTTCACGGATCTCACCAGATTTTTGAGCTAGGGTTTTCAAAGCTTCTTTTTCTAGGTACGATCTTCCTATTTTCACTTCCTCCTTTCACCTTTATTTCTTAGATTGTCATTATAATCTTCCCTCTTTTCATTTTTAGGGTTTTATTTCATTTTCCTATTAAGATCTTCCTCTAAGATGTTTCTTCTTCTCGTCGATTTATTTTCTCCATGATTTCTTTTTGGTCGATGTATGGATCTAAGGTGATTTACACATTTGTGTTTTACCAAATACATAACAAATTATTGTTTCCTCAAATTACCCTTAGACATCTTTGAAGTTGTCAATATTTCCTTTGTGATCTTTGTGAAATGCATTAAATTTCCCCAACTGTGTTGAAATTTTACTTCACCTTTCTGAAATTACCAAGAAACCCTGCCATTACACAAAGGTTTTTATGTAAAAGCATTAAATTTCTTCACCTAAACATGCCAAGCAGAGTATAAGCCTGGATGCATAGGCGGGCTTTTCTTTACCGCCCAAGCATGATGCTTTTTCCCAATGTGTAACACATGAAAAATCTTCGCTTTTGCATATCTAGTTTCTTCCAACTTTCGCTAAGTTTGTGGATGTAGGGGTAGGATTTTTCACTAGCTCTACACAAAGGGATCTCCAAAAAATGTAATAGCAGTAAAATTTGTTGTTGTTACAATCTTGTGTAATGGCAGACTTTTTCACCGCTTCCGCAAGCATAAATACTACCCTAAGATGCACAGGAATTGATTTTTACCACCCTTGCATGTAATATGAAATCTTCCCAAGAGATGCACGAGATCTAAAAATTAGCATCGATGCATAAAATCTACTAAGTCCTTCAAGGAGTGTAAGGGTGTTGATTTTTAGCGCTGATGCACAAAGAACTTCAAAAAATACAAGCAATGCACAAGCACAAAAATTTATTGTTGATCATAAATAAACCTTCCCAATATGCAAGGGCACTGAAAATCAACGCCCCTGCATGAAAAACAAAAAAAATACTAACTCCCATAAATCTTCTAAAAAGCATTCCAAACTCTGTTTTGCCTACATTTGCTTTATTTTTCTCATTCCATTGCTCATATTTGCTTGCTCCAAAGTGCTCACTTGGCTTTTTGCATTCCCACACGTACATAATGCACACTCTCCTGATATTAGAAAGATCTCTTGTTTGCTTGCAGTCGATTTCCATCTCCTTTCGGGTATTCCTCGAAGGCATTCATCATAAGATATTAGTTGGTTTCTGGTGCGTTTGATGACAACTGAAGAATCTCCATCATTAAGCAAAATGAGAAAATAAAATACAAATATTAGGGTGTTTATCCTCCTACAATGGTCACATCCAAGATCAATGAGATCAAGGATACAAAAATTGGACATCTTGATATGAATGACTTTTTTAAAAGAACAGAGAAACCACCCCTAGAAAAGGATTTAGAGGAAATTGTTCATAGTAACCTTCATTAGGTTGCCTCATTCCCAATGGCAGCTCATTGTCCAGAGTTTGTGTTACAATTTGTCTCGCACTACATCCGAGAGGATAGAAGTGTTAGAGACTCCTCAGGATAGGTAATGATAAGATTGGATGTTGATTTCTTTGACGTGGTTTTCCAAGTCCCAACCATGGAAAAATATACAAATATGACTATTCAACGTGCTCAAGAGGCTTATGATAAAAATCAAAATGGAAGCCAAGTTGTTGATTAATGTGAAACGGTTGAAGACCCAAAGGCCTAGCATTTCAAGATGGCCTAAAAACCTTCCTCGTAGTGATTTCAAGGAGGATGTGTGTGATATGATTACTCTTCTA
Source organism: Sequoiadendron giganteum (assembly GCA_007115665.2). Classification (NCBI taxonomy): domain Eukaryota; kingdom Viridiplantae; phylum Streptophyta; class Pinopsida; order Cupressales; family Cupressaceae; genus Sequoiadendron; species Sequoiadendron giganteum. The sequence continues at coordinate 440,878,779 of CM021105.1, forward strand.
AGTAGAGTGAAAGGATTCCCAACTTCAACTTTTCAAAAATGGATGTATGAGTACATCAAGATTATCAAGAAAGAGAAAAGTCACATTGACTGGGGTGCAAAAATCCATGATGAAATCCATGAGCAACTCATCAACACGCATTATACTTTTAAGTTCTATATGACTGCATACCTGGTGTACGTTGCAACAGCAATGAGGCAATATCCAGATCTAACTACAGAAGGAGATATAAGGTATGTACCAATGTACAAGTATTATTCCCAAATCACCCTCAAAAGTAGCATCAAACACTTCAAGAGAGTAAACAATGCTTTCTTTGCACCCTTTCTATGCATGTTTCATCCATCCTTAGAGAAGAAAAGGGTTTATGATGAGGCATGGAAAGTTGAGAATAAATACAAATGTATCTTCCTACAGTTTTCTACCTTCACATGCCTTAGGGTAGGTTGCTACACTGGATATCCTTACATGTTGTTGAGGTATCCTTCTGACAAGTGGGTATTGATGGAACTATGTAGACAGGTTATCACAATGCACAATGAGCGTTAAGCCATTCATAAGCCAAAGATTAAATTTACAATAACTATTAGTAGATATTCGGTACAGACAATGCCCAAGGCCAAAGTTGTGGCATCAAAGATACAGATTATGACTCTAAGGACTTACAGATGTAGAGTTGATTTTGATTATAAAGGAATGAAAAGAAAAATAAAAAAAATTCATAGACATTTTTATCGGTTTGAAGATATTTGGGTTGATTGCAGAGATGAAGAGGATATTAGAAAAATGGATTATTGTAGGCTTACTGTGGAATAGATTTTCGATATTCACTTGGCGGACCTTCCTAAGAACTTTGAAGATCCTGGTGATATTCTAAATGTTGCTTATGATGAGAGGGAAATAACAAGCAAACCCTTGCCTCTTATTCAATGGTCTCGAAAAGAAAATACTTCCATCTGACAAAGGCTTACTTCCATTTTGAGTACTACCATTGAATGGTTGCAAATGAAAGGAATTCAGTTAAAGCCTTTCAAGACTAATTTTGATAGTGAAGTATCTAAAGGAAAAGCCAACAAGCAACAAAAACTAAGGACCAAAAATAAGGCAACTATTGCTCCCTCATCCTCACACAGGGGGCCTAAGATTACCTTGTGGAAAGAGTGCATTAGTGACAAATGAAGAAGAACAACCAGTAGGAGAAGAGCAACCTAAAGATGAAGAATTGAATGAGGAAGAAGAACAAAGTGAAGAGGTTGAATAGGATGAGCAATCAGAAGGACAAGAAGAAGAGGAAAGTGAATAGGAAGAAGAGAGGCATGATGAAGAAATATGAATTTATCCTCATGAAAATATCCTTCAAGATCCCCCGCATACATCATCACCTATTGTTACCATGACACCTCATACTTCTCCTATTCCTACCTCTCCTCCACCTCCACTTCCAAATTTACCTCCACCCACAATAGGTCTGCATGCACTCAAAGTTAAAACACCTCCAACAGTACACTCCATTATTTCATCTCCTTCCACACGCTCAGTATTGTAGGGTATAGATGTTATTTCTAGATCTCCACCATCTATTCCAAGTTTGTCATCTCCATCATTTAACATATATTCACAAGTTGAATTCAATTCATTCATGAATGAATTGTTGCCAGATACATCAAATTTGCAAATTCCAGGCGTAGTAATGACTGAGACAACACCTATTGTAACTACCACATTTGTTCCCATAAATATTGGTGTGACTCAAGAATTAGCAGCAGGTCTTGAAGGTGATGTTTATTTCCTTCCTCCATGGTTGGCTTCACAAGCATCCAAACGGAAAAATCAAGTGGTCTCTCTTGATGAGCTAGATCTTGAAGAGTTGGCTCCACACAAGCTTAAGGGGAAAAAGAAGCCAAAATTTCACTCAAGGTTCCATATGGACAAATCAAGGTAGAAGTATGCGGACATAGTAGCACCACCTCAAGGTAAAAACCATGAAGAAATCAACATGGAGGATTACACCATCACAAGGGTTTAGCTTGGAAAGATCACACTTGCAAGTGCCAAGGATGATGCTCAAGCCTCTTTGACTACTTTGATGGAAAAGTTTGATAAAGTGAAAGAAACCAAAGACATGTACAAGGAAAAAGCTGAGCACTATGCTTTTGTATTGAGGAGAATCACAAAATCTTCAAAGAGTGTGCAACCTATTGCAATAAGTATTGAGGAACCCATGGTTCAAAAAGTTGAAAAATATTATTCTAAAGGTAAAATCATGTATGAATTTATTGATAGGATAATTAAACAAGTTTCACAATTCATGACCATTACAGTGGAGAGGATTACCCAGATATCAAAGATAAAGCTTGAGCTGAAAAAGTTAGAAAGCACACTTACTGTTAAGCAGAAGGAAATGGAGTAAAATCTTGAATCATGGGTTTAGTTGAAGAAGGTTAAGCTGGGAAAGTTAGTGGAAGTCAGGATTATTCCTAACAAGGAAAAGTATGTGGTAATCAAAGAATCAATTAAAAACCGTATACATGTCATCAAGGATCTAATCAAGGATGCGCAAAAAGTGCAAGAGGATGAACTAAAGAACATCGTGTTGCCTTGGTAAATAGAATTGAGGAGTTGTCAGGAAAGCTTTTTGATGATGATCACACCTTTCTTTCGGCTCGCAAAATTGTTCAAGTATTAAAGGAGGCTATTCAGAAACAAGTGGAAGATGAAGCAATTTCATTGGCTTCAATGGACACTTTGTGCAATATATAGTTGACCTTGGACAATCTCGAAACACATGTAGATAAATGCAAGAAATTTTGTTCTTCTACAAAGAAGTTTGTCACTAAGGTTCATACCATTATTGATTACACTTCAGGACCGAACGAGACATTGATGCAAGAGATCTTGAAGAGATATGAAGATTTCTAAGCCCAAAGCAAGGAACCATAAATATTTTTGCATTTTGAGATAGTTAGATTTCATGCTTTTTCATATGCTTTATGTAAATAGGCATTGCATTTTTACATGTCTTTTTGTACTCATGCAATTAAATGTAAAAAAAAAAGATGTCCTACAATCATGGACATCACGTTTGAATAAGTCAAAAGTTAGTTAAGGTTTTTCCTAGAATATCTCTTAGCTCTCACTTATAAATAAGAGAGAGCTCTATTGTATTATTTACCTCTTATCTATTGCAACGAAGTGTTGCTCAATTGTAAAGCAATTTTGAAATTTTGAGTTCATATTGTGATACTTTATTCAATCAATAAAGAAATCGAACTTGCATACCAAACTTTGTGTTGGATCAATTTTGAATGAATTTGAAGTTTCTTACGTCTCTACATTTATTTATCTTATTATATAATTGAGTTAGCAGTATTTTATCAATTGTGTTTGAAGGGCATACAAACTATATTTTATAGACTTTGTGCTATATCATTTAATTGGGATTGTGGATATCTTTTTGGTGAATGATCTTCAAGAATTTATGCTTGGAATCATTCATTCTATTTGTGGATCTGTTTGTGAAGTAGAATGAAGTTTTTTTGCTTCATTTGCATTAGTGATTACTTTATTGAAGAACTCATCATTGAAAACAACAGAAAGACTTTGTGCTTTCGTTGGTTTTTCAGTTACAAATCTTTATTTTTCCAGTATTCTTAGATTTTCCTTTGACAAATTAAGAATATTGGAGATTATTGCTTTAGTTTTAACTTAGTGTTGAAAAGCATCACATAGTATCAATGTGGAACATTGTAAACATATTATATTAAAGAAGAGAGAATCATGAATGTAACATACACCCCCATGGTTAGAATAGTGTAAATATTGTTAAATATAGAATAGTTTACTTTCATTCCTATAAGTAGTAAGAAGGGAGCCTCCCCTTTTTGAGAGGAGAGATTTTGTCTCACATAACTGTGGCTGAAATTCAAGTTTTGTATTTTGTAAAGGGTACAAAATTTCCTCCTAACATTTTTTTGGCAACTCCACTAGGGAATGAAGCATGCAATTGAAGCCTCACACTTTGATTGAAGTGGACAAATACTCCAGTGTCTTATTGTAAGCTTGTTTATATTTTTGTTGCTAATTTCTCTTTTGTTTCAAAGTCTTCATACTAGTTGACAAAATTTATACACGAAGTCTAAGGGTGCAAGGTGTGGTTGATTTGCTCTACCAATTGTTACAACGTCATAATATTATTCATTTTCCTCTACGAGCAAGGTCACTGTTACAACGTACTGCAAGTTATCCTTCATGGAGATTAAGATCACTACTTCTAAGTGAATCTTTTGTTTTTCAAAAAGTTCCATTTCAAGTACCTGTTATTCAAATTATTATGTCTCAACCTCATCCACCTCCTAGACCTTGGGGAAATGCTTTTGGTCCTCTCAATTTGGTGGATCCTTTACATGAGCTTCCACATGTTTCTCGTAAGAATATACAAAAATTCTATGGTGATGGAAAGCAACATCTTGATGAACACATCGTTTCCTTCTAAATTGTTTGTGGTGTTCTTGGTGTTGAGAATGAAGATGTTGATGTAAGGTTTTTTGTTGAGACTTTACAAGGAGTAGCCGTTGAGTGGTTCTACACTTTTTCTCCTAGTGTCATTACGAATTGGAATAATCTTTGCACCAAGTTTGAAGAGAGGTTAAAACCTATTGAAGATGCACACACCTTGTTGGTACAACTAACTACTATAAGGAAAGAGGCACGTGAACCCATGTGTGATTTTGTGGCTAAATTCAATAAGCTTATGGTAAGGATTCCCACAGAGGCTAAACCGATAACCCATAATCTTAAGTGCTTTATCATCAATACGTAACTTCCAGAGGTAAGCTTCTTGTTGCGTAGGGAAGTCATACCTGATCTCAAGGCTACTCAAGCACTAGCTATGAGCGTTGAAGATGATTTGATACTCACCAATGGCAAAATAAGAACAAATCAACATAGAAAAAGGCCAAGCATCAAATTCTTCATCTTCAAATAACAACTCTAACTTTGCGGATCTCATGGTACAAATGTTGGCAAATGAGTTGTTGGCCTTGAAGAAGCAAGTCTCAAATACTTCTTATAAGGATGTTCCAAGAAGAAATTTCTCGAATTCTTTCAATTATTTTGAAAATAGAAATCAGAACCATCTTCGTGCGCCGAAGGGAAGGCTTTCTCTAGAAGCTCCACCTACCAATGCGGTCATAGGGTATTATGAAGCAGAGAAAGATGAGTATGCACAACTGGACTATCCTATGGAAGAAAATGTTGATCTATTTTAGGATGAAGAAATGAATCCAGTTGGCAACTCAAACATTGGTTATTTGCAAGTTGTGAATGAATCTGATGATGAGGACTTAGTAATTGATACATATGTTGTTTTCACATGGTCACAATAGAATCAAATTGATTGAGCTCAAGTTGATGCTCCAAAAGAAAAGGACAAGCCACTAGTAACTATTTCAAAAAGAGGATCTCCTTTGCCTTGGTAGTCGAAAGATACAACAAATAAACAAGTGCTCCTCGTCCTCTTCTAGTTCCTTCAATACCAAAATCCAACGTCCAAGTTACTAAGACCAGTGTCCCTTTTGTTAAACCTATCAATGAAGTTACCTCATCCTCTTTATAAAGTTCCTTTCAAGCTATTGATATTATTGACCATGTAAAGAGGACAAAAATACAAATGTCTAAAACCAAATACCTCAAGGCTAATTCTGATCAATTTGACAAGCTGGTCAAGTTTGTTAGAGATAAAGGAATTACTCATAGTAGAGATTCTTCTTCAGATGTTCTATCGTTCCAAAGCCTAAGCCTCCTCAAAATAACTTAATGACTACTCCTTCATCCGCTCCTGGAATAATTGACCCATTTTATATTTCTTTGCTTTTCAATGGCTTTAAGTTGAGTAATTGTGTTATAGACTCTGATGCATCTGATAATGTTATGTTCACCAAGGTAGCTACTGCTTTGGGTTTCAATCTCACAAAAAAAATTGGTCGTTGTTTCTCTATGGAGTACAAGCAAGTACCTTTAATTAGACATATTAAGGTTGAACAATTTGCATTTGTTGCATATCTAGAAAAGAAGATCAAGATGACAGTCTTGGTAGCAGATATTCTAGCGTCCTATAGTATTTTACTTGGACATAATTTTTTGTAAAGATTTAGGAGGAGAACTTAACATGGATATGTTAGAGGCTAGGATGCCCGTAAAGGGTGTGATGTAAAAGTTGGTTCCTGAAAGGGAATCTAATTTTTTAGTGACTAAGTCTGATGATCCAAGAGCTCAAATTTTATTTGAGTCTTCAGGCATTGGTACTTATTATTTACTAACAGATGAGGTTGTTGAATCTTCATCAAGAAATACAAAACATGAGTTAGAAAGTGTTGGCTCATCTCCATCAATAAATGAATCGTCTTTTGATGATTTGTCCTTCACAAATTATTGAGCTTCATTAGATGATGAAGTTATAGATTTTGAAACTACAAGCCTTGGTGATCCAAATGATGTTTGGGTAATTGAGTTCGATGGTAGTTGTTCTTCCATCGGTTCAGGAGCTAGAATTGCTTTTCTCTCTCCAAAATGAGAAATATTTCCTTTAACTTTCAAATTACGGTTTGATAATACTAATAACACAACGGAATATGAAGCTTTGTTATTAGTTATGAAGGTTGCAAGTAAGAAAAGAATCAAGAATCTCCATGCTCAAGGTGATGCTGAGATGATAGTCTACCAAATAAGGAATTTGTACCAAACCAAGAATGATAGACTTAGGCATTATCGTAATCTCGTTTAGGATTGCATTGAGGAGTTTGATGCTTTCGATATTTCTATAGTTCTAAGAGAGTATAATGATAGAGTTGATTCCTTAGCAGTTTCAACTATGCTCTTGACACCACGCAAGGATTTTCATGGACCTACCTATACCATTGAGTTGATCTTCCACCCAAGTGTTCCTGACAACTCAGACAATTGGCAGATTTTCAATGACAATCATTAGATTGTAGCCTTTTTGGAAAAGGCAAAAAAATTTTGATGAGTTGTACTTTGAAGGAAGTGATTCTCCACCTTGAGAATTTGTCTCTTAATTTGATTTGATTACAGGTGAAGAGTTTTTATAGCTCAAAGGGAATAAAATTCCAAAGGGATTTGTATCCCTTGAAATACTTTTTTACAAAAATAATCATTATGTAAAAAAGCGACAATCTGATTCTAATTCATCAAATGAAGTTGAGCAGATCAACTTGGGAACCGAAGCATATCCTAAAATGGTGAACATCGAAAAGTGTTGCATTGCTAAGGAAAGAGAATAGTTTGTTGAATTACTATGGTAGTACATGGACATGTTGGCATATTCTTATGAAGATTTAAAATCCTTTCTTCCAAAAGAAGTGCAACACGAGATTCCACTTAAAGCAAGTGCATTGCCTTACAAGAAAAAACAAAGGCAATACAATCCCAAGATTTCTGGAACTATCCTTTCAAAAATATAGAAAATTTTAAATGCACGAATCATTTTTCTCATCCACCATTCAACGTGGTTAGCCAATATTGTTCCCACTCATAAAAAGAATGATGAAATTCACATATGTGTGGATTTCAGGAATCTAAATTAATTATCACTGAAGGACAACTATCCTCTTCGAGTGATGGACCAAGTTCTTCAAACGGTGACTGGATCTAAGATGATTTCTATGTTAAATGGTTTCTCTGGTTACAACCAAATAGAGGTCATTCCAGATGATCAACATAAGATTTACTTTACAATGCCATGGGTTACTTTCACGTACCTCGAGATGCCTTTCAGTTTTATTAATGTTGGTGCAACATTCCAGCATGCAATGGATCTAGATTTTTGTGACATAATGGGTAAGTTCATTATAGTTCAACTTGATGATCTCAAAATATTTTCAAAGAAGCATCAAGAACATTTCTTTCATTTGAATTAAATCTTGGAGAGGTGTCGACAACACAAAATTTCCTTGAATCCTAAAAAGTCAAATCTTGGGGTTATAGAAGGTAAGCTTCTTGATCACATTGTGTCCAAGGAGGGTATCAAAATGGATCCCAAAAGGTTCAAGAGTATCCAAGCTCTTACTTTGTCATCAAGTAAGAAATTGGTTCATTCTTTCTTCGGAAAGGTTAACTTTATGTGAAGATTCGTACCAAATTTCGTAGAAAAGACTCGTCATATTGTTAATATTATGAAAGGAACTTCCACATTTCATTAGATTGCAGAAGGGAAAGTTGCATTTAATGATATTAAAGAAGTTATTACTCCTGCACCAGTATTGGTCTGTCTAGACTACACGAAGGAATTTATCATGTACAATTATGCTTCTGAGCATACACTCTCGATGATCTTGGTGTAGGAGAATAGCGAAGGATTTGAATCCCCAATTGCATTCATGAGTTATCCTTTGAAGAATCATGAACTAAAATATTCCTAGATGGAGAAACATGCTTTCGTTGTGGTTAAGGCGGTCAATCATTTCAAGTTTTACATCCTTAACAGTCATGTCAGAGCGTTGGTACTAGATTCGACTGTCAAGTCCATCTTGATGCAACAGGAATTTGGTAGGAAAAGGGGAAATTAGATTGCCAAGATATAGGAATACGACATGGATATTAAGCCTACCAAACTAGTGTGTGGGCAAGGTTTATGTCAGCTTATTGTTGATAATAATCTCAATGAAGAAGTTTCAGAGGAGGAGGTGAGTTCTAAATATTTCCCAAAGGTTTTGTTTGTTAGTACTACTGATGAATGGTACTCGAATATTGCTCATTTCCTTACATATGGAGAATGTTTGGATCACCTTACACCCAAGGAGAAAAGAACTGTCAAGCTCAAATCAACAAATTTTTTCTTATGGGACAATGGACTCTATAAGCGTAGCTTGGATGGTAATTTCTTATATTATGTGGATAAAGCACAACAAAGCAAGTTGTTGAAATCTTTTTCACGACTTATCATGTGGAGGACACTTTTCTACACCAGTTACATCCCACAATATTATGAGGGCTAAGTATTATTGGCCTACTCTTTTTCAAGATGTGTACTTGTGGGCACGTAAAGGTGAACTATGTAAACAATTCGTAGGCAAGCCGAAGTTGGCAGCTCTACCCTTAAAACCAATCATCATTGAACAGCCCTTTTAGCAATGGGTTATTGATGTCATTGGCGTAGTGAATCCACCCTCAAGTGCGAGACACATCTATGTCCTCATTGCTATCGACTACTTCACCAAATGGGTGGAGGCAATACCGGTAAAGCATGCTACTTTAGAGGTAGTGTGTAATTTCTTGAAAGATAACATTATTTCTAGGTTTGGTGTTCCAAACAAAATTATTGAAAATAATGCTTCAACTTTCTCATCAAGTGAGATCACTGAATTATGTTTTGAGCATGGAAATACACTATCACATTCATTCGACTATTATCCACAAGGTAATGGTTAAGCTGAATCGAGTAACAAGAAATCGATGACCATCATTTGTAAGCTTGTTGATGAGAATCAATGATTATGGCACAAAGTGTTGTATGATGCTTTGTGGGATGATAGGATTACCCCAAAGCGGGTGATAGGTATGTCCCTGTTTCAACTCCTTTACAGGTTGAATGTTGAAATTTCCATCATAATGGAACTACCTGCCCTCAAATTGGCCAAGGCCATCGAGGATGAGACTTTCGACAACTCAGTTGATAAGCACATCATGTATCTCTCCAAATTAGAAGAGAAGCATGTACAAGTGGCAAACCATTACAAAACACCAAGAACAAGTGAAGAAGCTTTTTGACAAGAAATAAAATTCTTGATATTTCCAGGTTGGAGATCTAGTTCTCTTGTGGGATAAGAGAAGAGAACCAAAAGGTATGCATGACAAGTTTGATTCACTGTGGATGGGTCTGTTAAAGATACATCAGATCCATGGTGAAAATAGCCTTCTTCTCCAATATGAGGATGGCATGCCATTCACACTTCCACACATCGAGCATCATCTGAAACACTTTGCTCAATGGGGTGACAAATATATCATGTAAATATTTGTATAGTCATTATATATTTTTTTTTAATTTTAAAGTCTTTTTGAGTCTTTTTTTTGTCACTTGACTCTACACCCAATAGATGGATGGAGGCACTTAGAGTCTAGAGTTTTTCTCCCTTCGATCGTTTCAAAGAATGACCGAAGGAAGCTCCCCAACTAGAGCCAACTATTATCCTTGAATCTAGTTGCTCTTGATTATGGGATAACTCCCTATGGAACTTGTTTGTTTTACACGCCCATGCACTGTAAGAATGCAAAACGAGGCATAATTTCACTTGCCTTTATGCATGGTCCTAAGCCTCGAGTCATCCCCTCGAGCGCTCGCTTCTTCCCATTTCTTGAGAAGCTTCAACATGAGTATTTTATCAATTTTCACTCTTTCGAAAGAATTTTTTTTACCCATGTAGAGGCACTATTTTTCAGCGCTCCTACATGGGTTGTAAGAATTTTTTTATGTGCAGTGGCACTGAAAATCAACGCCACTATACATCTTTAACTTTTCACAATATGCAGGAACATGCCTTTTTAGTGTCTTTGCATGTGTTCTGTGTTTTTGAAAAATGCATAGGCGGACTTTTTCACCGTCCATGCACTTTCTCACCCTCACACACATGAAATTAATGAATTTCAGTTCATTAATGCAACTTTCTTTAACACTTTTAAAAGGTTTTTAATAGCTTTTTAAAGTTTTTTTTACCTCATTTGTGATTTTTCAAATTCTTTTTCTTTCATTGTCAATCGATTTTCATTGATTGAGAAATTTTGAGGACTACTTCACGGATCTCACCGGATTTTTGAGCTAGGGTTTTCAAAGCTTCTTTTTCCAAGTACGTTCTTCCTATTTTTGCTTCCTCATTTTGCCTTTATTTCTTAGATTGTCATTATAATCTTGCCTCTTTTTGTTTTTAGGGTTTTATTTCATTTTCCTATTAAGCTCTTCCTCTAAGATGTTTCTTCTTCTCATTGATTTATTTTCTCCATGATTTATTTTTGGTCAATGTATGGATCTAAGGTGATTTACATGTTTGGGTTTTACCAAATACACAACAAATTATCATTTCCTTGAATTACCCTAAGACATCTTCGAAGTTGTCAATATTTCCTCTATGATCTTTGTGAAAGACATTAAATTTTCTTGACTGTGTTGAAGGTTTCCTTCACCTTTGTGAAATCACCAAGAAACCTTGCCATTACATAAAGTTTTTTATGTAAAAGCATTAAATTTCTTGGCTTAAACATGCCAAGCAGAGTATAAGCCTGGATGCATAGGCAGGATTTTCTTTACCACCTGAGCATGATGTTTTTTCCCAATGTGTAACGACATGAAAAATATTCGCTCTTGCATATCTAGTTTCTTCTAACTTTTGTTAAGTTTGTGGATGTAGAGGCGGGCTTTTTCACCAACTCTACACAAAGGGATCTCCAAAAATGTAATAGCGGTAAAATTTGTTGCCGCTACAATCTTGTGTTTGCCAAGTCTCTAGATGCAATGGCAAAAAATTTCACCACTTTCACAAGCATAAAGCCTACCCTAAAATGCACAGGCATTGATTTTTACCACCTTTGCATATAATATGAAATCTTCCCAAGAGATGAACAAGCACTAAAAAATAGTGCTGATGAATAAAATCTCCTAAGTCCTTCAAGGAGTGTAAGGGCACTGATTTTTAGCTTTGATGCACAAAGAACTTGAAAAAATACAAGCAATGCAGTGTAGAATTTTATCGCCGATGCATAAATAAACCTTCCCAATATGCAAGTGTGCTGAAAATCAGTGCCCCTGCATGAAAAACAAAAAATTTCACTAACTCCCATAAATCTTCTAAAAAGCATTTTGAACTTTGTTTTGCCTGCATTCGCTTAATTTTTCTCGCTCCATTGATCATATATGCTTGCTCCAAAGTGCTCACTTGGCTTTCTGCATTCTCGCACATACATAACACACACTCTCCTAATATTAGAAAGATCTCTTGTTTGCTTGTAGTTGATTTCCATCTCCTTTTAGGTTTTCCTCGAAGGAATTCATCATAAGACATTAGTTGGTTTTTGGTGCGTTCGATGATAGCTAAAGAATATTTTTCATCAAGCAAGAAGGAAAAAATGAAATACAAATATCAGGGCATTTATCCTCCTACGCTGGTCACATCCAAGATCGATGAGATCAAGGATACATAAATTGGACATCTTGATATGAATGACTTTGTTAAAAGAATAGAGAAGCAACCCCTAGAAAAGTATTTAGAGGCAATTGTTCATAGTAACATTCATCGGGTTGCCTCATTCCCAGTGCATACTCATTGTCTAGAGTTTGTGTTGCAAGTTGACTCACACTACATCTAAGAGGATAGAAGTGTTAGAGACTCCTCAGGACAAGTAACGATGAGATTGGATGTTGATTTTTTTGACATGGTTTTCCAAGTCCCAACCACGGAAAAATATACAAATATGACTATTCAACATGGTCAAGAGGCTTATGATTAAGATCAAAATGGAAGCCAAGTAGTTGATTAATGTGAAATGGTTAAAGACCCAAAGGCCTAACATTTCAAGATGGCCTAAAAACCTTCCTCACAATGATTTCAAGGAGGATGTGTGTGATATGATTACTCTTATAAGTAGAGTGAAAGGATTGCCAACTTCATCAACTTTCCAAGAATGAATGTATGAGTACATCAAGATTATCAAGAAAAGGACAAGTCACATTGATTAGGGTGAACAAATCAGTGATGAAACCCATGAGCAACTCATCAAAATGCATTCTACATTGAATTTCTATATGACTTCATACCTGGTGTATGTTGCGGTAGTAATGAGGCAATATCCAGGTCTAACTACAAAAGGGGATAGAAGGTATGTACCAATGTACAAGTACTATACCCAAATCACCCTCAGAGGTAGCATAAAACACTTCAGGAGGGTAAACGATGCTTTCTTTGCACCCTTACTATGCATGTTTGATTTATCCTTCGAGAAGAAAAGGGTTTATGATGAGTCGTGAAAAGTTATGAATAAATACAGATGTATCTTTCTACAATTTCCTACCTTTACATACCATAGTGTGGGTTGCTACACTCGATATTTGTATAGGAGTGAATTTGCACCCCTCTTGCAAATTCCCCTTTTACACCCTCTACTTTAGGAAAATCAATCTCGTCTAAGAAATTCCACATCACCTATTTGCAATGCATCCACTTGACACTTGTCCTTTGTGTTGGTGGGGGAAATTCTGTCAAGGATGCGCATTGCGCATGGGTGTCTACACAATGCACTATCGTCCCTGATAGATTCTTGCCTTTGGAATCCATGAAGACGTTACATTCTCTATTGACAATGAAGCATAATGCCTTTATGCCTTCCATCCGACCTTTGAATGGATTTTTCCCTCCTATTTCTTCTTAAAATGCATGTCTTTGATCCTTATTCCTTCTTCTAAACAATCTCACACGTCGGCCTAATTTTGGCTTCATAATTCTTGAGCTCCTACGCATATTCTCTATGTCTTGTTGCGCTTTTTCCACCATTGGAGTTGTGACCTAGTGTCTCAAGGGATTGCTTCTTCGTTGTTCCAGCAACATAGACCTTACAAAGCTTGCGTCCTCCTCTACATGCTTGAGGGTACCTTAGTTGAGAAGGTGATATTGTTTCATTTCTTCATTTCTATAGTAGTATCACTTGATTTACGTAGCATAGTGTTATTGTTATTATTCGGTATCTTTTCTACTATTCTCTTTATCGCATTTTCTATCTCATGGCTTTCCTAGTTGTCTGTGGAGGTGGAAACACCAAGGGAGGGTTGACTGTGGCAAACCCCTATATATCCCGAACATTTTTCCTCTCTTGGCTGTGTATGTATGAGTTCGTGTGGAGCTTGCTAAAAAACTAGAGTCTTAGTGATTTATTATTCACTACCTTCATTTCTTGTCACTTCTACATCATCATTATAGTTATCTTGCTTATTCTTTTTATTTTCACTTCATTCAGTACTTTAAACCTTATTTGCTAAGTTGTTAGTGTCTCTTGTGCCTTGCATTGTACTTTTGTACATTTTGGTCGTACGAACGCCAATGCCCTAGAGAGATGCCAACACACTATGTTATCATCCTTGACCCACACCTCTATCCTTCAGTAGAGAGATGTCTAAGGTATGGTTCGAGTTCCAAAATCCTACTCGTTTAGCCCCATCAAATCTCTCAAATTAGTAGAGTGACAAAAGCACTTGAGAGTGTTCTTGATTCTCTATCCTTGACAATAAACACCCACGTGGTTGAGGTAGATTAGGGTAGCTCTTTGCTCTCGGCTCTTTGTGACCTGGAGCCTTGGTGTGGTTGGTCCCCCTCCTCTACATTTTGGTGAATCCAACATGAACAACGTCCATCCATTTCTTTGTGTTAACACTTTTTCGCTCGCACTTGACAACTGTTATTGACTCGGATGTTGTGAGGTTTTATGAGCATCACAACCCAGTCTACGACCTCTAGGTACATTGTTAGAAGAAGTGTATGACACCTACCAATGGAAAAGATGAAGGTCACTTTCAATTTTAGTACTGGATTTCTATAGGATTTTCAGATGAGATGGGTTTCATAGATGAGACCACTCATGCACCCATTCCTCCAATGTCCTCTATGACCTTCTCTATGAATAAGGATGACATTGTGCATATTCTTGCAGAAAAATTCTTAGCATTAGACAGGAGGTTGTTTGACCTCATAAATCATTTAGAGAAAGCACTGAACATGACATGAGTTTCTAGGCTTGCTAGTGAGGTGAGATACATGTTAGGTTAGGATCAGACATGCATGGAGTTCTTACGCACCCTCACCGATCTAACCGAAGCATACATCCCTTTGTATAAACCTAGATTGGGTACCACCTAAGGGGAGGTTATCGACACTTATGAGAGACAAATAGGTGTCTTGATGCCTACCATGTATGTATGCATGGCTGAAGTAGGCCCCTCGGTTAACATCTCCTCTGCTTTCGAGAAACTCCGCACACTTAAGGTGAGTAGAATACCCCTTGGTTTCAGCTTCACCCTTTGTACTACCCTTGGTGGCGGGGGCTTAGGCAAAATGAGTGGTGGTGGATTTAGTAGTGGTGGCGGTGTTGGTGGTGGTGGCTCTAGCGGTGCATCCGTAGGTGGTTCTAGTAGTGGTGGTTCTAGGGGAGGCTCCATTGGACCTTTGTCATATTTAGACCCTGTTTTGAATGCTCTTTTTCAGAACATGGGAGAAATGCAAAATCAGTTGGTGAGTTATTCCAAAGCTTCCACCCAACCTATCTTCCAACCCTATTTTTGACATAGTCCACCATCGATGACGATCTCGAGCACTCCTTCCCTTAGAGAATGGAGATTCCTAAGTTTGAGAAGTATGGTGGTAAAGGGGATTTGCAGACACATGTATCAACTTTTAATGCCATGTGCATGGATTTATTTCACCACGATGCCCTAATGGCAAAAAAATTTCCTCGGTATCTCAAGGATACAACACTCGAGTGGAATTGTTCCTTGCTTGATAATTTTATATTCTCATTTGACCAGCTCATCAATCAATTTCTTTGTCAATTCTAGGCTAACATTAGTTCGAAGATGACCTTCTTGGATCTTGTCCGATGTAAGCAGAGAGAACATGAGAAGATAACTAAATTTATAGCACGATACCAAATGCTCTTTTCATAGATCTTGTACCTGCTTCCCGACTCAGGCGTGCAAAAGGTATTCATAGGAAACCTGCAATGAGCCTGACAGGAGAAATTTAACCTAATGAAGTACCCTTCTTTTGCACATCTGTGTGTTGTATTGCGAGAGCATCAAAAAATGGTGGTTCGGTTTGGGGGATCTTCCTCATGCTCCTATTCTAAAGGAAAATCTATTATGTCTATTTCAGGAAAAAGGAAAGGTTGTTGCAAATGTAGTTGTCATGACTAATGATCATGACCTCAGGCACAATAGAAAGTTTACAAAGCTAGCTGAATCTTATTCTTCTATTCTGCAAAAGTTATTGAAGGATAAGATTATAATATTAGAAAATCCATGACCTTTGAAGGAGCCTTATCCTCATTAGTATGATGGGGGTGCTTTTTGTTAGTAATATCGTGTTAATGGGCATGATACCGTGTGTTGCATGCATCTGCATCATGAGATACAAGATCACATCGACGATGATACCATTTGTCTCAATGGGAAGAAATAGAACACAAATAAGTCAGTAGCAAAGGCCAATAGCAAGTTGTAGATTTACACGGACCCATTTTTTATCCTATTCTTTGAACTTGATTATTAACCATTTTGATGCTTCTCCTAAACCCTTGGCCTATGTTAATATGGTTTCGTTTACTCCTCCCCATAGCCTATGATTGGTTCGTCAGATGTGACTTTCACCTCGCAGGACTTGCCTCTAAATAACAAGCCCTCTCCCTTATACATTCTAGCTCACCTTAATGGAAATATTGTGATAGCAGTCCTTGTTGACCCTGCGAGCCGAGTAAATGTTATTATGGAGGAGGCGTTATGGCTAAATTCATTACAGAGGGAGGAATATGAGAAAACAAAATCTATTATATGTACACATGATGGTCTCTCTATTGCATTGTATGGCTCTATAACTCTTTTCATCCTAGTTGGACCTAGGGTTATGGATACAACTTTCAATGTCATTTCGGAGTCCAATCTATTCAAGGTGAAGTTGGGCATCCCATGGCTAGCTTCCATGAATGGAATTGCCTCCATCATTCACAAATGTTTAAAGTTCTCTAATGAAGGTGTCATGCATGCTGTGTATGACACTAGATGTCAATCATTGGTATCCCATGGGGGTTATTCCTTGGATCATCTTTGGCCCACCTTGGTTGGTCTGATCCCTCCTAAAATGGACATAATTTACCAAAACTACACGAAGTACAAAATCGGGGGCAAGGGATAACCGAAAGTGACTCTCTCGGTAGTGCAGTGACAAGTTGTCTCTTCCTATCGTAAGGGAAAGGAGAAGTTTTCCCATGCTTAGAGCCTCGCCTCTGCCTCCCTCCTTGAAGAGGAACTTTGGGTTACTATTGGTTTTCACATGAGTCTGATGGTGCCTACTCGGTGAAAGGAAAAGATATAGGTACTTGACCTTCCTACCTTACTCATGGGACCTTGCCCCAACGTGTGGTAAGGGGAAGGGTCCCTGTGGGGAGTCCTTTGTGTCTCAGCCTCCTCGGCCTCCTACTTATCCTACCTATAAGGTAGTGAACAGGAAGAGGCCCACCACAGAGGCATTAGAGATTGCTCCCCTCATTGTCATTCCATCTTCTCAACATCTTCCTCTTGTTCTAGTTCAGGAGTCTCTCCCTCCATCGAAAATGGTCATGATGGACACTCCTATGGTCGAACAAGAGTCTTCCATCCCTTCTCAATATCTGACCTCTAGCTCTCAGAGTCGCAATATTTGCCTTACACGTGAGCACAAGCATCAGAGAAAGGATTTAGCCACTGAGAATGCTGCCTTAAAAAGGAAGGATGGGGAGTCAAAAGTTTCTACTTTGGCACCTTCTATCATTTCCTCCTCTCCCATCCTGTCTGCTTCAGTTCCTTCAACCTCCGTCTTGCTTCCGAATCCCACTACGAGCGTAAGCGACCCTCACCTGAAGAGGGTGTAGGTGTTTATTGCTCCTTTGGTTAAGCTACCTCTTTTGATGTCCCTCCTAGACATCCAATTGCTTCCAAAGCCCATGGACACACTGAATACCTCAATGGTGTCTGCTACAATTTTCTCCTCTTCCTCTATGCCTTCTGCCTCGTCCATAGGGATCTCGCATCCTTCGATGAAGCAGAAGATGGAGGATGAACCCATTAGCAATGGGGTTGAACGAGGGGTTCACCTTCTTTGGAGGGTGGTTATGCATTAGCTTGTGTCATCCTTGTGATGAAAGAATTTCCAGCGTCCTCGAAGTTTGTCACTGCTCCCAAGTCTCTCGATGAGCCTAGAAGTGAATCTCGGGTGCCTCCTCCCTGGCCCGTTGAGTTAACATATGGTACTCTTGTGAAGTGCATGTTTAATTCTGCAAATGAGGTATCGACCCTATCAGTGATCTTCGCAAAGTCGCTGACCTTCACCCCACAAGAACTAAGTGGAGGAGACCCTGGGGTGCCTTCTTCTTTGGCTCTTGTTGTGGGGG
This sequence comes from Sequoiadendron giganteum, assembly GCA_007115665.2. NCBI lineage: Eukaryota > Viridiplantae > Streptophyta > Pinopsida > Cupressales > Cupressaceae > Sequoiadendron > Sequoiadendron giganteum. Next base: position 440,896,968 of record CM021105.1, read on the forward strand.
GGTTAGAGGATTACCCCTTGATTTTTCACCCTTGCAAGCTCATCTGCCTTCCCCTTATGATTATCTAGATTGGGAGATTGAAAACCTCTTGGTTAATGAGGACTACGAGGTGCCTCTTCTTTATCTATAGAGTAGATTGTGTATGTTTGTGTTCCCCCGTGTTTACATTATGTGTTCCTGGATGACCCTTGTCACCCTTGTAGGTGCTTAGATATAAGAGTGTTTATGTGTCGTGAAACTTCCTCTATTTGTTACATCATTCTTCCTCTATTGTGTATTGATTTTCGATAATTGGGGATGATGCAAAGTGTTAGGGGCATTTAGGCTTCCCTTTCATGTTGACCCAATTTTTTATTTTTATTTTGTATTCACGTACATTCTTCATATGGTCTAATATAGTAGGGGGTTGATGATAATTAATTTATATATTATTATAGCTATTTATCTATATTTATGAGCATCTCTGACCCTGAAATATCATACCACCCCTATGTCCCTTGTTTGTAATGTTATTGTTCCTTCTCACGTTGCTGTTCTCTTGTCTTTCTTGCTTATTTCATGATGTTTTAGTGGTCATGTGTTGTCCCTTGCATGTGCGACAACATTGCCATGGTTATATATCGCTATGTTTCGTGGGCCACAACATCACTTTTTCATTCTTTATTTTCTCTCCTTAGGATGCCATGTGCCTTTGTGTTTAGCACGCACCATCCTAAGGGGGGCTATCATGTCACTTTTATTTTTAGAAAACTCATTCAGTGGCCAATAAATATTTTCTCAAAAAACCTGTTCAAAAATCGCATTCCTCAACAAGGACCCCTAATGGAATACTTTTCCTTCATCATGGGTTCGTAAAGAAATAATTTGAAAAACCTTCCTCTGAGGAGGGAGCACCTTCCCCTGTAGGTGAAATATGACCTTCCTCTTACGAGGGGACTTTCTTCCTTTTGAATTCCTTGATGAAGTGAAAATATTCCAAAAGGATTCCTTGATGTGAATTAATTTGTGAAAAATACTCTTATACTTTCAAACTACACGTTCCTTGAGTGGACCCTTTTTCTTTTGAAGGGTTCCTGAGGGACCCCTTTGAAAGCTTCTTCAATTTTTGACTATCTTTGTGACTATTTGCTTGCTTGTTTGCCTATGTGGCTACTTTTTTTTTTCTAACATGTTTTGTCTGTGGATTAACATGTTGCTTTGTAGGTGCACCTGTGAAGCTGCTTTCTAGTCCGACTATGTGGAGTCCCCTCACATCAGGCTTCCTTCAAGAGAGAGTACCTGAGGGTGCCTTCTTTGTGGGTCTAAGGACCTGCGAAGCACTTGCATCCTACAGGATTTGTTCATAATTAGTCTATGAGCCTTCGATGTACTTTGATCAAATTTGTAGTTCTAAGGATCTTCAAAGTACTTTGTTCAATCCTCCTCAAGAGAGAGTACCTATGGAGCCATTTTCTTGCACTGCACTTTTGAGTTTGCCAGATTGCAGTTCACTTCCTTGATGATTCATGTATACATTTCTAGACTATTTCAATCTACTTTACCGAACATTCATTGGCACTCATGCTTGCTAAAGTGGAGGCAAAATGTATAGGAGTGAATTTGCACCCCTCTTGCAAATTCCCCTTTTACACCCTCTACTTTAGGAAAATCAATCTTGACTAAGAAATTCCACATCACCTATATGCAATGCATGTACTTGGTGCTTGTAATTTGTTTCAATGGGGGATTTTTTGATGAGGATGTGTGCATGGTGTGTGGACGTCTACGTGTCGCGCTTCCATACCTAATAGATTCCTACCTTTGGAATCCGCAGAGACGTTACGCTCTCCATTGGCGATGAACCGTAATGCCTCTGCACCTTCCAACCGACCTTTGAATGAATTTTTCCCTCCTAATTATTCTTAAAATGCATGTATCTGATCCTCATTCCTTCTTTTGAACAATCTCACACGTTAGCCTGATTTTGGCTTCACAATTCTTGAGATCCTACGCATCTTCTCTATGTCTTGTGCTTTTTCCACCATTGGAGTTGTGACCTAGTGTCTTGAGGGACTGCTTCTTTGTTGTTGCGATACCGTAGACCTTACCAAGCTTGCATCCTCCCCTACGTGCTTGCGGGCACCTCGATTGAGAAGGTGATATTGTTTCATTTCTCCATTTCCATAACACTGTCACTTTATTTATGTAGCATAGTGTTATTATTATTGTTTAGTATATTTTCTACTATTCTCTTTATCACATTTTCTATCTAGTGGCTTTCTTGCCTGTTTGTGGAGGTAGAAACACCAAAGTGGGGGTTTGAATACGAAAAACCCCTATACAAACCCAATATTTTTCTTCTCTTGGTTGTGTGTAGGTATGAGTTCATGTGGAGCTTGTTGGTGAACTAGACTATTAGTGAGTTAATATTCACCACCTTTGTTTCTTGTCACTTTTACATCATCATTAAATTTATCTTGCTTATTCTATTCATTTTCACTTCAGTTAGTACTTTAAACCTTATTTGCTAAGCCGTCAGTAGGCTCTTGTGCCTTGCACTATACTTTTGTACTTTCTATTTGTACGAACACCAGCGCACTAGAGAGACGCCAACATGTCACACTATCATCCCTGACCCGCGTTGTTGTCCTCTGGCAGAGAGCTATTTGAGGTACGATTTGGGTTGCCGAAGCTTGCTTGTTTATCTCCATCAAATCTCTTAGATTAGTAGAGGGACAAAAGCACTTGATAGTGCGCTTCATTCTCTATCCCTGATGATAAACACCTACACGGTTGGGATAGATTAGGGATGCCCTCTTCTCTCGACTCTCTATGAGTTGGAGCCTTGGTGTGGTTGGTCCCCCTCCTCTACAATATCCTTACATGTTGTCGAGGTATCCTTCTTACAAGTGGGATTGATGGAACTATGTAGATAGGTTATCACAGCGCACAATGAGCATCAAGCCATTCATAAGCCATGGATTAAATTTCTATCACTATTGGTAGATATTCAATACAGACAACACCCAAGGCCAAAGTTGTGGTATGAGAGATGCATATCATGAATCTAAGGACTTACAGATGTAGAGTTGATTTTGATTATATAGGAACAAAAAGAAAAATCAAAACCAGTCATAGACATGTTTATTATTTTGAAGATATTTGGGTTGATTGCAGAGACGAAGAGGATATTAGAAAGATGGATTATTACAATCTTACTGTGGAACAAATTTTTCATCTTTGCTTGTGAGACCTTCCTAAGAACTTTAAAGATCTTGGTGATATTCTAAATACTACTTATGATGAGAGGGAGATATCAAGCAAACCCTTTCCTCTTATTCAATGGTCTCAAAAAGAAAATAATTCCATTCGACAAAGGCTTGCTCCCATTTTGAGTAATACCACTGAATGGTTGCAAAGGAAAGGAATTCAGTTAAAGCCTTTCAAGACTGATTTTGAGAGTGAAGTATCTGAAGGAGAAGCCAATAGGAAATAAGAAATGAGGACCAAAATCAAGGCAAGTGTCACTCTGTTGTCTTCACGTAGGGGGCCTAAGATTACCTTTACTTGTCGAAAGAGTACAACACTAACAACTAAAGAACAACCAGTAGGATAAGAGAAACCTAAAGATGAATAATTGAATGAGGAAGAAGAATAGAGTGAAGATGATGAGAAATCAAAAGGATAAGAAGAAGAGGAAAGTAAACAAGAAGAAGAGAGGCATGATGAAGAAATGTGAATTTCTCCTCATGAAAATATCCTTCAAGATCCCTTGCATACATCATCGTCTATTGTTTCCATGACACCTCATACTCCTCTTATTCCTACCTCTCCTCCACCTCCACTTCCAACTTCACCTCCAACCACAATAGGTCTACATGCACTCAAAGTGACAATACCTCCAATAGTACATTCCATTCTTTCACCTCCTTCCACACGGTCAGTATTACAGGGTGTAGATGTTATTTCCAAATCTTCATCATCTATTCCAAGTTTTTCATCTCCATCATTTGACATATCTTCACATGCTGAATTTGATTAATTCATGAATGAATCATTCCCATATACATCAAACTTACAAATTCCAGGTGCAATAATGAATGAGACAAAACTAATTGTAACTACCATATTTGTTCTCATAAATACTGGTGTGACTCAGGAATTAGCAGCAAGGCCCGAAGGTGATGTTTCTTTCCTTCCTCCATGGTTTGCTTCATAGGTATCCAAATAGAAAAATCAAGTGGTCTCTCTCAATGAGCTGGATCTAGAGGAGTTGGCTCCGCAAAATCCTAAGGGGAAAAAGAAGCCAAAAGTTTACTTAAGGTTGCATATGGACGAATCAAGGTACAAGGATGTGGACATAGCATCACCACCTCAAGGTAAAAACCATGAAGAAATCAACATGGAGGATTACACCATCACAAGGGTTGAGCTTAGAAAGATCACACATGCAAGTACCAAGGATGATGCTCAAGCCTCTTTGACTACTTTGATGGAAAAGTTTGATAAAGTGAAAGAAACCAAAGACATGTACAAGGAAAAAGCTGAGCAGTATGCTTCTGTGTTGAGGAGAATCACAAAATATTCAAAGAGTGTGCAACTTGTTGCAATAAGTATTGAGGAGCCCATGGTTCAAAAAGTTGAAAAATATTATTCTAAAGGTAAAATCATGTATGAATTTATTGATAGGATAATTAAACAAGGTTCACAATTCATGACCATTACAGTGGAGAGGATTGCCCAGATATCAAAGATAAAGCTTGAGTTGGAAAAGTTAGAAAGCACACTTTCTATTGAGCAGAAGAAAATGGGGCAAAATCTTGAGTCATGGGTTCAGTTGAAGAAGGGTAAGCTGGGTAGGTTAGTGGAATTCGGGATTATTCCTAACAAGGAAAAGTATGTGGTAATAAAATAATCAATTAAAAACCGCATACACGTCATCAAGGATCTAATAAAGGATGCACAAAAAGTGCAAGAGGATGTTGAAGAACATTGTATTGCCTTGGTAAATAGAATTGAGGAGTTGCCTTGAAAGCTTCTTGATGACGATCACAACTTTCTTCCGGCTAGCGAGATTATTCAAGTATTCAAGGAGGTTATTCAGAAACAAGTGGAAGATGAAGCAATTTCATTGGATTCAATGGACACTTTGTGCAATATACAATTGACCTACAATCTCAAAACACATTTGGATAGATTCAAGAAAGTTTTTTCTTCTGCAAAGAAGTCCATCATGAAGGTTCATACCTTTATTGATTACACTTCAAGATCGTACTAGACATTGATGTAAAAGATCTTGAAGAATAATGAATATTTCCAAGCCCAAAGCAAGGAACCATAAATATTTTTGCATTTCAAGAGATAGTTAGATTTCATGCTTTTTCATATGATTTATGTAAATAGGCGTGGCATTTTTACATGTCTTTTTGTACTCATGCAATTACATGTAAAAATAGAGATGTCCTCCTACAATAATGGACATCACGTTTGAATAAGTCAAAAGTTAGATATGGCTTTTCCTATAATATCTCTTAGTTGTCACTTATAAATAAGAGAGATCTTTATTGTATTATTTACCTTTTATCTATTGCAATGAAGTGTTGTTCAATTGTAAAGCGATTGTGAAACTTTGAGTTCATATTGTGATACTTTATTCAATCAATAAAGAAGCCAAACTTGCATACCATACTTTGTGTTGGATCAATTTTGAATGAATGTGAAGGTTCTTAGGTATTTTACATTCATTTATCTTATTGTATGATTGAGTTAGCAATATTTTATTAATTGTGATTGAAGGGTGTACAAACTAGATTTTATAGACTTTGTGCTATATCATTTACTTGGGATTGTGGATATATTTTTGGTGAATGATCTTCAAGACTTTGTGCTTGGAATCATTCATTTTGTTCATGGATCTTTCCGTGAAGTAGATTGAAGACTTTGTGCTTCATTTGCATTACTGGTTACTTTATTGAGGAACTCATCATTGAAAACAATGAAAATACTTTGTGCTTTTGTTAGTTTTCCAATTAAAAATCTTTATTTTGCTAGTATTCTTAGATTTTTCTTTGAAAAAATAAGAATATTGGAGATTACTACTTTTATTTTTACTTAGTGTTGAAAAGCATCACATAGTATCAATGTGGAACATTGTAAACATATTATCTAAAAGAAGAGATAATCATGAATGTAACACACACCCCCATGGTTAGAATAGTGTAAATATTGTTAAATCTAGAATAGTTTACTTTCATTCCTCTAACCAGTAAGAAGGGAGCCTCTCCTTTTTTGAGAGGAGAGATTTTATCTCGCATATTTGTGGCTAAAATTTAAGTTTTGTATTCAGTAGAGTGTAAGAGAGGGGGACCAACCATGTCAAGGCTCCAGGTCACGGAGAGCCGAGAGCAGAAGGCTACCCTAACTTACGTCACTCTAAAGGGATGATGATCGAGAATGAAGAGCAGTATGAAGTAATTTTTTCACTCTATAGACCTAAAGTTCTACTTGGGGCTAGACAAGCCAATTTTTGGAGTCTGAACTATACCTCAGACAACTCTCTATCCGAGGACGATAGCGCGAGTTTGGGATGAAAGCATGGCATGCTGTCATCTCTCTAGCATGCTAGCATCCGTACAACCAGAAAATGTAAAGTACAACTAAGAAGCTACCAAAAACCTACTTACAACCTAGCTAAATGATTTTAACAAAAAGGATAGAATGACGAAATATAAAAAGTAAATGTGTAAGTAATAAAGCAAGTAGATAAAGACTAAGGTGATGAAAACCAACTCACTGAAATGCTAGCTCGCCAGCGAGCTCCACATACACGTTCACCTACACACAATCAAGAAGGGGAAATTGTTGGGGTTGTATATGGGTTTGCCTTAGTCAAACCCCCGCTTTGGTGTTTCCACCTACATAGACAACTAAAAATGAACGAAGTAAAAAAGTATTATAAAGAAGATGAAAGAAGTGAAATAAACACTAAACACTACAAAAGCCAAATGCTACTCTATCAAATCACAAAGGAGAGGAATGAAGAGTTACCACCTCCACCCAAAGGCTCTCAAGGCCAATGAAGGGAGAATGCAAGCAACAAACTTGGCAAAGCCACCACTGTCATAACTATGGTGAAGCAAGGTCTTACAAGACTCCAAGCTCACAACTTCTATGGCTACCTCAAATGCACAATGTAGATTTGATGGAGTGTCAAGTCACTGTAATGCTCAAGTTGAATGGTGAAAAATGTAGTGCTAGAGTTGAAGTGAAAAATGCTTGAGAATGTGAAGAAGTTGTGAAAAGATGAAGTGATAGTGAATATAATGGATTTGAAGGAAAAAATGGAAGAGATGAGCCATTTTTTAGGGCAGTTGGTTGCATAGAGGTGTTACAATTCGACCCCAATTGGGTGTGTAACGTCCCTGTGGATTCTGGATGTAGTAATTTGTCAAGGATGGCAATGCGTCACACTTGTGTCCCTAACAAAAATTCCCCCACCAAAACACAAAACATGCACCAAGTATATGCATTCTAGAAGGGTGATGTGGAATTTCGCCTTCAAATTTGATTTTCCAAGGCGAGGGCATGTGAAAGGAGAATTTACACAAGGGGTGCAAATTCACTCCTATACATTTTTCCCCCACTTTAGCGAGCATGAATATCGATGAGTGTTCGATAAAGTAGATCGAAGAGTTAGAGATGTATACCTGAACTGTCAAGGAAGCAGACTGTGATCTGGTGAGCTTGAAAGTGCAAGGTAGGCAAAGGAATCCATAGGTACTCTCTCTTGAAGAGTTTCAAACAAAAGGACTTTGTAGCCCCGTAGAACGATGAAGTTGCATAAAGTACACTGAAGGCCTCAGACCAATGATGGACAAATCTCGCAGGATGTAAGTGCCTCACAAGCCTACAAACCTACAAGAAGGCATTCCCCCAATTACTCTCTCATGAAGGAAGACTAGTGGAAGGGGGACTCTGTAGAGTCAGATTGGAAAGCAACTTCACAAGCACACCAACAAAGCAACATGTTAACCCATAGATAAAACATGTCAGAAAGCAAAAAGTAGCCACACAGTCAAACAAGCAGACAGTCAAGAAATCAAAAGGTTTTCAAGGGGGTCCCTCGAGAACCCTTTCAAAAGTAGAGGGGTCCACTCAAAGGATGTGTTGTTTGAAAGTGTAAGAATGTTTTTCACAAATTAATTCAACATCAAGGAATATTTTTGAAAGATCTTCACTTCATAAAGGAATTCAAAAGGAAGAAAATGCCCCCTCTCGAGGGGAAGGTCGAACCTTTTCCTACAGGAATTTTTTTTCCCTCCTTAGAGGAAAGTTATCAAGTTCTTTCTTTGTGAACCCATGATGAAGGAAACATGTTTCGTTCGGGGTCCAAGATGAGAATGCGATTTTTGAAAAAGGTTAAGAAATTTTTTGAGAAAAGATTCGTTGGAAAATAATACATTTTCTAAAAAATTGAAGTTGTCATAGTAGCCTCCTGCTTAGGGTGGTGTGTGCTAAATGCAAAGGCACACGACAATTTAAGGAGAGAAAAACAAGAATAAAAAAGTGAGGTTGTGGCTTGCGAGACATGGTGAGATGTCACTGTGGTGATGTTGTTGCACACACGAGGAAAAACACATAGGCACCACAACATCAAAACTCAAGCAAAGAAGAGAGAAAGATGACAAAAGAGACAAAGACATCACAAACAAAGGGCATAGGAGTGATTTGATAGTTTGGGGTCGGAGCTGCTCATAAATATATATGTCTAATAATAGTATATAGATGAACTGTCATCAGCCCCCTACTATATTAGACCATGTGAAGAATACACGAGAAGACAAAGTAAAAACAAAAACATTGGGTCGACATGGAAGGGAAGCCTAAATGCCCCCAACATTTTGCATCATTCCCAATTTATCAAAAATCAAAACACATAACAAAGGAAGAATGATGATACAAATAGAGGAATTTTATGACACATAATCACTCTTGTATCCAAGCACCTACAAGGGTGACAAGGTTCATCTAGGAACACATAACGCAAGCACGGGAGAACACATCACAACAAACACACACCTAATCTAAAGGTAAAGAAGAGGCCCCCTAACACTCGTCAGCCAAGAGGTCATTTGCTTCCCAATCTAGATCATTATATGGGAAAGGTGTATGAGCTTGCAGTGGTGGAATATTAAGGGGAGGAACTTCTGACCCTCCCGCAATAAGGGCCAAGGAAGAAGGCCCCGCAAGGTCTTCCCTGTTCGGCTCTTGTGGATCAATGGTCAACGATTTTGTGAAGATCATTGACAAGGATGAGACCTCATCCAAAGAGTTGAACATGCACTTCATGGGAGTGCCATGTGTTACCTCAACAGGCGAGGGAGGTGGTTCCTGAGATTCAGTGCTAGGCTCATTGAGTGACTCAAGAGCAGTGACAAACTAAAGGGAAGTCAAAACTTGCTATGTTACTAGGACAATACAAGCTAGCACAGGACCACCCTTTAAAGAGGGTGGAATCCTCTTATTCCCTCCTTTGTTAGAAGGGTCAACCTCCATTTTTTTATTCATTGGAGGATGTGAACTCTGCATGGACAAGGAAAAGGGTGTGACCAAGGAGGATAAAACTACGACGAATGCCACCAAAGTGTTCGGCATGTCCACAGGTTTTAGAAATAGCAAGATATCCAAAAGGGACATCAAAAGAGGTGGCTCGATCGAAGGAGCTATAAACACCTACACCCTTTTAGGGTCAGGGGCGCTCACGCTTGCAACAGGAGCCGAAAGTAGAATTGAATTTGATTAAATAGAAGTCGAGGGGACAAGAGAGGAGGGCATAATAGGAGGCCCTGAAATAGGGGCAGTCAACTCCCCTTCCTTCCTCTACAAATTAGCCTACTCAACAGCCAAAGCCTTTCATCGACACTTGCGCTCACTCACAAGGCAGTTTTTGTGACTCTTGCAGCCAGAGGTTGAGAGTTGGGATGGGATAGAAGGCTCTTGCTCAACCATAGGGGTTTCCATTATAGCTGTCTTTGGTGGAGGGATAAACTCCTTAATGGGAGTAAGAGGAAGAGGTTGAGAGACAAAAGGGGGGAGTCAGCTCTAATGCCTCAACGACGGGCCTCTTCCCATTCACTACTTTAGGAGCAGGAGTAGTAGGAGGCCACAAAGGCCGAGACATAAAGGATTCCCCACAATGACCCTGTCTTCTATTGTATAGGCATGTATAAGGTCCAGGAGGCATAGTAGAGAGGTCTGATATCCTAATCTTGGCTTTGTGCCAAGCGGGCACCATTAGACTTCTTATGTGGAACCCAAGAGTAAACATCCAAAATTATTCTTCTGAGAGGGGAGCAAAAGAGGCACCCTGAGGACGAGGAGACCTCTCTTTTACCTTTTGAGAAGAGGAGGCAGCTTGTTGCTACACTATTAGAGGGGTCACTTTTAGCTATCTCTTGCCCCTGGTCTTATACTTCACATAGTTTCAGTAAAGTAGGTTCATTCTCAGGGGAAGTAGACCGACCAAGGTAGGCCAAAAATGATCCAATGAATAGCCCCCATGGGATACCAATGGTTGATATCCAATGTCATGCACAACATGCATGACACCTCCATGGGAGAATTTAAGACACTTATGAATGATGAAAGAGATTTCATTCATGGAAGCTAGCCATGAGATGCCTAACTTCACCTTGAACAAATCAGATTCCAGAATAACATCAAAGGTAGTATTCACAGTCCTAGGTCCAACAAGGATGAAAATAGTTATTGAGCCATAAGACTTGAGAGAGAGGCCATCATGTGTATGAATGGTAGAATTTGTTTTCTCATACCCCTTCTGCAATGAATTCAGCCACAGTGTCTCTTTTGTAATAACATTCACTTGGCTTGTAGGATCAACTAGGACCCCCGTCACAAATTTTCCATTGAGGCGAGCGAGAATGTAGAGGGGAGAGGGCTTGCTATTCAAGGGCACATATTATGAAGTGAACATCACATTTGGTGAACCCATTGTAGGCTACGGGGAAGGAGTAGTTGTGACCATATTGATGTACATAGAGGGATGAGTGGAGGAATTAGAGGGGTCAATACTTAAGGTAGCAGAGTGAGATGAAAACATGTTCGTGTATATCTACAACTCGCTATTGGCTTTCTCCACTGATTTGTTTGCATTTTGTTTCATCCCATCGAGATGAATGGTACCGTCATCGATGTGATCTTGTATCTCATGATGCAGGTGCATACAATGTTTGATATCATGGTCGTTAACTCGATGGTACTGACATAAAGTTTTCACTTTGTACCAATCATCATAAGGTTCCTTGAGAGGTTGGGGGTTTTCCAAGGTTATGATATCATCCTTCAATAACTTTTACAAGATGGAAGAATATGATTCTGCTAACTTTGTAAACTTTTTGTTGCATTTGAGGCCATTATCATTTGTCGCGACGACTACATTCATAACAACTTTACCCTTTTTTGAGATAAATACAATCGATCTTCCTTCTAAATGGGAGCACAAGGAAGATCCCCCAAACTAAACTATCATTTGTTGATATTATTGTAACGTGACACATAGATGCACAAAGGAAGGGTATTTCATTAAGGAAAACTTTTCCTACCAAGGTCTCTATAGGTAACCTATGAAGACCTTCTGCACATCAGATTCAACTACAGGGTACGAGATCTATGAGAAGAGCACTTGGTATCACGCTATGAAATCAGTTATCTTCTTGTTATCCCCCTGCTTACATTAGATGAGATATGAGAAGGTCATCTTCAAACTGATGTTAGGTTGGAACTGACAGAGGAACTGATTTATAGGTTGATCAAATGAAAATATAGAGTTGTCGGGCAAGGAACAATACCACTCGAGTGTTGTATCCTTGAGATATTAGGGAAATAACTTTTCCATAAAGGCATTGTGATGGAGGAAGTCTGTACACATGAAATTAAAGGCAGACACATGTGTTTGCGGGTCCCCTTTGTCTCCATACTTCTCAAATTTGGGAATCTCCATTCCTTACGGGAAGGGAGTACTCAAGATTGCTACCAACAATAAGCTATGTTGGAATAAGGGTTGAAAGATAGGTTGGGTAGAGGCCTAGGAGAGACTCACCAGTTGGTTTTGCATTCAACCCATGTTCTAAAGTAGGGCGTTCAAAATAGGGTTAGAAGATGACAAAGGACCAGTGGAACCTCTAGAACCATCACCACCAGAACCACCCTCAAAGTCACTGCTGTGACCTCTGCTAGAGCCACCACCACCAGTAGGGCCTTTATCGAAGCCACCTCTACTACGAAAACTGCCACGATGGCCTCCACCAAAGCCACCTCCACTAGTGCAACCCCCACTACCGAAACCGCCACCACTCATTCCATAAGAGCCCCCACTATTAGAGGTAGTAGGAGGGGTGAAGCTAAACCCAAGGGGTATTCTAATCACCTTGAGAGAAGGGGGCTTTAGAGAGGCAGAGGAAACACTGATTGAAGGGCTTGTATTAGCCATGCATATAGATGTGGTGGACATTGAAACACCTATTTATCTTTCATAGGTGTCGAGCACTTCTCCTTGAGTAGTGTCTGACCTAGGCTTATATGAGGGGATATAAAATTTGGTTAGATCGGAAAGGCCATGTATAAATTCTATGCATGTCGTATATTTTCCTAGCAAATGTCTCAACTCACTAGTAAGCCTAGCGGCTCTTGCCATGCTTGGTGCTTTTTCTAGATGATTCACAAGATCTAGCAATCTATTATCTAATGCCAAAAGTCTTTCTGCATGAATATGCACAACATCATCCTCATCTACAGATGAATCCACAGGGGATGCTGGAGGGGTAGGAACATGAGGGGTCTCTTCTACGAAACCATCTCATTAGCATATTTTTTAGGGAAAATTGATAGTACGGTCAGTAGCTAGACTAGTGGAGAAATTGGAGGCAAAACTAGAAGTGACCTTTGTCTTTTCCATCAATAAGTGTCACACATTTCTCCTAACAATGTACCTAGAAGTCATGGACTGGGTTGTGATGCTCATAAAATTTCATAACACTCAGGGTTACAATGATCTCCAGGTGCGGGGGGAAATTCTCAACACAGGCGAGTGGATAGATGTTCACGTCAGACCAAAAATGTAAGAGAGGGGGACCAACCATGTGAAGGCTCCAGGTCATCAATATCCGAGAGTAGAAGGTTTCCCTAACTTAACTCACTCTAAAGGGACAAGGATCAAGAATAAAGAGCACTATGAAGTACTTTTGTCACTCTACAGACATGAAGTTCTACTTGGGGCTAGACGAGCTAGTTTCTAGAGTTTAAACTGTACCTCAAACAACTCTCTGTCCGAGGACGACATCACAAGTCTGGGATGACAGCGCGAAATGCTGGAATCTCTCTGGTGCGTTGGTGTCCATACGACCAAAAAACATAAATTATAGTCGAGAAGCTACCAAAAACCTACTTACAACTTAGCTAAATGATTTTAATGAAAAGGATAGAATGATGAAATACAAAAAGTAAATGCGTAAATAATAAAGCAAGTAGATAAAGACTAAGGTGATGAAAACCAACTCATTGAAATGCCAATTCGCCAACGAGCTCCACATACACGTTCACCTACACACAAGCAAGAAGAGGACAATTATTGGGGATGTATATGGGTTTGCCTCAATCAAATCCCCGCTTTGGTGTTTCCACCTCCACGAACAACCATAAAATAATGAAGTAGAAAAGTATGATAAAGAAGATGAAAGAAGTGAAATGAACACTAAAAAAGACAAATGCTACTCTATCAAATCACAAAAGATATGAATGGAGCATTACCACCTCCACCCAAAGGCTCTTAAGGCCAATGAAGGGAGAATGCAAGCAACGAACTTGGAAAAGTGACCACTGCCACAACCATGGTGAAGGGAGGTCTCACAAGACTTAAAGCTTGCAACTTCTATGGTTTCCTCAAACGTGCAATGTGGAGTTGATGGAGTGTCAAGTTGCTGTAATACTCAAGCTGAATGGTGAAAAATGGAGTGCTAGAGTTGAAGTGAAAAATTCTTGAGAATGTGAAGAAGTTGTGAAAAGATGAAGTGAAAAATGCTTGAGAATGTGAAGAAGTTGTGAAAAGATGAAGTGATAGTAAATAGAATGGATTTGAAGGCCAAAATAGAAGAGAGGAGCCATTTTTTGGGTCGGTTGGTCTCATAGAGGCTTTACAATTCAACCCCAATCAGGTGTGTAACATCCCTATGGATTCTGCATGCAGGAATCTGTCAGGGATGGCAGTGTGTTGCGTAGAAGTTCATGCGTTGTGCTTGCTACCTTGACAAAAATTCCCCCACTACACAGAAAACATGCGCTAAGTGGATGCATTCTGGAAGGGTGATGTGAAATTTCACCTCTAGATTTGATTTTCTAAGGTGAGGGCATGTGAAAGGGGAATTTACATAAGGGGTGCAAAGTTGCTCCTATACAAAGCTCGATTACAGAATTTTCACCCAATAGTGTTATAAAACCAACAACTCACATACTGCTCTAAAATCCTTTACAAATAAAAAACACAATTGCTAAGTCACCCCTCACCTCAATTTGTTATATTTTTAATTGTCTTGAGAACCTTTTATGAATTAGATTGTAAGAATGTAATAAAATTGCAAAACACTAGGTATTATGAAACCTGCAACCCACATAGTGTTGTAAAACCCTATAGACGTAACAACCTAATTGATTAGTCACCATGCAGCTCGATTTGGTTAGTTTTATGAAACCCCCACCTACAACTCCTTCCTATGCTCTCCACCACTTAGCTTTGAACATACAAAATGAAATAAATGGAAAGCCACATTGTGTTTTCCAACCTGCAATTATATTCTACATTTATTTATAAATCATATGAGGAAATTGAAATGCAACTTTTAGTGTAAGGTTTGATTTAAATTGTGAATGTGAATGAACTTCACTATATTCTTATTGTATACAAAACTAAATGTTATCATTACAATCATGTTGTTAGGTCCGTCCATCAAGTCTCTTCGTTAGTGTGTTTTATCGAGAGATTGGCATGGGGGATAGGGTGTTATGTTATAATGTCTATTCATAGGTGTGTTTTTTTGGGAGATTAGCTTCTCCCTAAATGAGTACCATCCAATTTAGGTGAGAATGGAAAGGAATGAAATTTTGGAATATAGTATTAATGCAGTTAAAACCTCTTGTTATTTATATAGCAGGAGTGTAATGAAAAGTACATACAATATTTACCATTCATGTAAGTTAGACTTGTATAAGTTGTGCAACAACATGTTTCACTTTTGATCTTTCAATATGACTTACAAGATCATTATTGGTAAGTTGAACATTTAGTAATTGAGCCTTGATGTGCATGATATCAGACTTCAACTTTTGAATGCTTTCAGATTCTTGTAAATATTCATTTTCTAATCTCTCAACAACTCTCAACATCATTAATTAATCTCCTTTTCTTTTGACGATAAAATATTATTCTTATCTCTTAATTCCTCTTCTAAGTGGTTAATTGTAGTCTTGTGTTATTTTTCTTCGGTTTCAACACTTCCAACTAGTGCTTTTATATCTACAAGTTGACCATCCATGCATTTTTCCTCATCCCCACTACTCTTACTTTTTAACACTCCCTAGTATTTGCATAGGACTTTCATGTCTCTACCTTCTTTTCATCCATTTCCAATTCTATGTGTTTTGAGGAATTCTTATGTTCAATAATCTTTGAATTTACTTGTTCAACTCCACCCATAGCATCATCTCTCACTTTATTTGCTTGCACAATTTCTTTTGCAATATAAAACCTCTTCAATTTGTCCACTTGTGCATTGCCATTTTCCTATTGCATATACTGCACATGCACCTTCCTCAACTTCTCAAGAGCATGAAGGATCTCTTCGATCAATACATTATGTCAGAGTAATCATGCATTAGCTAATTATTAATTAATCCTTAATTAATTATTAGTCTAATTTATTTTCATGCACTCAAGCTAAACTTAGGAGTGCTTTTATGATTTTAGGGTTTTGCTCCTATATAACACTCAACACTCATTTGTATTAACTTTGGAGATTTACTCTCGAACTCTCAACCTTTGAGGACTCTTGTTTTTCTTAAAGATTCTTGAGGTTCATTTTGTAGCTTTTCTTGTTGAGAAATATTACACATATTGTTTGCAGATCTCTTGCATGGAAGGTGTCTTTGTTCATTGTTTGATCATGTGGCTCGTGTTTTTCACAAATATAACATGGTATTAGAGCATGGATTCAGTGAACCCTTCTCGATTTATGAGATTTTTTCTTCAAACAAGGGTTACAAGCGTCAGATCTAGAATCCCCTTTATTTTTTTGCAATTTTTGGTACATTTAGGATAAAAAATATCTAATATTTTTTGCTTTGTGTATTTTTGAGAAAAATATTTTTTGAGTTTTGTTCAAAATCACAAAATACCATCTGGGTATCTGTTGGATTTTGTAGATAGTGAATAGTCCTTGCAAAAACAACTATCAAAATAGCCCAGCACAACTATTTTCCTTTTAAGTGAAGTTTTTTTTTTTTACCAAATCGCATGTCCTGATTTTTGGATTTAAAAACACTTTCTAGGTTTTGTTTGTAGCACCAGAATATTTTTTGAGTATCCATTATATTTTTTATAAAATGAACAAATTTTTCAAAAATCAAATTAGAAGGGTCGTGTCTACTAACTGTCGGCTGGCAAAATTTATTCCATTTTTCAAAAATGCATAACTTTTGCATACAAACTCCATTTTTCAAAAACTTTATATCATCAGAAAGCTGGTTCCATCAAATTTCTAGTGGTGTGGGTCTCATCACTTGTTTTTTCTACTTGTTTAAGTCAGAGGGATTTTTTCAATCTTGAGCTCATAACTTTTGACCAGTTTCTTCATTTTTCATGATTCTAGCAACGTTGGAACCATTTTTCAAAGACCTTCACATCCATCCATGCACTTTTTCTAGATTGTTCTTCATGTACATTTTATTAAATTTTTTGAGTTTTCGCACTCTGGTGAGTTACTTGGATGTCTTAGCTCCTAGGAACTTTTTTGTGTGGGATGACTCTTTTTTGGCTATTCTATATGTATTTCTAGTATTATTTCCTATTTGGACATTATAGACATCTTTTTCATGCACATTCTCTTTTGTAGATGCATTGAGATAAAGTGTCATTCTGGTGTATTTTGCACATCTTGTTGTGCCTTTTGTACTCGCACTATGATATAAAGTGGCATGGGAGGTTGATGTTTTCCTTTGATTTTTCATCACACCTTTGTCAAGCAAGTTTCCCTTCCACAACAACAATGAATCCCAATGATTCTTGCCTCATGTGTGTGTGCCTTAGTTTACACACCCTTTTATTTGCAGGTTGTTTCTCCTACATGCACTTCTTGGTTTCACACAATTTTAGTGTAGCTATCTTGGATCTCCCCTTTTCAGCATTATGGGGGGGTTTATACTATTGGTGCTAATGCTTCCTTGGTTTCACATTGGAGTGATTTATGTATCCAGTTCTTGTTCCTATGTACTTTTAGATGCAACATATATCAATGATTGGTTGCATGCATTTCAATGAGATGGATCATTTACCATATGGACACTCTTTCATTCCTATTTCTGGAGGTTCTTCATTTTAGCACTATATCAGTCATCATTTAACAATAGTCTACAACTTATTCTTGCTTTTGTGATGTTCTACATGTTCCTTTTTTTTAGGACATTATTTGGTTGGAGGCTTCTCAGTCCTTCATTCCTTGATTTGGAAGCTTTTTCAGTCCTTCATTCACCTTTCTCTCTTTTGGAGAGGATTTTTCTCCCACTATGGTTTTCTCTTTTTTCTCTAGTTGCAAGAGATCTTTTATTTTTACATGGGTACCTCACCAGGCCTTGTTTGTTGAGACCCATCATGCATTCTCTTTTTAGGGTTTTTAGCTACTCCCTAAGTTCATCTTAAGGGGGTGTTAGATTAATCATGCATAAGATAATAATTAATTAATCCTTAATTAAGTACAAGTCTAATTTATTCTCATGCACTTAAGCTAAACTTAGGAGTTCTTTTATGCTTTTGGGGTTTTGCTCCTATATAGAACTCAACCCTCATTTGTATTCACTCTAGAGATTTACTCTCAAACTCTCAACCTTTAAGGACTCTTGTTTTCCTTGAATATTCTTGAGGTTCATTTTGGAGCTTTTTCTTTTTGAGGAATATTGCACATATTGTTTGCAAATCTCTTGCATGGAAGGAGCCTTTGTTTGTTGTTTGATCCTATGGCTCGTGTTTTTCATAATTCTAACACATTATCCATCTTAGTCACTCTGCTTTGCTTCTTTTCAATTGTTTTCATAGAAGATTCCTTTTTCATTCCATGCATTCCAATACCTACTACCTTTAGTTCTACATTGGCATTCACCCATTGCACATACTGCACAATGCTCCTTCATCAAGTTGTCAAGAGTAGGAACAATCTCTTCAATCAATACATTATCTATCTCATTCACTTTGGTCTGCTTCTTTTTCAAGTGTTTTTAGAGCAGATTCATTTTCCATTACATACTTTCTACTACTTGCTAGAGTTATGCATTGTCATTTTCCCATTACGCATACTGCACACACCTTCCTCAACTTCTCAATAGTAGGAAGAATCTCTTCACTCAATATATTATCTTTTATCTATCTCATTCAATGTGGTCTACATAAATTTTGAAGGTGATCTTCATTACATTCTTACTATGTACTAAACAAAACTTCTTCATTATGTTCATGTTGTCTATATATAATTGCATGTTGGAACAAACTGGGTGTCTAATCAAATTGAGCTAAGGGGTGACAAAAAAATTGGGTTGTTAGTACATTAATTAGAAAAGGTTTTGATTACATTCATACTATTTTGTAAAATTCTAGGTTGGAAAACATTGGGTGTTATAAAACTTGTAACCCACATAGTATTCTAAAATCCTTTACAAGTAACAACCCAATTGCTTAGTCACCCCTCACCTCAATTTGGTATGTTTTATGATTGTCTTGAGAACCTTTGTGAATTTGATAGTAAGAATGTAATGAAATTGGAAAAGACTAGGTATTATGAAACCTACAACCCACATAGTGTTGTAAAATGTTACAGACGTAACAACCCAATTGGTTAGTCACCCCTTAGTTCAATGTAGTTAATTTTATGAAACCCCCACCTGCAACTCCTCCTGTGCTCTCCACCACTTAGATTTGAACGTACAAAATGAAATAAATGGAAAACCACATTATGCTTTCCAACCTACAATTATATTCTACATTTATTTATAAATCATATGATGAAATTGAAATAAATTTTTTAATGTAAGTAAGAGTTGCTTTAAATTCTAAAGGTGGATGAACTTCACTACATTCTTACTGTCTACAAAACTAAAGGTTTTCATTAGACTCATGTTATCTACATATAATTTTACCAAACTAATAAATTGTAATTTTCATGTGGCACACTGCACCAAAGTTGTCTTGTCCATCAAAACCTTTTCAAGAACTTTCGTAACATTATTATCCTTTTCAAAGAGAGTGCAAAATCAATTTGAACAATATTTCTCTTGAAGAACAACATTTAATGCATTTCGAATCAATATTCACCACACTTTGGCTAACTCCTCTTTTATCTCATTCAATTGAAATGAGGAAAGTAGAGCTAGCCAAGGTGTGGTGATAATTGAGTGGAATGCATTAAAAGTTGCTTCAAGAGAAAGAATATTAAAATTCCTATGTACTCTTTCTGAAAAGGATATTAAGTTAGGGAAGTTTGAGAAAAAGTTCGATGGACAAGATAATTTTGGTGCAATGTGTTGTAGGAAAATTACAATTTATTAGTCTGGCAAGTGACACTTATAAAGCTTCATAACTAATAGATAAAGTAGTTATTACAGTTCATAATGGAAAATATAATGTGTTGTAGAATTTATTCATGATAGAATTTACTTGTTCAACTCCACCCATAGCAACATCTCTCACTTTCTTTTCCTGCACAAATTCTTATGCAATAAAAAACTTCTTCAAATTGTCCACTTGTGCATTATCGTTTGCACTTTGCATATACTACACATGCACCTTCCTTGACTTCTCAAGAGAATGGAGGATCTCTTCAGTCAATACATTATTTATCTCACTCACTCTACTCTACTTCTTTTCAAGTGTTTTTGGAGAAGATTCCTTTTTCATTCCATGCATTCTAGTACCTATTGCATTCGATTTTGCATTGCTATTTTCCCATTTCAAGTGCACATGCTCCTTCGTCAAATTCTCAAGAGTAGGAACAATATCTTCAGTCAAACGTTATCTCTTATTCACTTTGGTCTGCTTCTTTTCAAGTGTTTTAGAGCATATTAATTTTCCATTACATACTTTCTACTACCTGATGCTCAAGTTCTGTGTTGCCATTTTCCCATTGCGCATACTGCACACACACCTTCCTGAACTTCTCATAAACAAGGAGAATATCTTCACTCAATAAATTATCTTTTATCTATCTCATTCAACGTGGTCTGCATAAATTTTGAAGGTGATCTTCATTACAAATTCTTACTATGTACTAAACAAAACTTCTTCATTCCATTCATATTGTCTATAACTACATGTTGGAAAACACTGGGTGTCTAATCAAATTGAGTTGAGGGGTGAAAAACCAATTGGATTGTTATTGCGTTAATTAGAAAAGGTTTTGATTACATTCATACTAATTTATAAAATTCTAGGTTGGAAAACACTAGGTGTTATAAAACCTGCAACCCACAAACTATTCTAAAACCCTTTACAAGTAACAACCCAATTGCTTAGTCACCCCTCACCTCAATTTGGTATGTTTTATGTATTCCCCACCCGCAACTCCTCCCCGTGATCTTCACTCTTTAGGTTTGAACATGCATAATGAAATAACTCGTAACACAAAGTGTTTTTCAACCTGCAATTATTTTGTGCATTATCATATTTAAACAAATGTTCTCAAGAAATAATAATTATTACAATTTACAATGGATGTCTTACACACATCAGCCTGTAATGCTTGTGCGTGCACAAAATCTAGAGAAAGGGATATCTTCTCGTGCAAGCCACCGAGCTGGAAAGTTTTTTGGTGAACCTCCTACCTGCAACATGGGAAACATAATCTGACATCACAGTTATCTCCTCTCTTCCATTTCCATAACATTTCCTCCCATTTGTCGATTTCGTCACTTTTACCCCCCATCTTGGTAGGCCTTGCACTACGTCGTACCATCATGTTATGTATGTTTCCATGTATTTTTTATGCTTTTTTTGTATGTTACATGCCTATGGGAGGTGTGTTTTGTTGGGATATTACCTACTATTTTTTGGTCAATCAAGGTGATCATCAAGGTTTCCATTGACTTCTTAACCTTTATTCTTGCATAACCGATGCATACTGTGATTCACAACCAATGTGTCTTGCAATAATCTGTATTTTTTCAGTTGTCTGTACAAGTAATGATATAAACAAAAGTTTGATAGTGGTACGTGGTATCTTTCTTGTCTGTCTTCTCTACCCTTATTGATTATTCAAGTTATGAACTCTTTCATGTGCCAAGAGAGATGAGTTTTTTATATATCTGAATGAATGTTCAGTGCTTCACAGTTCCAGTACAATGGCAAAATGGAAGATATAATTCCTGATACATATTACTAGTGTTAGCAATAGGTTAAATTGGAAATTAAATTCCCACTGTATAGTTTAATATGTTTATTTATTGTTTGTACAAGCTAGCATGTTGCAGTCAACACAACGTATAATCCAATATTGGTGAATTTTGGAATAAAATGAATTCTTTGCAGCACCAAATGTCTATAATTTTCCAATTAATCTATCGCTAACACTTGTATTTCTTCTAGGTGGTTGATATAGGTGAGGAAACAAAATTGAATAAAACAAGGGCAGGTGGATTGAGAAGGACGCTTCAAGAGACGTGAAGCTTCTGTACTAAATATAAGTGATTCTAGTTGCCATAACTTGAATTGCAAGTGTACTAGACAATTAAATTTCCAAAATTTATTTTACATTTAATTTTTTGATTTATCTATAAATGAGATGCTTAGTGTGGGGAATGCAAACAATTTACAGTTTAATTTAAATAAAATAAATTGTACATTATTGTGTACCTATTATATCCCAAAATTTTACGTGAAGGATGTTTCCTCCTTGAAGTGCAAGTGTTACAAGGGAAATGCTAAAAACATCAGTGAAGGATGATACTGCATCCTTTTAATTATCCTCCTCATAATTAATTTGTGTTAATTTTAGGATGATTTCTCTAACACTACATCAGTATGATTTATCTCCCAAAAAAGAACACGAACCTTTGGATCCTTGGTAATTAGATCAAATATATTTGTAAAAGAACATAATATTTATCATTTTACATTATAGTATTTCTCCATTTAAATCATGTACCTTTGTTCAGTTGTGAAGCATCTTTGTATAGTTGGGTTTCACAAGGTTGTGATTAAGGAACATTTTTTATGTAATTATTTTTACTTAGTATAAAATACCATACAAATTGCTAAGGCGAGGCCATAATAGCACACAAATGGCTATTAGGCTTCCCAAATTTTGTAATGGAATTGTTCTTCTATAAACACAATGCAAAAGTTCTGTAAACACAATATGTTTTGCAATGTACAAACCTCTTTACAAATATGAGTATTCCTTGTTGTCCATTTTGGAGCTTTAGAAACACAATGGGTTGTTAATTATACAGACGTTTATGCAATGCTCTCCCTACACTATGAAGTGTGTACTATGAAGTACACTATGTATTAAAGGTTAATAGAGTCCGCCTTTAATGAGAAATGTGCTATTTGATAAAATAGAACCCCATCTATGCATTTTGCATTTCAAGATAAAGCTTGGGTATAAGTAAAGGAAAACTTCAAAACACATCGTGTTTCCCAACCTATACTATACAACTTTCACCACTATCAACAACTTTATTCATTATTACCAATAATGGCAAGAAATTGGTGTTCTTTCTATTTTTAATGCAAACCTACATATACGGGCTTAAAAACCTCAAGGGATTTGGTATGTTGTGATGTGGAGGTTGACAAATGTAGTGTATTATGAAGCATGCAATTTTTTATATCACATAGGTTGTGCAATTTTAACTATCTACCCTGAAGCTTGGTCCATGCCATTAAGTGTAGTTGACAAACGCCATGTTTTCAAACCTCATATCTATGTGAGGATATTCAAAGCTGAACACATAACAACCAAATTGATTAGTCACACATGAGCTCAATTTGGATAGTTTTCCTTAGTTATGATACTTCTGGATTAAACATTAAAATTGCAAAATTACAAAACCCTCCATAGAAAAGTACATAATGAACTCTGCATATCAAATGAAAACCCATTTTTGCAAGGAAAACCCTTAGAAACCCATCAATGAATATCGCTTTTTACAATGAATATCTATTCAATTCTTCAAAGTACCTAGGAAAAATGGCATATATTTCTGGCAGATATACATACTGCTAGCTAGCTGACTGTGCTTGTCAAATGCATTTTGGTAGGGAGAGTTGGCAAAAGTGGAATTTTTTTTTGTGATTTTGTCTGTAACTCCCTTATGCGCTCCCCAACAACCTCCAAAATGTGAATGTTGAAAGTGGTGACGTTTTGCACTTTTTGTGAATTCCAAATTATGATTTTTAAAACATTATGACAGTCATGATTCTCTTGACATATATTTTTAGGGAGAATAACCTCGTCCAATGGGAATAAGTTAATCCTCCTACAAAATATAGTGAAATCAATCTATTATTCATGAAAAAATGTATGTCTTGGACATGATAACATAATCATACATCTTAAACCTGAAAAAGGACAATACGTTATCATGTGTAAGCCATTCGGCTTTGTAGGGAGATCACCTTCTGTAATTGGGTGTGGCTATTCTCCTTAGAAGAACGCATGCCAGAGGCATCATAACATACAAAAACGCATTAAAACATACACCACATGATGGAACAACATAGTGCAGGGCCTCCCAAGACTAGGGATAAAAGTGACGAATTTGGTAGATGGGAGGAAACATTATGATGACAGAAGTGAGGAGATAACAATGGTGTCAGGTCATTTTTCCCACCTTTTTTTGGCTATGATGTCAAGACGAGAGTTTGACTATAAAACTTGCTGACCCAGTGGCTTCCGCGAGAAGCTATCCTTTTCACTGAATTCTATGCACCCGCGAGTATTGGAGGTAGACTAACATGAGTAAGACCTACGTTCTAAATTGTAATAATTAATGTTTTTCGAGATGTGTTCAAATATGATATTGCACAAAATAATTGGAGGTTGGAAAATACTATGTGTTGTGAGTTCTTTCATTCTGCACGTTGAAAGCTAAAGGTCTGAGAGCACAGGGTGAAGTTGCAGGTGGTGGATATATTAAACTATCCAAATTCACATGAGGGGTGAGTAACCAATTGGGTTGTTACTTGTCAAGGGTTTTAAAATAGCATTTGAGTTGCAAGTTTTCCAACCTACAATTACACATAGACATATGAATTTAATGACAATGTTTTGGTTACTTACACAGTAAGAACCTAATTGGTTGGTCACACCTCAAGTGAATTTGGATACTTTTATGTATCCCCCACCTACAATTATATTGATAGTATGAATTTATTGGAAGCCTTTTATTTCATAGATAGTAAGAATGTAATGAAGTTCACCTTAAAAATATATAACAACTCTTAGTTATAGTATAAGTCGCATTTCAATTTCTTTGTATGGTTGGAACAAAAAAATGCACAAAAAATGTAGATTGGAAAACATAATGTGGGTTGTCAGTTGTTTCTTTTTGCATGTTTAAATCTAAATGGTTGAGAGCACAGGGAGGAGTTGTAGGTAGGGGATACATAAAACTAACCAGATTGACCTGAGGGGTGACTAACTAATTGGGTTGTTATGTGTAGATGGTTTTACAACACTATGTGGGTTGCAGGTTTCTTAACACCCAATGTTTTCCAATTTCATTACATTCTTGCTATCTACAAAGAAAAAGGTTCTCAAGACAATCACAAAACATACCAAATTGAGGTGAGGGATGACTAACCAATTTGGTTATTACTTGTAAAGGGTTTTTGAACAGTATGTGGGTTTTAAGATTTATAACACCCAGTGTTTTCCAACTTGGAATTTCCCAAAATAGTATGAATGTCTTGAAAAAAAATTGTTATTTAGACAGTACGTATGTAATGAAAGGCACCTTCAAAATTTACCACAACTGTTAATTATGATAAAAATTGCAATTATCTTCATGTGATTGAAAAATAAATGCACAAAATAATTGTAGGTTGGAAAACATAGTGGGTTGCGAGTTATTTCATTCTGCAAGTGGGGGATACATAATTGAAAACAAATTGAGCTGAGGGGTGACTAACCAATTGGGTTGTTATGTGTATATGATTTTATAACACTATGTGGGTTGTAGGTTTCATAACACCATCTTTATTTCAACATGTAATTTTTTGATAGTATGAATGTATTAAAAACATTTTTTTTATTTAGATAGAAAGAATGTAATGAAAGACACCTTCATAATTTATCACAAGTCTTAGGTAGAATAAAAATTGTGTTTCAAATTCCTCTTATGATTGAAAAAATATATGCTTGCTTAAACAAATGATGCAATAAATTTTGGAACTTTAATTGTCCGTAATCCTTGCAACTGTTTTACATTTTACAGCCAGCTAGGGATGCATACTTTAAAACAGAAAGTGCTTCATACAATGACGAATTGTATTGAGATGGTCAAAACACCTAACAAGGTGTGTAGTGGTGCATCTCCTTCGATACAGTTGTGTTCGACAGATGTGCGGGTAAGAGCCACTAATTACAAGATGAAATCAAATGTTTAATTTTAATCTCTAAAAAATAGTTATGATGTTGACTGGAAAGTGGGAATGTTTTAATCAAGAGGAAACAAGCGTTGTATAGAGGACATCCCCTCATTTTAGGAGAACATTGAATGCTGAAAAATCAATATTTTCGGTAATTTATTGTGAACTTCCAATTACCCTTTACTTCTAATGCATCAATCAAAATGCTTTACAATTTCAAATAGAAATTTCTATGCCTCTAATGAATATGTTGATTTTGACAGTATATCATTCCTTTGATTCAAGTCGATAATCAGAGAGATGATCACGCTTTTTCCATAGCCCACGATGAAGAGGAAGAGCGTGAATGAAGCATAGAGTGATGTGGAGGATGGGAAGGTAGATATAATAACTCAATTATTGCATCATTTGGTTGTGTATATGTTGTGCATTCAATTTATTTTAATATCAAATATATTAAGCTATTTTATTTTCTGAGTTTGTTGTGTAGGTTGCTACTGAATACAAAAGAGAAGTGGAGAATACGAGATATGTATATTACTATATGTTAGAAAAATGTATGAGAAAATTTAATGATTGGAAATTGTTCAACATGCATAGGATTTAGGATCACCACTGTCCTATTCTTACGCCACAAAAGAATGGTTGAAGTGCATCAAGGGGAACCAAAATGCCCCCCAACTCCCCTTGAAAATTTGAGAAAAAGTATCTTTAAAAGAAGGTGGATAATATGAAGTACCAACTAAAGATACAACATAATATCGAGCAGAAGCGTGTTATTGAAAGGGTCTGTAGAAAGTATGGTAAAAAAATATTTTGTCTACTTCCTAAGGAAGGAAAGGATGAGGTGAAGGAACAAATGGCATTATACAACAATGAGGGGAACAAGGAGAAAAGAGGGAAAATAATATTTATGTTGCAAGAGAAAAAAAGAAAGGATGAAATGGTAATGTGGAATTGAATTGTTAAATCTGAATTTTTTTGGTTCATTTTTTTGTTTTTATGCATACAAGGTTCACTTAACGTTAACTTACATGACATGATAGGGTGATGGTCGATAAGCGGTTGCTAGCCCTGAGCAAAGTATTGTTCATTTGGGAGATGAAGTTGTGCCCACGAAAGCACAAGATGATGTTGTTCCTCCCAACGCAGTGTCTAACATTGAGAAGAAGGAGAGTACACATTCAAAAGTTTCAAGGCGTCCTCACATGAAGAAATGAGAAAAAATGGTGATTTCAAAATCTTTTGTTTAATGTTTGTTTTGATTATTTCAATGAATTGGTTGCATGCATGTGGATTTGATGTGATGTTTCAATTCCTGCTATTATAGGGAAAGGATGAACATTGAAGTGTTGGCCACGAGCAGGGTACTATTGATTTGGAAGATGAAGTAGTACCCATGAAAGCACAAGATGATGTTATTCCTCCCAACCCTCCATCTAACATTGAGAAGAAGGAGCACACACATTCAAAATTTTCAAGGTGCCCTCACATGAAGAAACGAGAACAAATAGTGATTTCAAAATATTTTGTTTAATGTTTATGATTATCTCAATGAATTGGTTGCATGCATGTAAATTTGATGTGGTATTTCAATTCATGCTATTACAAGGTAAGGATCAGCAACAAAGTGCTAACCTCAAGCAGGGTACTGTTGATTTGGAAGATGAAGCAATGCCCATGAAAGCACAAGATGATGTTGTTCCTCCCAACCTATCATCTAACATTGAGAAGGAGTGTACACAGCCAAAATTTTCAAGGTGCCTTGACATGAAGAAACTAGAAGAAACAGTGATTTCGCTCTTCTATTTAATTTTTGTTTTGATTATTTCGATGAATTGGTTGCATGCATCTAAATTTGAAGTGACATTTGAATTCCTACTATTACAAGGCAAGGATGAACAATAAAGTGTTGGACCCAAGCAGGTTAGTGTCCAATCGGTAAAGTTTGCTTTTCTTCTTTGTCTTCTCACACCTCTGCCATGTTTTGCAAGATGAGAATGTTATTGGACATGTGCAGTTTACCAAAAACATGGGTCTTGACCTTATTAGAGATGTGGTTAAAATGGAATTGGGGGACGGTAATAGAGATGGACTTGGGGATGGGGAGAGAACTGGCTTGCAATTGGGATGGGGTAATAAAGATGGACATGGGGACGAGGAGAGTGTTGGACTACAAGGGGGAGATGGAAATAAAAATGGACATGGGGATGGGAAGAGCAATTTCCTGCAAGTGGGATAAGGTAATAAAGATGGAGATGAGGATGAGGAGAGTGCTAGCCTGCAAGGGGGAGATGGTAATAAAGATGGACATGGGGATGGGAAGAGCAGTGGCATGCCATCTATATTGGTAATAGACACAACACACTTCCATGATTTTGTTCCAATTTATTTATGAATCCTTTAATATGTCTTGAATTATGATTGAAGTTGATGATATTTCCCATTGCAACCAAATCCTATTGATGAGGAGAGGATAGATACTAAGGGCATCACTTTAAGGTCGATGATCACGTTGAACTTTGGTGGTGGCATAAACTGGTTGGAAAAGGTATTGTAAGTGTTGTTGGTAGAGATGCTACTTTCCACAACACTCCACTCCCACAAAGTTGTGTGAGATTCAACATTGTTAAGGCCATTATTGGTGACTACAGACTGCCTTATCCAAGTCATGGTGTAGATGTTGTCAAAGATTGCGTGGGTGTCTTCGTAATATGGAAGCTCTCCGACTTGAAGCCTTCTCTTCCAAAGGTACATATAAATGACTTCTTTTTGTATATATCGTACTACCTTATATTTGTTTCCATCCATAAGTTAATTGTTCAAAGTGTTTCTTATAGGTTGAAGGTATTCAAATTGTGAAGGAAAAAGCATAGCCTCTCCAGAAATTTTTTATTTCATGTTCATCATTTGTGAGGTTTGTGGAATTGGAATCACCCCTCCCGAAATACACAATAACCCAAAAAAACGTGCCAAATATTATAAAGGCATGTCCTCAATTGCAAAGAATAAGCAACATAGGAGATGATGAGACAGTCTGCCAATACTCATTATGCATTGTGGGTCTCATCATTTGATTATTGAATAATTATGGTGTAGACATATATTATTTTCATATGTTTGAACACTATGTTGTTATACATTTCATATCAAACTTTCATTTTCCTTTATAATTACATTACAAACAATGTGAAATAATGGTAGGTGATGCCACCTAAAGTGTTATTGTTTATGGTATCTTGCTTATAAATGAAAGAAAAAAGTTGACATGTAAATCATTTGACCTCAAAAAAATTGAATATAGTATTCAATTGTATTGAATAGACTAATTGCATACATGGTATTCAATAGAGTATAACAATAAATTTCATGTGTATGTATATGGGGAATGTATGTATCTATGTGGGCAGCTATTTATAATGTTGGAAAACACACTATCCCTTGTCAGTTATTTTGTTATGAAAAGTTTTTTTTTCGTTACGACCAAGAATGTAATGAAGTCCACTTTCAAATTTTAGAGCAACTCTTTAGTACAGTAAAAATGACATTTCACTTTCTTCATATGATCGAAACAAAAAAAATGCTCACATTATTTGTAGTGTTGGAAAACACACTGTCCCCTATCAGTTATTTCATTATGATTTTTTTTTGTTTCATTATGAATAAAAATGCAATGAAGTCCACTTTCAAATGTTAGAACAACTCTCTGGTATGGTAAAAATGACATTTCACTTTCTTAATCTAATTGAAACAAAAAAAATGCTCACATTATTTGTAGTGTTGGAAAACACACTGTCCCCTGGCAACTATTTCCTTATGAAAAGTTTTTGTTTCGTACGCTCCAAGAATGTAATGAAGTCCACCTTCAAATTTTAGAAAAACTCTTTCATACAATAAAAATGGAATTTCCCTTTTTTCATCTAATTGAAACAAATAAAATGCTCACATTATTTGTAGTGTTGGAAAACACACTATCTCCTCTTAGTTATTTCCTCATGAAAAGTTTTTGTTTCGTACTCTCCAAGAATTTAAAGAAATCCACCTTCAAATTTTAGAACAAATCTTTGGTACATTAAAAATGGAATTTCACTTTCTTCATTTGATTGGAACAAAAAAAAATGCTCACATTATTTACAATGTTGGAAAACACACTATCCCCTGTCAGCTATTTCCTCATATTTTTTCTGTTTCGTACGCTCCAAGAATGTAATGAATCCCACCTTCAAATTACAGAACAACTCTTTGGTACAATAAAAATGGAATTTCCCTTTCTCCATCTTATTGGAATAAATAAAATTCTCACATTATTTGAAGTGTTGGAAAACACACTATCCCTTATCAGTTATTTCCTTTTGTTATAGTATTGCAGTGTTGCAATACTATGAATGTAATGGAAACCTTACAAATCAGACCTTAAACAAATAATTTTTTTTGGTTGATTCAATGTTTATCTTACGCTCTGGGATTCTCCTTCATCGTCTTTCAAAAGTGTTGAATATTTTATATAAAGTATAAAACAAGTTGTCCTTATTTTTGCACAACTTTTTTTAACTTTTATCATTATATGCACTTAAATTTTAATTGGTGAGTGCTTAATCATATCCAAAATGTATTGAGCCTTGTTATAGTGATCAAGTATATTACTTGTGCTTTGTTGTATGAAATTTGGTGACATTGCAATGCCTTTACTTGTGAATATAATGTCAAGCTTATTGTGTGTTTGCACAAGTATAAAATATGTGTATATAAAACACAACTGTACCATAAGAAGTCTTAATTATTACTAAAAATTCTCCTTGGATCTAATATTAGCTCTTTACATACATTCAAATGAATGTTCTACTCATAATCTATGGGTTAAATATGTTCTCTTCTGGAATGCATGGTGGATCATTTCATTCCAAGAGTGGTTCCTATTTTATCATATTATAAAGTCATACCATACCAAAGGAAACAAGATATCTTAATAATAAAGGAATCTGACTTGGACATAAGCAAACTACACAAATATCATATGAAACAACTAAGTGTAGTTATTTATCCATCTACAAAAAACTAAAAAATCATATGTAATAGATAACTAATCATTACAAAAAACTAAAAATCATATTCCTTATGATAACCATAGTGTGTTATGTATTTATTGTCCATAAAAGTTCCAAACAACGTTGTAAATATATAACATGGCAATGAGTGTGAAGCAATCGCTAATGACATCAAAATTCTATTGAAATTGGATTTCATTATATATACAACGTCTAAAAACTTTGCAAACATTTGTGACTAAAAATTTCACAAATATTGGCTATAATAACTTAATAGTTTGTAAACATTGTCAACTAGGTCAACCATTTATGAATAGGTAACATTTCTACATTGTCACTATCAGGAAGAATTTTGTGCACTCTGATTATCAAGTTAGACTTCATGACATACAATGTAGGTATCCCATAATTTGTGTAACAACTTGAATGACAATATCACATGGTGCACCTCGAACTTGACAGTGTAGTTGAATTTGAACATAGCAAGCAACTATTCCTCGACAAGACCCATGTGATGACTAATTTGAGATTCCCCCTTAAGGAATCTCATAAATTTTATGCTCAACTCATTGGGAAGGTTGTGCTTCTGGATGATTACTATTGGTTTAATGGATACCTTCCAAATGCATCTAGCTAGGAAAAGGTCTCAAATCTCTTGGTAAAAATGAATTGGCCAATCATAGAAATTTACAATCATTATTTGTAGATTGTGATATTTAATGTCCATGCTCATTTTCACCCATACACCATAGACATAGTTAAAGAAATGAGCATAATTATGAAATTTGATGTCACTACACTTTGGCCCATTTCTGTCAATTCTCCTTAACATATTTTCCCTCAACCTATATGGGAGACTCAATTCCTCTATCCGAGAGAGTACATTACATGGAAGACACGGGTGGTAGTTGGTCAACCAACTAGAGATCCATGTATCTGCATTACATGACATCTTATATACTTGCACCAAAGAAATTATTAGCTTTCACATCTTGACGATACAAAGCAAAATTAGAGAAAGTAGAATTAAATAACACAAAACCCACAGTGTTTTCAACCCTACCAATATGCTGTGCATTTTTTTTGTTAATCATACGAAGTGTAGTGTAGGAAAAAGTAATAATTTTTCGAACTTAATTTGGGAATGAATAAATAATAAATAAATTGAGCTTAATGATGCCTTAATTTAGTATTGTAATATGCATTTTACATATTCACATTAAGTTTAGGGACCTTTTAACTAAAATGGACTTAATTGTGCCTTGATTTTGGTGTTGTAAGGTGTACCTTTACACTTTCACAGTAATCTAGGGCTTCATTAATTGATTGAGGTTAATTTTCCTTAATTGGCCCCTTTAATTCAAATCCAATCCTAATTAATTGCAAATTCCAAGGAATAAAACCCAACATTCATAAATGTCATAACATAAAGTTTAACATTGGGTAATTTGTGTCCTAAGCAAGTGGCCTAGGACCCATTCGTTGTAGGGAAAATGGGTCCTCACTTGCTCCTAGGACCTAAATTCAAATTATGTTTTTGGTGGTATTTTAATAATTTCAAATGTACATTTAGATGTCGGCTTGTGATATTTGAATTTTGGGAATTAATGTTAAGATATGTATAAATATGATGTCATTTCACTATGTTTTATCCTAAGATCCTATAATATTTCAAGCAAGTTAAGAGTACTTTCACAAGAGAGTTTTCAAGGCATTCAAGGTAAAAATTATTGAAGATTATTATAACAATCAAGATTCCTATTATCATGTCAAAGATTTATTGCATCATGTATGTTGTTTGAGCTAATATGGTGATGTAGTGTTCAATATCTATGCAAGTATTCAAGGAAATTGTCTCAATTCAAGTTCCAAGGTCAAGATCTACATTTATTGAGGCCACTTCATGCTAGTTTACAAACTTATAATTCAAGGTTCAAATAAGGTTTGGTGAGTTGTTACATATTGTTGTTCATTCATCATTCCTTCATGCTATTTCATTGTTTCATTACAAGGTTGAATTACCAAAATGAGGTTTGACCAAGACAAACCTCCATCCACTAACAAAATAATATTTTTCTCTCTTTGATGTGTGATTTCAGATTTTAGGTTGAAGATCATTTGAAGAGAAAAATTGAAGAAAGTTGCAAGAAAAGTTATCATCTCACGGAAACTCCTCTATAGAATTTATTTCGGTTGTTCGATAGTGAACATCGAGAATCTAGGAGTGCAAACACAACAAAAGAGAACCCATAAAACATTTTTCAAGAACCCTATCCAAGACCCATTCACCATAGGGAAAATAAGTCCTCAATGAGCCTTGAAAACACACTTTTTGTGAGAGGCATGCAAGATTTATCCCTTCCATATTCTCCCTAAAATCTATAGGTTCCATCATTTTTATGTTTAAGCTTCTAAATGCACTTTATAGATCACAATTTGGAGTTTATTTTTTATTTTTAATCTTTCTTCCCAAAATGGTATTTAACCTAGACCCCCATCCCAGCATAAAAGGGAAATTTGAAAATTCACACTTTGATTTGATTCACCTAAGGGCTGATTGTCATTTTGTTGTGTGGGTATCATTTCCTAATGAAAATAGAATAATAGGACACCCTTTCCCTCTTTGGATCCACTTTTCCATGTTGGGAAATTTCCTTGTCCTATTTTTCTATGTTTCACGAAGAAATCAAAATGCAATTTTTACTCAAACAAATAGATATGGTACATGTTCATAGTATGTGTATTGACTTAAGAGATTCTACCTATTCTTAAGAGGTTGACCTTTCACCAAGTAGAATCAAATAACACATAACCCACTATGTTTTCCACCTTGTCAATATGTTGTGTATTTTTTTTGTTAATCATACAGAGAAATTGAAATGCAATTTTCACTCAAACAAACAAATGTGAGGCATGTACAAGGTACATGTATTCACTTAAGAGATTCTACCTATCCTTCAAAACTTGAGGAAGGAGTGTGCAGTATGTGCAATGGTAAAATGGCAATGCACAACTAGAGCAACATGTACTAAAATGCTTGAAATTAAAAGGGAAAGGAGTCATACACATGAGTTTAGTGATCTAACTATTGTGCAACATGCTCCCTATGATGGGTTGCATTCTGATGATGTTACCTTCTTGCACTAAACCATGGACGCATGTGAACAGTGCTAGTTGTAGCTGTATTGGGATCTTCAATGAATTCAAATGACAATGCATTGGATTGTCGTAGATCCTGTAGAAACCTTTCGACACACTGTGCATATGATTGTACTTGTTCTAGAAACTAGCTAGTATATGCATCACTTTCTTCAAGATTTTATTTGTGTCATTCCAAATACACATTTTTTGCAAATGTTCATCATGTTTGTGACTAACAAAAGGAGCTTGTGTAGGGGTGAGAAGATTAGGATTATTTTCTTGGATGCCTCTTGTGACAATGTCTCGTTCAAATCTGTCCCTCTATCAATGACTTCACCTTAAACATCTAAATGACAACACACAAGAAACTTGTATTAGGTGGTAGAAAATGCAAAACATAATTGTCTCCCACAAATTAACGCCCTTCGAATTGAAATCTACTTATCGGGGACCAAACCTTCAACATCAGATGATCTTTTAATTAGTTTGAAAACCTTAAGGACATTATTGCAAGTGTTTCCCTATAAACTCCAAGGTCACTCACAAACAAAAAGGTGCTCACCAAATTTTCAAGGTAGGTAGTGGTCATACCTACTTTGACTTTTCACCTAGTGCCATCTAGGATGTGTTTCATCTAGAACACAATCATCACCTGGAATTGCCTTCACCCTTTCCAAACTAGATTTAGTATTTTGAATCTTATAGTTCATCAAAAAACCATGATGTTACAACTTTTGCTTTTGCCTAAAGAATTGTTCCATTTTATACACAAGTGTGTAATACAAATAGTCCATTTTCCTTATGCATTTTTTTGGAAGATCACATAAGTATCAAATTTTTAACGTGCAATGGTATGACTTAAATGGCAATATTTGTATCTTGGTTAGCATGTGGGAATAGTCTACAATTTTTTTCCCACATGACTACAAAAAAATAATAGTCAAGTAAACCACAATGTATTAGAGGTAACACCAAAGAATTTGAATGGTGCAAATCGAACGAGGTGATAGAAATTATCAACTCACCAACTCAACCATCTCCTTCACACTAGGTCTTCTTGAAGTACTATAAAATTGGGGCTGATCATTGAACTCCTCAAAGAAATTGTCAAAAGCTGAGTGATGTTGTCTTAACTATCACCGATCGCCATCATGGTTGTGCCAAGTTTATGGAAGAAGTATATTTCCCTTTCCTTAGGTGTGTACTTATGTACATTCTTCAACCAAGCCCTTCAAACATGCCAAATGCATAGAAGCACATGACATCCAAAGATAACCCTAATAGACAATACAAAGAATATTGTTTATCACCCATTTGCATGACAAAGTGGAATTGAAAATAAATAGCAAATGAGAAAGGTACACAAATCGACAAATACATACACTTACTGTATGGCCTAAATTTCTATAGTAACATCATCAGTCAAAAAACATTGATTCTCTAGTCAGGTCTAGCTCTTCTTCCATGGGCATGCACCATGTCTAGCCAACTAGAAATATCCTCAATCTTGTTTCGTGAGGAGATTTCCCATGCAATGGGCACACCACTCTATTTCTCATCAAAAGCAAGCAAATTATACAATTCATACTATAGATATGACAAGTCAACGTGAGCATTGTCAGGTTTATAGCCAGTAAGATCATTGAAAAGACAAAGAAGTATTCGTCAATTTTTCTAATGTCTCACCCCATATTTGTTAGTGGAAAACATAGAATCCATGGAGATGACTGAATTATGTGAGTGGAAAACCATCGTATCCAACATCCATGGAGTCTAAACCTCAATAATAAAAGGCATTCATTTCCATGGGGCTGCTAAAAGTAGAAGAAGTTGTCAATGTACTGTGTATTCCACATTATGATACTTGTCAAATCGTATTTGTGTTTTTGTGCATGAATAGAGTGAACCTTTCACCAAGCATTCATTACATCCTTTCTTGTCAATAATTCATCTCTCTTACTCATCATGCCACAAAAAATAGGATCAGTGAGGTGTTTTTCCATTATTGCATCGACACTCACGTCCATGAGAAAAAACTTTCAATATAGCTTTTGCATTTTGTGGATAGATTAGGGGCGAACTTGGCACACAAGTCTCTGCTTGTGTCATCAATTCCATGGAAAAATTCACCATTGAAATTGATGTGAAACATTTATTTGAAGAGCAAATAGACAACATCAGATCTACCGTACATAACCTTTGCAATGAAGCAGCATTGACAACCTCACTTTTTTACATACGTTTGTTGTCTTTTCAGTGGTGGAGGTTGGTTCTTATGGTCTTCAAGGTTGTATCCACACCAGTAGCTATAAAGAAAGTATCATCTCATCATCTTCAAGCAAGAGAGAGAGTAAAATATCATTGGACCATACACATGAATGTTGAAAGGTACAAACTTGTGCCACATAATTATTTTTCTATAATTTTTATTATTGATGGGGCCCGTGATGGTCTTCTTCTCTCTTTTTTTCACACACACAAACGAATCTTCAAGCAACCCTTCACTGCGAATAAAATCACCAGTATGCTACAAGGAATTGCTATGACAAGGTCAAGGACCCCATCCTCTTTGATGGAAATAGGAGTCCATTGCAAATCGCAAGAGGAAAAAGGAGAGTTTCCATCCGATACATCTTGCACCTCTAGGTCATCTTCATTTTTCCATTTCAAGCCTCTCCCCATTCTAGATAATGTAGGAATTGGATGAACATTTAAAATTAGAGTGGATCTTGTCAAACAAAAGAAAGAAATTATTCATTAAATGTAATAAAATGTGCTTCCATTGTTGCCACCAATGTGAAACCAATAGGATTTTGTTGACTTCTGATGAGGAAAATAAGCTTGGTGATAGATTGAATCAAGTTATGCATAAAATATGAAATAATGTGGGTTGGAAATTAGAGTGTATAAATAAATGTGCATTAATTACTACTAGCAACGCCAAAAGGATAATATGCTTGTTGCATCTGTTAACAAGATAATAAACTAGTAATGGAGAGAATGAGGAAAGGCATAAATGTGTAAAGTTTTTTGTCAACCATGATGTGAGCCAATGCAAGTTGGAAAACACATTGTCTAGTTGAACCTCCAAGCAGACATAAATACTACAAGAAAATTCGTAACACCACATGAAAATAAAACTAAGAGTTCAAAGTATATGGGGTGTACAAACCTCTTTTACCTAAGAAGACATGTGATATTGAGCCTTCCATTTGGGGTGAATTAACATGAGTAAAAAAATCACATCTAGCAATCCATGAAATAAAAAAATGTAGGTTGAACTATTACCATATTTTCACCTACGGGCTCAATTAGGAAGAGCCATCTATGTTTCAACATGGATGGTACATTTTATTAAACATTCTATGTTACATTCAGTTATACGAATGAAACAATTTTACAAGATTACACGAATACAAAATTATTATGTTCATACAAGTGAATGAAACATAAAATATTTTACAATATTTTGGAAAAAGTAATCTTTATTGAATGTAATCAGATACATGTGTCTCACAT
This sequence comes from Sequoiadendron giganteum, assembly GCA_007115665.2. Lineage (NCBI taxonomy): Eukaryota > Viridiplantae > Streptophyta > Pinopsida > Cupressales > Cupressaceae > Sequoiadendron > Sequoiadendron giganteum. Next base: position 440,934,570 of record CM021105.1, read on the forward strand.
AGCAAGCTGTGAGACTGAGTTACTCATTTGATACAAACAAGAATTAAGATATACATGAATGAGTAAATGTTGAAAAGAAATTGAACATGTAAAGAAGGTAACCAGTCATTGCTTGAATGACTGGTTCTGCAAATGAATCTGGTGTCTAATTGCCTTGCCTTGCTCCCTATAGCTCCTTGCCCCTAGGTGCTTGGTGTCTAGTTACTTGCATTGGGTAAAGAAATGAGTTAGAACAGTAAGTTCTAAGCAATGAAAGGTTGCATTATGAACATGCACATCTACCCATACATACATATGTTAATTCCTATATGAATCAAATGTAATGCCTATCTTAAGTGTCCATAGAAGCCAAAATAGAAGAACATTATACAAACTTAAGGTAGGCATTTTATTTTTGACATATTTGCTTCATGTGCAGATACATGAAAGATATTTGTTGTTGTTTTGTCAAGTTTCTACATGTAGGGTTAAATGTGGCTCCCATGAGGGTTGAGCCCAATGTGCTATCATTTTGTGTATTGACAAGATAGGCTCGCAATGTCTTTCGTGACATTATGATGCAATCAAGAGTGAGGATGCTAGCATTTTACAAGCATAGTCATATGATGCAACAAATGAAGAACCATAGGAATGAGGGGTAGGTTACAATCACAAAACATCACAAACTGTAGAGTAATAATGGATGACAAAGCATGACAAAGGTGTCAGTCCATTGGAGAGTGTGTTTGTCATATTTATGAAGGTGGTTAAGCACACTCAAAGGATAGTTCACATAGTTCAGAATATAAATATTGCAAGGAAATGAAATGTTAATATTGATGATTCATATGGACAAAATTTATTTTTTCCAAGAGTAGATACTATCAAGATCAAGTGAGTAGTCAAAGATAAATCAGGTAGCTATGAAATAAATCTTCAGCGGTAACTTTAGAGATAGAAATAAGAAGAATTTATCTTTTATAATTCTAGAGTGATATCTTTGTTATTTCAATGAAATAATGAAAGTTATAGGAAATACATTATGATGCAAGTGATTCTAATCTAAATGCTAGGATGCTCTATTTTCATCATTGTTTAAATCAACAGGGTAGACTATGCAAGTATGTGCTTTGGAATGCAAAGTAAACAACTGTTATCATGCAATTGTTAAACAAGTGTTTGAGTCATATAGAGAAAATATAAATGATGCTACAACATTAATGGAGGATCTGCCCTCTTACAATCAACATTGGAAATATTCCAATAGGAAAACATCAGGTTATAACAGTGATAAAGAATCAGGCTTTGTTGGCATTGAAGAGAGAATCCATGTTTATTATGCTCATGGTGAGGACAATCCAAAATTTTGTTTGTAGGAGCTATTGGCTGCTTGATAGAGCCTATGAACACATTGTCCTTGTATATTATCAAGAACTGTTAGAGGAGGTCTGACAGTTAGGTCACACTTATCAAAGTGGATCTATACACTGGTGGTGTCACCAGTTACCCCAAGCAATTCAAGTTCAAGTTCAACATATTCAACAAACCTACATCATGGATATTATCAGATGAGCTTAATTCTATAGAGGATGCTTCTGGATATACACACCAAATGCAAGCTTTAGACTTTAATGCACTGGTAATAAATGACATCAGTTGGGTAAATGGAAAGATACAAGAAGTCAACATTATAATAATGCAAGAACAAAGAGTCTTGAGGATTTGACAATTCATCAGATAAATATGTTAGATTGGGAGCAGCTGTTGGAACCCCAAAGTTATCCTAAAGGAATTACCACTGAAAATATCTCACAGAGCATGTGGAAGAATCACTTGATCGAGAAAAGCCTTTTCAAAGTGATATGCCAATTGGAGATACACTTTTAATAGAGATAAAGACAATCACAAAGGCCAGATTAACATAAAAGAATACATACTATGGAAAACTAAACCCATCTGGGTTTTTATTTTTATGATCTGAATTTCTACTTTCAAAATGGAGCAGATATATGTTAATCATAGTGAAGATTACAAGAAAAGCCGAAAATAGCTAAGGAGTTTTTGAAAAATATAGAGACCAAGTCAAGAATGCCCAAAAAGTGAGCCCACGGCATGAAGAAGGAATATGGAGGTTGCGTTATTTTTTTATAGAGGAAACCATTGGCCTTAAAATGTCGGCATGACCATGACAGAGTGAGGGGTTTCTACAGATAAATCAAGGGGGGCGAATCATAGCAATGCTTGCAAATAAAGACTAAGTGATTATCAGAGATATCAAAACAAAAGCAAAACTCCATAGTTGCGACCATGAAGAATATAGTGTTTTTGAAAGGCTTGAAATGATGTCTCCATGGCAACCAGCTAAGCAATAGGAAAAAAATCACAGATAAAGAATTTTCACTCAGGTTTCTTTTGAAAAATAGGCTTACCAGTTTGGTATTGAAGAAATCGACAAAGAAGATAAACACAGGAAAATGCATCAAGAGACTTACCCAGTTCGGTTTTCTTCCTATTTTCTTTAGGATTTGCATGCAGAAGCTCCCATGAAACCCTATCCTTGGCGGTTGTTTGGATTCTTGGAGAAGCTACAAGAAAGATGCATTTTTTCTTTATTGTTGTTGTTTGAATTTAGGGTTATGTTTACCCTAACATGTCGTTTAAGAGTGACTTTTTCACATTTCTTTTATTTATTTTTTTAAAAGTCAAATGAAACTAATGCATGCCGAGGCCAAAAAAATTGAAGGGAGGGATATGACTTTGGCAATTTTTCATAACTTTAAATATTTTCCATATAGATGCCATCTCACCATGCCTTTTGACTAAGATTTGATGCACCTACGTGGTCAAGATGTGGTCAAGTTAGGGAGTGATTGAGGTTATTTTGCATTTTTTCTTTTAGTGTAAAACAAGATGGGTTAAGTTGTAGGTATAAGCCTTATCTATTCTTGTTTAATGTATTGAATGTAAACTAGATGACTTGGTTGATTGGAGGAGAGGTGTAATGAGTCAGTTAAGGCTATTGCTAGGTTGATTACAAACATGTAGAGGGTATCTAGGGGTGGTTGTGAGATGTTGAGAGACATTTGAAGCATTTTTAGACACGTTGACTTAGTTTGAGACACTTTTGAGTGGTTTTTATGGTTTGATTAGGTCTTGCATGAATTTTTCAATCATTTGAGGCCCTTTTGGAGATGATCTAGGAGCTATATTCTAGGCTAATTAAGTGCATCCGACCCAATTTTTTGGAGATGACCACTTAGACTATTGGCTACTCATTGTACTCAGTTCTGATTATGCAGATTTTATCTTGGAGTGACTTTTACAATCCTTTGTGTCTATTTGGCATACTTTTGTAACTTAGTTTTTCTGAATATGACTCACAGTGGAGACCTTCATTATTTCTGGTGATTTATCTCTTGTCTTTTCATTCTTGCAGATTAGCGTATGTGGGTGATTGATCAAGTTAGCAGTGAAATTACTTTCCTCACAACTTTGTCTCACATGTTCATACCTTTTTGCAACTAGTTTGTTCATCCAGGCTACTAATTGTGTCTACTTATACATGTTTTTTTTAAAATAGTGAAGTTAACTTCCTTTTTTTGCAAATATATGTATACAGACCTGTTAGTAAAGTATTTATGCATTAACATACAACAATGAATTGTGCATACTTAGGTACATCCTAGTTTTGATAATTTATGTCAATATTCTATGATCATATTTTGACTATTAGTTTTGGTGTATCACTTCATATTTACCTACAGTAGTATTTTTATTTTATGCAATCTTTCTCCCTTTCCCCCTCAAAATTCAGTAAAGTAGGTGATAACCAACTAGGAAGTTGGCCTTCTTCGGAGTTTATTTTCCAGATCTAGGTGACCCACAGCCCGAAAAAGATCATATGTTCTCATTGAAAAGCTAAGTGTTGTAGCTTAACAAGTTTTACCTTGCATCTTAGCTAGGGTGCAATTTCAATAAATAACATGAACAACACGATGAGTGGTTCAACCTACAAATTTTAATGTGGTGCACGAGTGTAACATGCATAACAATATATAATTACTTCTATAGTTGCAACAACAAATGTTTTATTTTGGGAAGATATGTTGGTTGTGGTGCATGTGTATGTGTTAGTGGAGATGAAATGTTAAAGGGAAACCAAAACCTTTTATGACAACCTTGTATGTAAAAAATTGTGCATCCATTGTTGCTAACAATGCCAAAAGAATAACGTGTTTGTTGCATCTATTGAAAAAACAATGAATCGATAATGGAGTGAATCAATAAAGGAAAAAAGGTGTAAAGTTTCCTCATAACCATGATGTGAGCCAATGAAGGTTGGAAAACACACTGTCTAGTTGAACCTCTAAGTAGACATAAAGACTGCAAGAAAATTCACAACCCTGCATGAAAATAAAACTAAGAGTTTAGAGTATATGGGGTGTACAAACCTCTTTTACTTGAGCAGGCATGTTGTGATATTGAGCCTTCCATTTGTGGTGACTTAACATGAGCAACAAAAGTACATGTGGCGATCCATGAAATAAAAAAGTGCAAGTTGAACACATGATGAGTGGTTCAAATTGTAGTTTTGTATGTGGCATATGAGTGTGACATGCATAACAACATGTAATTACTTCTATAGTTGCAACAAAAAATGTTTTATTTTGGGAAGATACATTGGTTGTGGTACGTGTGTATTTGTTAGTGGAGATGAAAAGTTAGAGGGCAACCAAAACCTTTTATGGCAACCTTGTATGTAAAAACGTGTGCATCCATTATTGCCAGCAACACTAAAAGGATAGCATGTTTGTTGCATTTGTTAATAAAATAATGAATCAATAATGGAGAGAATGAGAAAAGGCGAAAAGGTGTAAAATTTTCTATCAACCATAATGTGAGCCAATGCAAGTTGGAAAACACACTGTCTAGTTGAACCTCCAAGTGGACATAAAGAACACAAGAAAATTTGCAACCCCACATGAAAATAAAACTAAGAGTTCAGAGTATATGAGGTGTACAAACCTCTTTTACTTGAGCAAACATGTTGTGATTTTGAGCCTTATGTTTGGGGTGTAACGCCCCATCGTGGAACCCAGGGAATGACATGTCACTAAAGCTAAACAACCAAACTAGTTTTATTTTTTAAACATTTAATAACAATATGTGAACATCAACCTAACATGAACATTCTCAGATTCCACAACTATGCTACTAAAGTAAATAAACATCATAACACATCAAGAACTATATATATTAAATCATGTGAATAGTCATATCCAGATTACATTACATCATAAGTTACATTACAAGTGAGATTGTGAAAAATCTTGATATGTCAAAAGCAACAATAAAATAAAACCTCATGTAACATCATGAGTGTGTACAATAAGAATAAGATCTAGAATAGATGACAACCAAGTCCATGAGCTCGCCCAAGGAACCAAAGTCCATGAACGATGTACAATCAAGATCTTGCCTAGAACAAGCATGTCTCAAAAAAAATCACCTACAGGGGACCCAATGGAAGATGTGGCACGCTCCTCCCAATCGTGTGGAACTCGAAAGCCCATCCCCTGTGCTAGGAGATAAAATAGGTCCTCAAGTCAAAATAGACAACATGAAGAACAACACACAATACATGGTCAACACACATGACATCACAATGACAAAACAACTGACATACTCCTAGAGGTGACTCACAATCACAAGTGAACTAACAAGTGTACTAGGACAGGAGTGTCATCACACAAGCTCAACATGGGTTACCCAATGGGATCTTCATAGGTTACCAACCCCCTTACTTGGTTAAACCCTGACAACCTCAACTGATCCCTGGCCCCCACTCTCACTCATATCAACATACCTTTCGAAGGGACAAGACAGTTGATATTTGCCATTCTAGGCCTTCCCACTCATCCCAAGCCCAAACAAGCACTTGAGTCTTGAGTGAGGCTAAATTTTTTGTATTAATATGAGATACTACCCGAAACCCCTAAAAGATTATTTTAGTTATCACTTGGTTAACACACTTCCGAGAGGTTACCCATGCAACATGCATGCCCAAGAGAAATTCTTTTCACATAGACCCAACATAGTCAAAATCATACCATGACATTAATTTAACTCAACAACACTATAAACATGCATGGCAAGTCTTTTACGAACAAACACAATTCCATGCCAAGGAATTCAAAATATCCAAAGTAATATCCCAAAAGATATAATGTGCATGGTTCACGTTTCAACTTTGAAAACAAGTCAAAGAACCTCTATAAAAACAAACCATGTTTCATAACAATAAAATGACACTTCCAAAACAACATTAACATCAAAAGCCTCTAGGGAACGATAAACTAAACATCATATTCCAACACAAGACACAAGAATAGACTCTAAATAAGAAATATCATTTGAATGTAGTTCACAAGATCCAATCAAGATTCTCCATTCGTACTTGTCTACTTTAACACTTAAAGCTCATTGAACGAGAGGATAATAGACTCTTCCATAAAGATGGTATTTTAATTCACATCTATTCATATGATGATATTAAGAATCCAAAACTTTATTAATCAAATATATATAAAATTCATTGCAAATAAATAAAATAATTCATCAATCTAATTTGAACATTACATTTGTATTTAGACTAATAGACCATTTCATATTCAATGCATTTATATTTTAAATAATAAACCCTTTCACAAATCAATGCATTTATAATTAAAATAATATATCATTTCATATATTAATGCATTTATAATAGAAATAAAGAGTCACTTCATAAATTAAAGAGGGGATTAAAAGATAATACTTAGACACCTAAGTATGTATGCCATAATTAAAACAAAAGTAGCAAAGAAAACAAATAACAAATTATATATGTAAATAGTCTAAGATTCTTACTGATCGTAAGGTATTATGGGGGATTAGTTTTAATGAAAATAGACAAGGCTTTTACTCATGGGTCAACTTTCTATTTGCCTAGAATAAGATATCAAGGTTCTCAAATATAAAAGAAATTGAAGAGGCTAGCATTCAAATATCCATAGTATCAATAACTTAAAATATCATAACATAAAATAACGACTGTAGCATCTACGAATGCATCCATGCACGAAATAATGGTAAAGATCAACAGAAACTGAAGATGGACTTAACTCATGTCTGCTCAAGAAAGATGGGATCGATGGATACTTTGCATGCAAACGGCATGCTTGAACGCTCTCAGATCATAAATGATAAGAAAAGAAAAGAAAAACAAAGAGCTATAGGCAGCCGAAACGCACAGTAAAGAGATGATGAAGATAGAGTAGAATAAAACACAATATCGATGCATGCATGTAGATAAAATTAAAGAAGAATCTAATTTAGTGACATCCGACGCCAACAAGAATGGGAAGATTACTACTCGAATTTGGATTGCATACAACACACAAGAAAAAGCAAATTCAATCTTCATCATTGCATTGAAGTGAGGTAAAAAATTGAAACGAAAGAGAGAGCCACACAGGTGATCTAGGAGAAACTTCAATATCAATGCATGAGAAGATAATCATATTGCTTGAAACAACCCTACCCAGCCTACCATGTTCAAGCGTTGTTGTTGTGATAGGTAGCGAATGGACTCAAGAAACTTATTAACTCTTTAAACTTCCTACTATGTTCGAGTGTTGCGGTTGAGATTGGTTGAAATCGGTTTTAGAGAGATTAATTAAACCTCTACAACATTCTATTTTCAAGGGCTGTAGATGTGACAAGTTGCCAAAGGTATCAGACACTAAAGGCGTTCGGCCCCAAGACCAAGGTGTGTAGTTGAAGGAAAAACAAAGAGGAGGACATAATATGATACACAAATAAACTCATAGCCAACAATTTGAATGATGTTACACATCAAGTTCTAGGGAAAAGACTGAAACAAACTAATAATTTACGCTAAAGCCATGAATCATAAAGATAGGAAGATAATTTTGAAGGAGTAAACACCTTGTGAAATTAACCAAAGAAATTAACACAACTGCGGGTGACCAGAAAGAATGGTACAAAAGTACCCATCACCACACCTATTTGATTCAGAAGAAAAATTACTCAATCTACTTATAAATTGGGAGAAAGATAAAAGATTTTGATTTACAAACAAAGGTAAATACGACGAGTGAGAGAGAATTTTCAAGAAATACATGTGTGTAAATAGACAGGTGGATACAAATATTTTGATTTTAAGAACTTTTCTCTTTTTCTTTCTTTCTCTATAAGATTTCCTTTGGTTTTGATATATATCTAATATTTCACAGTCTCATTTTCTATCCTGTGCAGGTTTTAATTCGAGATTCCAAGCATGCATGACTAAAAATTCAGCAATATTCATTATAAGTTTAAATTCACACAAACAAGAATTAAAATACAAAGAAGAAAACTTGAAACGCTTTATGAAAGCGAGAAATGGTGAAGCATAAACCTCAAGTTCAATCCACAAAACTTTCACAGTACGAACACAACTTCCAATGATCAACTTTTAACTTTTTCCCAAACAAAACCCTAGAAAAATACATAAACCAATCTACCCTGTGAAACAACAACCATTCCTCTTTTCAAAAATCAAATTTCCCCCCCTTCTAAAAAATAATCCTTTCCTATGTTATATCCTTTTAGGTTACAATGCAATCAATCACTTTCACTTTCTGTTTGCATGCAATTAAAACAACCAGTTCAACTTTCGAACATAATTATCAAGAAAAGATATTTTGTAATTAAAACACAACTGACTATTTTAATTTTCGAAATATCAAAATTGCACAAACAGGTCAATTATAACTAATTAATCCTTCACAATTAATATGTTTTAATATTTCACATTTAATTCCTCAATATTCTAGAATAGGCTTATAAATTTAAACATTAATCATTAATCAACATTACCATTACTTTAAATCATTAAATAATCTAAACCAAACATTACGAAAACATGACAAACATAACATGATGTGACAACAATGAACAATAGACAAACGAATGACAACAAGACATATGGGTAATAAACAGATACTCATTCTTTCTAGAATGACGGTTCATGACAAAAGATAAGTCTATCTCCCTTCAAAAATTCCATTGGGCCATGACATGGTCAGACCTAAAAAGCAGGTGGTGTCGATGTTTGTACCTGAAATTTGCATCACACGGCACGATCAAATGAACAACATGTATAAATACGAAGACACACCGTGAAGAAGAATCACGGCGTAGCAGGGCACTCACAGATGAGTACTGCTAAATTGTCTCCTTCACCGAACTGACATAAAACATAGCATCTGACATCAACCATATCATAGTATCATCATGAATATAATAGAGCATCATAATAATTTCATCTCATGAAATTGAACATAGCATCATAAGGTAAAGTGTATCATCAATTGAGTTTCACAATAGGTCATGTAAACCATGACATAATGCATCAAAATAACATAGTCTCAACATCTAACTACTAACAATAACTCAAAACAACTGAAATAGAAATGTCATATGGAGGGCCACTACATGGGTGACTTAACATGAGCAAAATACCCACATTTTACACACTTATTAAACATAAAACAACCTAACTAATCTACAACAACTTTACTAATTTGCAAACAATTTTTTTTAAACAATAATTTTTACTCTTTTAGATCAGCATAACATACCTCTTACCTACTCAATATCTCTTACATTCCATCATGTCATAGTTTCCTTACTCCCAATACATGTTCTTGCAAGTTGTTAACATGAATAGGTGCACATGTAAGACAATGAATTATTAGATACCTGATTATCAAGATCAACCATGTCATTAATTTAAACTAGATAATCAAAAGAGTAGTTTATGACTGGATTGCAATTAGGGATAGTGTATGCATAACATCAGAGAGGTCGGTGGGCTAAAAAAATCCTTAGAAAGACAAATCTTAAGGGCCAAATCTAGTCCTCGGGGGCTCATCTCAGATGGCCTTTCTTACGTAACATTTACATAGAGGCTTCGAAGTTCGACAACTTGAGTTTTCTCCAACTCATTTGACTCACCCACACAGGGTATATCCACTAGGTTTTAAAAGATGACTCTACTTGAATCACAATTATATCACAATAACATCGATATATGCTAAAATTGATCCTCTACTCAAAATTATCATGTGTCCCATACAAATTACATACTATAAGAGTGGGTACACAACCCTTTCTAGGGTCCATTGCCCCAAACTATTTCAAAGTCAGCTACCGCCCACTTAGGTGAAGTCGGGGATCAAAAATCTAGTTAAGCATATGCTATGCAACACAATCCAAGAATGTTTTCTTGAATGTTGAGTTTGCAAGAGAAAATAAATTTCCATGCTTACTTATGTCCTAGGTTTAATTTTCATGGTTCGATATTTGTCATATGACCAACATGTCTTCAATGTCTTATTCAAATACCCTTGAATTAGTATCATCGAGGTATAACTATAATCCAAAGGATCACAATACTCTTATCAATAGTACACTACTTCAATTGCTTTATCGCTAATTTAAATTTCAACCATCACCTACCCCAGTTGGTTAACAATAGCATAACCTGCTAGGTTCAAATGATGTCTCAACATCAATTTCAATCATAAGCACATATATATATATAACCATATACTTGTTTTAATTATTTAAAATAAAATAATGACTTATATGTACTTTCGTTATGCTATGTGATTGCACATTAAATGATATAATCTTTTTGGTCATTAATAATCTAGCAAGATAAAACTAAATCTAGAAGAGAGAGGGAATAATAATTCTAATAAATCTATCATGTTAATTTCAATAAATGGCCTCTCTAATGGCAATTTGTAGTAACAAGACAACTGACAATATATAGGATACTCGAAGTTCTTAAGATCATAACCAAACTTATTCTAATTCTAATATGAATGATAACCATTTACATTTCATTTGAATCCATTACTAAAATATAAAATAATTGTAATGTGCACAAGAACACTAGCCACATTGTGTACATGATACATTTTAATTTGAATCAACCCCATTTACCAGTTATACAAATCAATCACCCATAGACCACTTTATCCTAATAAATACAAGCATGCTAGGTACATCATATAAATTCAATTCACACATGTAATTCAACCCTATCAAGAATACATATAAACTATGTATACAAGTCAATCACATATATGTCAAATCCTAATTCAATTTAACACATTGGATATGTCATATAACTTGAATACAAATTATCCCCTTATGCATGTTAATAAAATTAATATGTACATAACTAAATGAGATACATGTTATTTAACCATAATTTGAATTGGGTCCATTTATATGCTTTTTTAATTCAATCAAATGCATGTGACTAAATGACATAAATTCCACCAATACTAATGAAAGAAAAACATAAAATACAAGGCCCCACCCATGGTTTTATCCTTGCACATTTAGTTTTTGTGTAGTTTTATAGTTTATAAATGTGGCTTATGTATTAATTTCCTACTCATGTTGCTATATATAAAACTCAATGGTGCTACAAAATATTTTTAGGGGCCTATTATAAAAAATAAAATTAATTATTAAATCCCTTTATAGAACTCAAGACCTAGGATATTTATATGTGCCAAATCCTAAAAGCCTTATTGACAAACATATACACATTGGGCCCACAATGGTATCAATACTACCCAATTCTAATGCACACAAGCATGCAAGTTAAACCATATAAGTTCAATTCACACATGCATTATAATCATCAATCACATCCAAAACATAAAGTCAAACATCTAAATCATCATAATCATGAATAATATCGTCAAGTACTAACCTAAACAACTCAAAATGGCATAATTTATAGTAAGTCAAAGGGTGGCTGCACACATCCATTCTATGCAAACATAGACACAAGAATACAAACATAAATCTATATTAGTATATTCCCATTTCCACATTTTTTTTAAACCATTAAATTAATATACTTAAAATTTGATAGTCACATGGCATAATTAATAAGTATGAAGAATTTTCTTGAATAATGACCAAGTGCATATCCTAAAAAGGACTTAATAATATCATCACCTCCAACTCAGGCATTTTGTACAAACCACTCTTGCCAAAATTTATTTTTTAAAGTCCAATAGATGACAAAGAAAACAAAATGTTAATGAAATTGAATGGAAAAATCAACCTCAATTTGAAAATCAAATGATTATAAAAAAATACTCCCGAAATGAAAATTATAATTGAAAAAATACTAAATTAATTTTATACAATACCAACCTACTATGCAACATTAGATGTCTTCTATAACTTTCTTCAAAGCCATTCATAAAGATCATACTTTAGAATTAACTACAGGGAATACAAATTTTGTGTTCATGCCATGTAGCAAAAGCAAGAAAGAGAATAAAATGTCATGTTATGAGATACTTCTAAAATTACAAAGTTATTTGAAATTTGTTATGATGGGAAACCTATCAAATTCAGAGAACTATATAACATGTCCAATTAACTTGGATGACTTATCAATCCATCATGTCCTATCCTTAGGGAAAGGGGGCTATAAACATACCCCAAACTGGTTGTAGAGAGCTTAAATCTAAAACAATGTTGGAACTAAATATAGGGAATGTAGCTGCAAGCATCGTCAAAAGAAGGATCATTGAATCCAATGGTCAAGTGTTTATAGGTATACATATTCTATAATACAAAGATTAATTCAATAACAAACCAAGATGTATGCAATCAAATGCAATAGATGTACTGATTTTCCTCAAATGATTAATGTACTAATTGTAGGATATGCAAAAAATGGATTTAATGGAGAGGCTTAAGAAAATTTCAAGCAAATGGAATCGACAAATGTAAAGCCAAATTTTGCAACCTTCTCCAGCATCCACTCTTCCTGTGCTAGAAAGGGAGCTTTAGAACCGAGTATGGACATCCATCAAGGCATAAAGGATGAGAATATTTTTTTTAGATGTTGCAATTGCAACTAACCTAGTAAACATGTATGCAAAATATGAAGCATAGAAAAGGCACATGAACTATTTGACAAAATGCCTCTAAGTAATGTGATCTCATGGAATGCAATGATTGTAGGGTATGCGTAGAATGGATTTATCGAAGATGCTTTAGAACAACAACCATTTTTTTGGTGAATGTTGTATAATAAACAAAGAGGATAAGGCTCAATAATTACACTTTAAATTTATTTATTTTGTAAACCTTAGTATGGTAGTGATAGTAGAATGTGATAAAATCATTTTTCTTATGTTGATCATTTGGTTTTTCTAAAACGAGTGTACAAAGAAAGAAGTGAGCAATTAAAGAAAACAACAGTCCAGTTAAATCATAAAAGCTAATAGATTAAGCAACAACCAATGAAACATTCAACATATCCACATAATGAAGATGGAAAAGGAAGATAAAATACATAAAGTAAATTGACATCAAAGGTAATAAAAACACTCAGTACACATACCTTTTGTTGTATATGGTTGTTGAAATCCTATAGGCTTCTTTGGAGTAGCTGCACTTAAGCACATTGGTCTTTGCACCTCTCACTGAGGTATAGTGAGTTCAAAAGGTTTCTTGCAACATATAATCTATGACATTAGTGGCATCTATGTACCATTGTATGTTTGCAGAATTCTCTCTGCTATTGCATGAGATACAAAATCAACAAAACCATAGCCTTTCGGTTGCTCGATCAGCTTGTTATAGATAATTTTTATAGGGACAACCTCTCCTGTATGTGCAAAGAAGCTATACATATAGTTTTCATCGACCCAATACTGTAAATCCCTAATCCGCAACATTCTAATTTCATCATTAGAATACTGATATTGCTACTGCATCCATTGATGCTATTGATCCTTGGATATGTAACACAAAACCCTCCCTAAAACCCCTAGAAAGTTTACCTTGTGAATTTTTGTGTAATGAGTGAGAAATAAAAATGTGAAGTGATATGAACAGAAAATAGAGAAAGTGAAGAATAAGGTAGGGTTTGGAGGCAACCCCTCCTCATTTTCCTTTTTCTCCAACTTCCCTTCTTTCATTTATTTTTAAGCAATTGATGGATGTCCATCCATACTGGTGCTTTTAATTTCCCTCTAGAAAGTTGGCTTTTACACTCATATATTTATTGCTCTGCAAGTCTTATTGTCAGGCATTAAATCAATTATTTTATTGCCCCTAGTCTACACAAGAGATGACTAACACGTAGACAAAATGCACCTATGTACATACAAAAATGCATAAAAACATACATGACAACTACATGGAAACATACATAACATGATGAGACGATGTAGTGCGGGGCCTGCCAGATGGATGAAAAAGTGATGAAATCGGCAGATGGAAGGAAACGTTGCAACGAGGAAAGCAAGGAGGTGTCCCGTTGCCAAATTACACCGAATTTTTTTGCCTTGTGTGAGAATTTATCTGTTTACCATGGGCGAGAAGGGCGTTGATGTGATTAAGACGTGTTTGAAATTGTAACAAGTACTATTCTTGGAAAACAGTATGTTTTCTAGGTTTTCTCATTCTGTAGGTTGAAATTGAAATGTTGGAGAGGGTTTTCTCATTATGTAGGTTGAAAGTGAAATGTTGGAGAGAAAGGGGGCGTTGCAGGTGGGGGAGATGACCAAGCGGCTTGAGGTGAGGGGTTCTTATGTATGGTTTCATGCATTTTTGTATGTACATAGGTACATTGTTGTTGTGGGTTGCAAGTTTCTCAGTATTTTGAGAATATAGAGTCTTAGAAAACAATAAGAATTTTTTCAAAATATTTTGTTATTAAAACCATAGGAATGTAATGAAATGCAGACCATTTTATAAACACCCATTGTTTTCCAACATCCTTTAACACTCTACATTTTCTACTCTTTCATTCTGCAGTTTGAAAGTGAAAGGTTGGAGAGTGGAGTTGCAAGTGAAAGGTTGAAGAGCAGGGGGAGACTAAAAAAACATTTGAAGTGAGTTGAGGGGTTTCTAATCATTTGGGTTGTTAGTTGTAAAGGGTTTTAAAACATTATGAGGTTTTTTGTTTGTAAATTATTTTCAAACATTAAGTGGGTTCTAGGTTTTGTAAAACCCAATGTTTTGCATCTTAGAATTTTACAAAAGAATATGAATGACTTTAAAATATTTTGTTAGACCTTATGAATGTAATGAAAGGCACCGTTTTATAAACACCCATTATTTTTGAAGAACCATTAACACTTTGTGTTTCACCACTTTGAACAAGTTTAGTCATTATTGGCGGTAATGACAAGAAATTGGTGTTCTTGCTATTTGTAATGCACACGTTCATATACAAGCTTAAAAACCATGAGGGTTTGGGTATGTTGTGATGTGGGTTGCAGTTTTATAAACACCCAATGTTTTCCATTTCATTGCATTGCACATATTTTAAATCGAAAGCATTACTTCACATTACATAACTAATAAGTAAATGTTGATAGATAGATGACAAAATTTAAATTACAATATAGTTTTTTTACATAGTCAACCTGAAAGTAGTTATGTAGTTACTTCACATTGCATAGGTAATAACTATACCCATGACTATAGGTATCTCCAACTGCGCAACCAAGTACTATTCCCAAATATATTAATTTCTTCATTCTAGAGTGATAATTGCGACTGTCAATTGTATTTTTTTGTCATGGCATTCCATGAGACCACATTTGTTTGAGGTATTTTTTGAAACAGTTCACTGCCTTGTCTTTGAAAGCATAACAGTAAGCATAATAGTAAGCAACAACATAGACAAGGTAGTGAATTGTTTGAAAAAATGGCTGAAAGAAATGTAGTCTGATGGTCAATGGAATACCATGCCAAGCCATATACAAGGAAATGAACTGTTTCTATGTATGATTTCTTATCTAAGGCTTGCCACTATTTTTTGTAGACATACTCATATTCCACTATTTTTCCAAAATAATTGTAGATATATGATGATAATTAGAGTGATATTTGCAGATGGAGACCCCCTAACCAAATTTTGTTAGAAAATGGGAAACACCTTATTTAACAAGCAATGGAGTTTGGCTCACAAATATATATTGTCATCTTCAATAGATGTATCAACAATATATTCTAAAACTATACCCACAACTATAGGAAGCTACATCTATGCAACCAAATACTATTCTCAAAGATATTAATTCATTCATACTAGAGTGATAATTGCAGTTGCCAATTGCATTTGTTTGTCATGGCATTCCAAGAGATCACATTTTTTTGAGGCATTTTTTCAAACAATTCACTTCCTTATCTATGAAAGCATATTAGTAAGCAACAACATAGACAAGGTAGTGAACAGTTTGAAAAATGCCTCAAAGAAATGTGGTTTCATGGTGATTAGAATGCCATGACAAGCCATAGACAAGGCAATGAACTATTTGTAAGTATGATTTCTTATCTATGGCTTGGCATTGCGTTTTGGCAGACATATACTCATCTGACACTGTGTTTTCCAACTTGCAATCATACAATGCATGTATATGGTTGTTGGAAAACATTGTGTGTTTACTATCAAAGCATAATATTAATTCTGGATTGTCATGGCATTCCAACACCATGGTGATTGGAATGACATGAAAATCCATAGACAAGGAAATGAACTGTTTCTATGTATGATTGCTTATTTATGGCATTCCATTGTGTTTTGGCAGACATATACTCACCTCACACTATGTTTTCCAACTTGCAATCATATTGTGCATGTATATGATTTTTGGAAAACATTGGGTGTTTACTATCAAAGCATAATAGTAAATGATGGGAAAGATCGTTGATGTCATAACTTGCATCATTTAGTCAATTAATTATCGAACTGGGTGTGTCTTAGAGCTATATGCGATAAGGATGGTTGTCACATATTTTGGGGGGTTTTGCATTGTAAACAATGACTTTTGGTTTTGATTTGACTCCTTCAGGAGCCTTTAGGAGCTCTTAGGAGCTCTTCAGGAGCTCTCAGTAGCTTTTCAGGAGCTGAACTACAATGACTAATTCCTAATGATTAATTCTATCTTATTTCCTAATTCAAAATTCTATTGACTTATTTCTGACTTCATTTTGACTGATTGAGACTGATTCATGGAAAAGATTAATATTTACTCTAATTTTTAACCTAAAATTCAAAATCCAAATTAATTCTATTTTTCTTTAAAAGAAATCTATCTTAAGGTCTACTATAAAATAAATGCTATTTTAAAGAACATAAATAAATTGCAAGGAAATGACAATTAATCTAGAAAACATAAATACTAATTTCCATGAGTAGATTCCCAACAAGTTTCAATTCCATCTTTCCATAAGTTCCCATCATTGCTTCTAATTAAGTTTAACATATAACTACCAAACTTAATTCCTATAAACAACATCTAAATTTGATTTAACCTAATAAACCTTACAAAAAAATCTAACAATCCATTCTAACATGATGAACTAACCTTGAAAGTGATTTAAACACAATTGCTGAAAATGATTCAAACATAATTAACTATCTAGATTTAACATCCAATGAACTGAAAATGATTCAAACAAACTTAACATTCCAAATTTAACATCTACACTTCAGATTTAATATTAATGAACAAAAATAACATAAACTCGGTAAAATACCAAACACAAGATCGATCCCTTTAGTTGAGTGGGCCCTGCTCTTCCTTCGGTAAGATATTTAACATAGTGATTCAAGTTAACTTCTTATCTTCATTCAAATTGATCAAAGTAGGACACATAATAGAGTATTGCAACCATTATAGAATTTCTAATCAAAAAAACTATCTAACTCCCGTCTAATGCTAAAGGATGGATATTTATAAGAATATCCTTATTGAATTCAAAACATGGCGTTAAATACCAATATTCAAGGTGCCTAAACTAGAGATTTAAATAAAAATAAAGTAGAACTAAAACAAGACTGAGAATAGACAGAGAGAAATATGCCAGATCAACGTTGGGACTAGAATTTCCTAAACCAACTAAAAGAAGCTGATTTGGAATTTGGTGATTCATCATACAGCTGGGCCGATCACTGGTGTGATTGAATTCATGTGGTTAAACATGGAGTTTAAATTTTTCTCAAACTAAGTCATCAGTCATCGGTTTTATCCTTGAATAAGATCCTTAAAAATAAGATACCAATTATGACAGTAAAAGATTAAAACTGCATAATTAATTCATCATTATTACCATAAAAGCAACACATTTAGTATAAATCATTATCTCAAACATATCTACCAAATTAGCCAAACATAAAGTAATGTAAGTAAATATATTAGTCTATAGTCTACTGCTAGTCATGTTACTTAACAAAGATAACAAGTCTTTTTAAACATAAATGATTAATTAAAAGTATCTCTTGGCTGCTCATCAGTAATTTTGGATTGGCATGGCGTTCCAACACAATGTGGGTTGGAATTACATGACAAGCCATAGACAAGGAAATGAACTATTTCTATGTATGATTTCTTATCTATGGGTTGCCATCATGTTTTGGCAGACATATACTCACCTCACACTGTGTTTTCCAACTTGCAATCATACTGTGCATGTATACGCTTGTTCGAAAACATTGGGTGTTTACTATCAAAGCATAATAGTAAATATTGGTTTTCATGGCATTGCAACACCATGGTGATTGGAATGCCATGACAATCCTAGACAAGGCAATGAACTATTTCTATGTATGATTGCTTATTTATGGCATGACATTGTGTTTTGGCAGACATATACTCACCTCACACTATGTTTTCCAACTTGCAATCATATTGTGCATGTATATGCTTGTTGGAAAACATTGTGTGTTTACTATCAAAGCATAATAGTAAATATGGATTTTCATGGCCTTCCAACACGATGTGGGTTGGAATGCCATGACAAGCCATATACAAGGCAATGAACTATTTCTATGTATGATTGCTTATCTATGGGTTTCCATTATGTTTTGGAAAACATATACTCATCTCACACTGTGTTTTCCAACTTGCAATCATACTGTGCATGTATATGCTTGTTCGAAAACATTGGGTGTTTACTATCAAAGCATAATAGTAAATATGGATCGTCATGGAATTGCAACACCATGGTGATTGGAATTCCATGACAAGCCATAGACAATGAAATGAACTGTTTCTATGTATGATTGTGTATCTATGGTATGCCATTGTGTTTTGGCAGACATATACTCACCTCACACTATGTTTTCCAACTTGTAATCATGTTGTGCATGTATATGCTTGTTGGAAAACATTGGGTGTTTACTATCAAAGCATAATAGTAAATCTAGATTTTCATGGCATTCCAACACAATGTGGGTTGAAATTCCATGACAAGGCAATGAATTGTTTCTATGTATGATTGCTTATCTATGGCATGCCATTGTGTTTTGATAGACATACACTCACCTCACACTGTGTTTTCCAACTTGCAATCATATTGTGCATGTATATGCTTGTTGGAAAATATTGGGTGTTTACTATCAAAGCAAAATAGTAAATATGGATTGCCATGGCATTACAAAACCATGGTGATTAGAATGCCATGAAAAGCCATACACTAGGAAATTAACTGTTTCTATTGCTTGTCTATGGCTTGTCATGGCATTCCAAGCCCATGGTGTTGGAATGAAATGACAATCCATATTTAGAATTATGCTTTGATAGATTTTTTCAATAATCCATATTTACTATTTAGCCATGGTGTTGGAAGCCATATGATGAATCCATATTTACTATTATGCTTTGATATATTTTTTGCAAGCATGCGTAACTTGTTCAAAAAACTTGTTTTAGGCTTTTAGCCATAGCAGCAAGGCAGTGAATTGTTTGATAAAATGCTTTGGTAGAAATGTATGAAAAATGTGGTAGCATAGTGAATTGTTTGATAAAATTCCTCAAAGAAATGTGGTCTCATGGTGATGGAATGCCATGACAATCCCTCTAAAATCCTAAAACAAATTCTTTTGAACAAGCTATGCATGCTTGTGAAAAATCTATCAGAGCATAATAGTAAGCAACAACATAGACAAGGTAGTGAACTGTTTGATAAAATGCTTGAAAGAAATGTGGTCATGTGGTGATGGAATGCAATGAAAATCCATATTGCTGCCTTGATTCTATATGGATTTCCATGGCATTCCATCACCATGAGACCACATTTCTTTGAGATTTTATGAAATAGTTCATTGCCTTGTCTATGCTACCACATTTTTCATACATGTCTACCAAAGCATTTAATCAAATAGTTTAGTGCCTTGCTAGTATGGGTAAAAGCTTAAAGTAGGTGATTTTGAACAAGCTACACATCCTTGCAAAAATTATATCAAAGCATAATAGTAAAATATTGAACATAGTAAACGCATTAATGACAGTTCAAAAATCCAATCACATGAACTCAATCAGGTTCCCCTTAAAATGTAGTTTAATTACACTCAAGGATAGAGTAGTCATCATGATAATAGGCAATTGTTGAAGTTTTGAAGGTTAAAAGTGAATAAGGAGAAGCCTATATTACTGAGATTGAGACTTTTGGACAAGCATATGAAGATACACAAACTAAAAACCAATGATTGCTTCAATAGGTTAAAGAGAGATGGTTATAACGACAATATTGTATATGAGAAGGGGCATGAATCAATCGTGGACAGTGATAAATTCATGAAGCATCCAAGAGATGTGGTGAAGTAGAAGTAGAGTAGACCTATGACAGTGGTATGTAATGAATAGTCATCATAAGGACAAAAAGCAAAAAGTTATTAAAGGAAACCTTTGACAATCTATGACAGTCCCTTATGATGACAACCATGAAAAGAGGACATGCCTTGCTTCCTAGGGTAGTCCTATCAATGAAATTCATTATGGAAGTCAAAAGCACAAAATTTTATTAGATAATAAAGTCAAGGACAATATTATTCTGAAGGTGAACATAACAAAAAGAAATTCTTGATGGAGTAACAATCTTAAGGACAGTCATGAGAAGCACTCTTCATCATCAAAGGTGTATGGGAAATGAGATGAAAAGATTAAATGAGTATGCAATGTCAAAGTATGAAAATGGAAAATCATACCTATGATAATGTTGTTTTATTGAAAAAGTATTTTTTCTAGAATAATAGAAGTAGCAGTCAAATAATGATGTTGTTAGTCCCTACAAAGGAAGCTAGGGTAGAGTTTGAGAAGGTGTTAGGTGAGGTTTTCAAAAAATAGTTAAGAAACAACAAAATCATAATGGTTGGCTCTCAAAATCAACACGACATTCACCATTCTCAAGGAAAAAAAAGGAGAAAATTAAATGTAATCATGGGATAGCTATTCTAAAAGGATTATCACCATGATCAAGGATAATCATTAAACTATCAAAGGTAGCATGTCATGGGCAGTGTTGAAATCCAACTAGGAAGTAATGCAAAGACCTAATATGATACAATGGTGTGAATAAATAGGTATTCAAATTTTCAAGAGTGAAATGATAGGGTATAAAGAAAGAAGGAGATAGAGGAATAATGCAACATAGACATAAAACAATGGTTTTGAGAAGGATAGTGCAATGAAGCATATAGAGAGGTTTTTATTATGACAGGTGGCCTTAGGGAAAATGAAATGGGGATGAGAATTCATAAGACAAAGACATATGACAGTAAAAGGGGCATGAAAATCCATCAATGCATTATATAAAATTGAATTTTATCAAAGGTTTCATTTACAAGTGCCCTGGTAGACTATTGGAGTAAGTAGTAGGGCTGGTATTACATAAGTTATTGACTTGCTAAGCTAGTTAAGCCAAGGAGTAGGGTCGGTTTCTAATGAGTTTAAAACCCTCAAGACACAACTAAAGTGCCTTTCCACTAACTATAGTAAGTCACCAAACAAATATAACAAAAAGTAAACCTGTTATAAACTTTGCATAGTGAACCTCATATAGGGTTTAAGAACGAAATTGCAAGCAATGAAATAACCCAAAACAACTTCAAACAAACTCAATGGGATTGAAAACATGTAATTGATTTGTAAACTTTGATTTTGACCATATACCTTTGATGCAAAATATTATGCTTTTGCCATTGGTTTAGATCCTTGTAGAAGCATGAAGATCTAATCAACAAACACCAATTGTGTCTTTATGCCAAAAACCTATCCACTAAATACCTTTGAGTCACAACATCAAAATGTATTTTCTTTCAAGAATAAAATGTGAATGATGAATGTGCAATGATTACTTGTTCAATACATTTGAATTTATCATGAAACAACTCTGTCAAAATTTTGCAACAACTATCAATACCTTTTGCACCAACACCACATGAACAAGTAATGAATGAACAACAAGGAATTTGACATGAACATCAACAACTAATTTGGCTATAAATCAAAAAATGAATGAATAATCTCTTTGAAACCAATGAACGACAACACAATGAAGCAACTCACTCTACATGTAGTTGGCATCAAACACCTTTTGCATTACCAAATCCATTTACCTTTGACATCAATGACAAACAACATCAACATAGACATGTATGAAAGATGTTGAAGTATACAAAAGGCATGTGGTTTGTTTGAAGTATACAAGTAGAACACAAAATTGTAACTCATATGTTTGGTAGTCACACCAACTGAGAACACTTTTGTAACAATTTTCAAGCAAGAAGATACATATTTTAGACTTTTGTATGAATATGTTAACACTTGAGATTTTTAAACACTAATTGTAAACCTCAATTGTGTCTAAGAGCTAGAAGATAATGCGTGCATGAAATGAAACAAAGTCACATTGAACATGGACTTTTGATATGGTTGTTTCCCTCAGTCTTTGATTGCATAACCTTGATATTTCCTTGACATTGATCTTCATATGGTATGGTGTCAATCTTGTTATGATAGATGAAGGTATGTTTGAGCTGTAGATAGATAATAATATGCAAGATTTAGAAATATGAATGACCTAGGTGAATGCAAAGAAGAAAGGAATGTGACACATTGATTAGATTCAAGAAAAGCATATAAATGGATTATGAAAAGTATTTGATATGGGAGGAAAGGATGGATATGGAAATGAGTGGAATGGAAAGGCTATGAAGTGTTCATTTTTGAGTTGTAGATAGAAAATGATATACAAGATTTAGAAATATGAATGACCTAGGTGGATCCAAAGAAGAAAGGAATGCAACACATTGACGTGATGCAAGGAAAGCATATAAATGGCTTATTAAATTTATTCGATATGGGAGGAAAGGATATGAAAGGCTGGATATGGAAATGAATGGAATGTAAATGCTATGAAGTGATCATTTGTTTCATCATAGAGTGGAACGAATCCCCTTTTGTTATTGGTTATGATTTTTGTAATCATCATAGGATGGATTGAATTGGTACACACACATAAGAAAGACTCATGCCCCATTCCTCACTCTCCTTTGTACACAACAAGGTTTAGAGATCCTCAAGCTTCCTTAGAATGTGACAAGAAAAGAAGAGATATAAAAAGATAATGATATTGATGAAGATAAGAGACAAGAGTTAAGATAAAGCATAAGATTTCATGCATGCAATATGAAAATGATAAATATGCAATATCATGATAACGAAAAATGAAAATTCTAATGCATATGATAAGGATTAGTGTACAAAATAGTTGCAGGATGGAAACATAGTGGGTTGTGACTCAGTAAAGCCCAATGTTTTAGAATTTTAAAGAGTTTATGGTTTTTTAAAATGTGTTTCTCATAAAAATGATAACACAATGATAAACAAGATATTATTCCTTAGTCAAGTTGAAAACCAAAGGAGATATGGATGGATAAGGATCAATCATATGGGTTAATGATAGGACATGTAAGGATAAACCCTATATGGAGGATGAAGATAGATGGATCAAGATATGGAATGCTATGGGTGGAGGGAACCGATGACAAGGGAACCCAAAATGTTTTTTCTTATACAAAGGAGAAATAGAGGACCTATGGAGGACCCCAAAGATGGCATGTCAAAGTAATAGCATTCCCCCATGGTAAGAGGTATGACAAGTTATAATGACATGACATGGATATGGAAGATAAATCATGGATATGAAAGGAAACATGAGATAGATGACAAGTGATATGGAGGATGAAAGACACACATGGTATTAAGCATGCATTAGATACTTGTTCTTTCTATTTTTCCCCAATACTTTATGCAAGATCAAAGGAAAGTGGATGGATAAAGTGGATAGCATGGAATATAAATGAAGGAATATGATGGCTAAGTGAAAATAGGATAATAAATAATGTATCATACGAATGGAAAAGTCTTTCCCTCACGTGTACAAGCAAGGGTATGTGGATGGATGTGAAATCTAATGGATATGAATGGATATGAATGGCCATGGAAATGGAAGCTTTTGAAAATGGAAGCTAATGAAGGTGTATGGATATTAATAGAGGACTCAAGTGTCTCTTTGTGGAAGATAGTACCACATTGACTAAATGTTTCTTATAGACCATGGCTTACATGTTCCCACTTAAAGACGTTGGTAGGAAAATTGGTAAAGATAATGGAATGGATAGGGGTAGGCAGAAGGGGGTTAAGGATTCATACAAAGGATTGGATTAAAGCTATGGAATGAGGGATGAAGATTGGATGGAAGTATGGAATGGAGTTGTTATGAGAGAATGTGGGCAAGAACAACATTGGCACACAACTTTAAGGGTGGTGAAAGTTGAAGGATTGAGAGTGAGTTTGGATAATAAACTTGGGCATATAGGGACCGAAAATGGATTTGGAGGACGAATAATGGAGGAATGGATGATGGTGGAATAATGGAGTCTTTGGATTAGCAATTTGGGATACCAATTTTTATTTTTTATTTGAATGCATGGATTTTTTTGCTTTCTTTGGAACCCACATTGTTTTCACTTTTCATTTTTCTTTATAGCCTTTTCATTTTTTCTTAATTGGAACCTTCCATTTTCTTGGAAGTGTTTTTATTTTGATTTTGGAGCATATTTTTCTTTATTTTGGCATGTATTTTAGTGATACATGATGATATTTAGGTTTTTGTGGATTCTTTGATTTATGCATTTCTTGTTTGGTATCCCAATTGCTTGGATAGGCCATAGAGGGATTTTATGAAAAAAGAGGATTTTTAAGTGGAAGGTGTTGGAAGGAATTCAAGGGTATGTGCCTTTGATGTTCTTGAAAGGGAAAGAAAGGATATGCATTAGGAACATATGGTCCCATGATGGATGGAAGGGTTGATGGATAGGGTCCAACCATAGATGGCAAAGATGATGGAGGAGGTGGATGTATTGATCTAAAGGGAGGCCTTTTTTGTTTGAAAGAGCTACCAACATCTTGAGAAGAAGGCATATAGCCAAGGCCATAAGAATTTATATTTGTTTTAATATTAGGGTGTTTAGGTAAATGGAACTCATGAAGGTGTGTGGTATTGTAGGAGAAAACCAACTTTTATAAAGGTGGATGAACCAAGCTTATATGTTTGTGGTTCATGAATGGGATCTTGCGAAAGTTTAGGATTATCATGTGATGTGAGGGAAATTCTTATACCTTTGGGGTCTTGATTTTATTGAATGGATGGAAAGATTTATTGAATGAATTTATACACTACGATTATGGTATGGAGTTGACAGACTTGGATCATGAGATGGTATGGTGCCATGACATGGAATGGAATGATGAGATGGACTGGGATCATGAGAGGGAGTACTTTGATCTTCAAAGAAAGGGGGATCTATGATGCCATGATTTTGATCAATGAGGTCAAGTGAGTGACATGGTTGAATTTCTATAGGTGCTATGAAGGTTCAAAAACATGAAATGGATGAGGTAGATAAATATGGGATGGATGAGGTGAAAGTGGGTGGAACTAGAAGACTAGGACTACCATTTTTTGAAATAGGATTTTGCATCGGGTATTGTATTCCTTTTAGGGTGAATTTTGGTGTTCGTTTGGTGAAATAGGATGGATAGGTGTTGGTTGAACATGGAAGAAATTTTGGTTTCCCTTGCCAATGGAGGAAAAGGATGACATGGAGGGTGACATGAGTTGGGTATAAGTTTCAATGGTATGAGTTGGAGAAATTCAAAAAGATGTTGAGGTATGAGATGGAAGATAAAAATGATTTTAACCATAAAGATTTGAAAGGCATCCACCCAACTTAAACAATAAAATCTTAAACTACCAAATCACCTAAATTATACTGAGAAATCCTTACACATCCATCACCATAAAATATTTATTCACAGATAAACATTCCACAACAATAAAACTAACCAAATATCTATCATTCCAATAATAGAAAATCCACTAGCAAACTACTCAACAAAAGAAGAATAAATCCACACACTATAACTAAAATATTACACATGCATGAACTTCACCATTGTCTTTCTATATTGAAATAACAAAAAAGTAGTAAAAATAGCAGAGTTTTTTTTTGTTCTAATGAGTAAAGGCCAAGCATCGACCCCCATATTTAAAGCTTACAAATTGTATTGATAATGGTTTCTTGAAGACAACCGTTTTAGAAATTAAAATAAAAAGTATTTGAAGTATCAAGAGAGCCAAATTAAAGAAGATAACATAAAAACTAAAAACTAATAAGTGGTCCTAGCACTGACTCCTTCACTTTCAATTATTTTCACCTCTTGCTGCTCTAGTAACGCCTCATACGCCTTTACTCTTTGCTTGTATTCCTGGTACTTGGTGACAATTGCGATGATGTTTTTGCTTCTTGGAGTCATGGTGATTTTCAGCCTTGTCCTCCATTTTGAAAGTGCACGATCTGACTCGGATAGAGTTTCATAGATGGTGTCACTTTTCATCTTAAATGAACTCATATAGGTCTATATGTTACTCAATTTTTTGAACGAGTCTCCAGTGGTTGTCTCAGGATTACATATTTCTTTATGATACACCTCTTTAAATTCTCTTGTTATGTTTGCAACATCCCGTACCTTTTCATTGAACTCATCTGTGAGGTCCAGTTCAAGAGCATTGAAGTTCTCCTTGATCTTCACCAATATGTCAAAATATTCTAACACTTTATTGATTTCCTTGATATAATCTTCATATACTACAATTTCCAATCCAAGGAATCAAACCAAGTAAGATCAATTTCTCTAGGGTCATCCACCAATTTTTCTTTTATTAACAAAGTGTGCTCAATGGAGAGTAATTTTGCAATTTCCCTTGAAAGAAAAACTGTGCTATTATGTTCTCTCCTGATTTGTTGGAGCTCAACTACCAGTTCCTTTATTTTACCAAACACATTAACATAGAATTGCATAAATTTACTAATGTAGAAAATGCCATCCTGATAAAGCCCTTCTATCCATTTGTTGGCAGCTTTAGCATAACTTAAATTTTTCCTGACCCATTGCACAGTGTCAGAATCAATACCTTGAACATTTGAGCTTGAGGCTTCATTAGTGGTCAGAGTCACAATTGATGAACTAAAATTCCTTAAAGAAATAATATTAGATTGCAATTGAAGGTTCTCCTCTTTCTATTCTTTTGCTCTTTTGATCAATGCATTAACAAAGTAATCAACATGATATACATCACCTTCTAAAGTAAATGGCCCCATATCAACATGAGTAACCTTGTAGTCGGCTTCCATTATCTCATTTTCATTTAGGTCCTTTTTTGGATCAACAATATCCAACAGTTGATGCCCAGAACTAGAATTAGTGACAATTCGTGACATCCTCTTAGCCTTTTTGGGCTTTTGGTGACGTTGCAACAACATGGCAACTGTATCTACTTCAATTTTCATTG
Source organism: Sequoiadendron giganteum (assembly GCA_007115665.2). NCBI lineage: Eukaryota > Viridiplantae > Streptophyta > Pinopsida > Cupressales > Cupressaceae > Sequoiadendron > Sequoiadendron giganteum. The sequence continues at coordinate 440,962,359 of CM021105.1, forward strand.
CGGGAATATTCTTTCTTTTCTTCTCAGCTGATTTCTTTAACCATACTGGAGAAGATGCCACTAATCTAGTGTCTCTACTTTCAACACTTGTATTTTCTTTATTTTTATTAGGTTGAACAGAAACATTAGTATCTCGCACTGGAGAAGGGTGATCTTCAAAGAATGTGGGAAAATAATTATCACCAATTATTTGTTGAAAGATGCCCTCAGAGTCTATAGGCACTGGCTTTTCTTGACTAGCCTTTTTCTTAGGTACTGAGGGTACACTATCTTGTTCACAAATTGATTTTATCTTGGCCCCAGTGTCTTCTAGCTTCTCTCCATCTCCTCCTGACTGTGAGCCAGTGCCAGATGGCCTAATTGACTACTTTCCAGCTGATATATTTATGCCAGAGGCCTATACAGTGCCTTTCTCTTTTCTTTATGAAACTCTTTGCTCATGGGGAGAACTCGCAATTTGGTGCCATTTTCTATTCAACCAGTCTGAAGTGCTTCTCAAAATAGGGACAAAAAGGACCATTAAGTCTAAAACTTCATCCTTTGACCAATTAATTATGTACAAGGGCTTAGTAGCAGGGGCCCGATATTCAAGATCAATGATCACTGAGTCTTCTTGTGCATCTTCTAGAATATTGAAAGAAATACTAAAAGCTTTTATTTGCATTAGGGTCAATCTCATGAAATTTCTTCTATGCACCTCCCCTTCATTTGTACAATCTTCCAAAAAATATTCAATATTAGGGCGATGTTCATAGCTGCTAGCTCCATACAAATTTTTCTTAACATAACCCTTGCTATAAAAATTAGTTCTCATTGGCAAACACTAAAAATTGAATTCATTCAGGGCTTTCTACACACCTTTAGCAATATTATTACTTTTGCAAGAAAATGAATGCATATACAATGGAAAAGCATACCCCTTCTTTCCCATGTTTGAATATTTAACATTTGCAATGGCCATCTATTGACAAACTTCAAGAAAAACCAATAAATCACTTGGGTAACAGGGCAATTTCATAGGAGCCTTCTCAAAACCTCTAATTCTAAGATAGTGAATCTGTTGAACTGAATGTAGAAACTTCCAAACCTCAATACCAGAGCAATCGCTTTAGGTGAAACCCTAAGCTCAGGTTTTTCGTCAATTCTTCTCACAATTTCCATTAAAAATGCATCATTGATGCGGTAGAAATCCCTCATTCCAACCTCCTTAGTGAGCTATGGAAACCTTCTATACATAGGCATGTCTAGTGTTAGAGACCTTTGTGGTTCCAACCCTGCTCAGACAGTCTCTTGACTAGCCTAGAATGTAAACCATGTATGAGCAAATGTGGAAGGCAACATTTTGCCAAAAATTTATCAATTGCTCATTTAAATGATAACTAATAATCTCAACCCAATCAATGAATTTATTTTCACTACAAATCACCAGAATAAAATGGCGCATCCAAAATTCAAAAGAGTTTGAATATGCATTACCAACCACACAATGTAGCAATGTGATAGCATCTGAAATTTTATCCTTAAAATGAACCCTTTTAAGCTTTGATGGCAACTAAAACTTACCCTTTTTCTCGGACTTCAACCAATTCTTTGCAATGGAAGTTTTGCACCATTCCTCATTCTTTCTGAAAAACTCATCACCAACAGCTGTAGACATTTCCTCTACATTTTCCCTCTCTAGAATGTTTAATGCGCGAGAAATGACTTCAGGAGTAATTCTTGCAATGACTGACCCGTCCACAACTCTAATTTCCCGAGTCTCTAGAATGTAGCCCCTTGCGCACGTAATCACCAGGTCGACGCTTTGTATAGCCTTAGGAAAACCTCCCATGTGCACCAAACCGCTCTGTAGAAATTTATCTTCTAGTGGTGTCCCCAAATTGAGGTGCCCAATTTCATTGTCCCTCACGCCAGACTAGTGATTTTGAATTCCACTCTGCATGAGCACAAATTCGCGGAGATAGAATGTTTGCACTTGAGAATTACTTACATTGGCAAAGAATGAGAATGCAGGATAAATGACATAGTAAAAATTCACCACCCACTCGCACTTATGTCATTAATTTTGATAGTACATGCATTAAATGTGGCATTCAATTTCATTCCTTGAAAAGATAGCCTTTAAACCTGAATGCTTTTTGAAATTCCTGAAAAGACAACTCAAGGTTAGTTTGCACATAACATTCAATGAGATGGAAATTCCTTTCAAAGCCAAGATAAGTCCATAATGTCGCGTGGTCGTGGAAACTTGGAACCTTAGAACCAAATTCAGAAGTTTCAAAGTTTTGGAAACCTCCCACCGACTACAAATATGTCTTTGACCAACAAAGACTTGCAAGTCAACAAAGTGAACCAAGTCAGGGAATTTGGAAGTTATAAAAATTTAGAACTGCACGACAAGGTTATAAAACTATAAGGACTAACGACTAAGGTTAGGAAAAACACAAAAACCATGACTTTGAGCATTCACCAAGAGAAATAAACATCCTGAAGCTTGTTTTGCTCCCTTATTTTGAGTCTATCGTCTCTCCAACTATAACATTTTACATGAATTATTAATGAAATTTGATCAATGATCTTTCATTAATCTTCTTTGTCATTATGCATTGATGTATGTTTTAATTCTAGCTATGGTTTAATGAACCAACTAAAGTACCTTGATTAAAGCATGAATTCATATAAATTTTTAGTGGATCTGATAAATTATTAAGTAGTCATGGAGTTTGAGTATTGATGTGTGAATTGTAATGCAATTTCACTAAGATTATGGATGCCTGGAATTAAAATCACCTTATAGCTCATATTTTAATTGTGTTAAAAGTAAAACTTGAACATGTACTCAGTGATTCATCACTTAACTTAATGCTTAATAACATATTAACAATAGTATTAGTAGCATATACAACAATGAACATCATCAATCGTTTAATGTGTATCTAGTAGTTGAAACCACAAAAAATTTCTTCAAATGATAAAATAAATAATATAGATAATTAAACATCAACACATTACTGAAGTTTGAATTTGAGCCTTTTTATTGATTTTCACATGAAGGAGTACATAGCGGCATTGGCAATGCAAAATCTTGCCCAAAGACAACTCTGCACAGAGCTAAGTTGGAACTTGGAAACTCATATTATCAAAGATTCAAAAATCAAATCATTGTATCACCTTTTCTAGCAACCTCCACTCTTCAGGTGGTGGAATTATCATTTGTTCTAACTGATTTTGTTTGACTTGAAGTTTTGTTAACATTTCATGATTATAATTGGAACCTATCTTGAGTTATTCAAGGTTATCAGTGTTTGATAAAATCCAAATAGTTCACCACATCTGGGTGCTGAGGAAACTGGTCCAAATCAATCTTCCTTGCACCCTCCATCTTCTTTCTAAAATCATCATTTCCAATGAATCGCTCATTTGTGTCAAAAGCCTCTGGAAAACTAAGCTTTGTGAAGTTCCTTACCTTTTCATCCACCTTCTTCATCGTGTCTACAGCTAAATGCAAATATTCCTTTGTTTCACGCATTCTCAAACACTTTTCAATGATAGATGACAACTTCGTTGAGGTAGCAATCTGATTAGTAATCCATTTTGATTTCAAATCATTGTCACTGGCTTTGTAGACTGTTTGTAGAACTTGATTTGCAAATTTCTCTAATGCCAACACATTTTTGTTCTCCACTAAATATTTGTTGAGCTTCTTATAATTTTGTCTGATAGCATCAATCAATTGAAACATGTCACACAAATGATCAATCCTCTACTTTATTTCATCCTAGATCTTTTGTTTCATATGCCTCATTGTATCTCCACAAAATGCAAATAACTTATTTTGACAAGAGTTAATTTATTTTTTGCTTCCATCAGTTTTGCCTCCAATCTTTCATTTCTTTTTCTCTCTTTCTCCAATTTTTGTTCCCACTGTGCATTTCCATTCTCAATGCTTAGTCTTAATTTTTTTGAAGTGGATTTTTCCTCATCATATTTCTTGTTGCTCCAATCTAGCCTTTGCTTCAGGTCATTCACTTCTCTCTCATTTTGTTTATCCTCTTTGCTTGTTGATGTAGAGGCATATTTTTTTATTCTTTCTTCTAATTCATTGATCTTGTTATCTGTTGCTTTCCTCTTTGCTTTCTCATTTGCTAGGTCTTCCTGTAACTTTTCTATTTGAGTCTACAACCTTTTCTTCTCTCGATCTTGCTTTAGCAATGATATGTACACCAATTCATTTTTCTTCTTTGATACATTAATTTTGTCAGTATTTTTTAGTCCAAAAAAATCCAATTGAAAATTGGTCACCTGGTATTCAGATCAATCCATCTAATTTGTTGGTTTGATTTGAACTGTGGGAACAATAATTTTGTACTCCACGATTTCTTTATTTGTGTCAAATGTGGGTAATACCATGTTTGTTGTAGGTTCTAAAGTTACAGAAGACACACTCTCCATCAGTTGCTTCTTTTCTTTTTTATACAAGTCTGATTTCTTTTTAAACTCTTCAATGAAATCAAAACTTGGGGAAGTAGGAACAATGGAATGCTTGAATGGTGAAGGAATAGGAGTAATTTTAGTTGCTAATGATGTCATAGCCACACTAACTGGTAGTGGGGGAGTGCCTAGAAATAACTCCTTTATGGTGGATCCACTGATAGTGTGACTTGGACCTATCAAAATCCTTTGCCTCTTCTATATGCCTTGGTCACCTAGTGTTTGTGTGGTATCTTTTATTGTTGTCCTCTTGTGTGTAATTTGTTTTTGTAGCACATGTTGAACACTACTAGTACTACTACCCATACCATCACCACCAGTTTCACTAAGCTCTCCACCATGGGCATGTCCTAGTTGTGATTGTATTTGACCATGAGGATTAGGATTTGAAGCTCTAACAAATTGAATTGTTTCGGTTGTACTTGTATGCCATTGGTCTACTTTTTCACCTCCAAACCCTAAGCCAGAGTTATCAACTAGTTTTCTATGCTCTACATTTGTTACCATCCAAGGGCCTTGTCTTTGGGACCACAAAGGACTACCTTCATAACCCATTTTTTCAACTATGGCTGCTCTTGAAGTATATGCTTCTTTTGTGGCCTCACTTAAACCAAGTTTGTAATTTACATGGCTTTGTTCTTCCCTATAATCATTAGATTCATCATCAGATTCTTTATCTTCCTGTTCATCGGGATGCTCTATATTCCACAATTTGCTAAACTCTTTATCTTCTTTGTTATCTCCATACTTTTCAAGAGCTCTTGGATCACCTAGCTCCTTCCTCATAGACCAAAAGGAAGCAATTTTTTATCGTGACCAATTTTTATCAGTAACTTCCTTCTCTAGAGAACCTGGTATTTTTACTCTACTAGATGGTTTTTCACTTTTTCCATAAAAATTGTTGTATGTCCTGATTGTCTTTCGGTGCAATTCCATTATTTTTGTTGACAATTATTCAAAAGAAATACCATTCTTAGCAGCACTTTTCTCTATTGTTATTTTGACCTCATCCCAAGAATCCTTGTTTCTCAAGCTTTCAAGCAAGGGTTTACTTTGATGTTGAATTCTACTTGCAACATTCTTATTGGCCACAATCATTGATTTGATGATGTCACATGGATCATACTGCCAGTGACAGATAGCATCAAAATAAAAAAAAATCAAAAGATTATGTGCCACACTAAATGCTTTTCTCTTGAATGTGAACCCTCCACATGAAAAAGGTAAAAAAGGAAATAAGGTCTTCTTTTGTTGACTAAGAAAGTGTAGTTCATCAACACTCTACATCTGCCTTAAATATTCCAATGCAAAAACCCTTTATGTCACATGTATTTGGAAGTTTTTATGGTTGTACTCCCGATCCATAAAATATTAGCATGGTATATTCTTCCATTAAGTACCAATCAATCAATTGTATTTCTTTTCCTAGTTGAATGCAATTTCTACATGACATAGGCAATCTAGGCATTGGAGTATTTGTAATTGCTTAATGCAATGGAGCCAAAAAGTAGTCTACAAAATGATTGTAGTTCCTTTAAGAATCATGCATCCTTATCTCAGTGGTCCATTCATATACTGGAGCCATTTTCTTTTCCTCGGCATTATTATAGGGCTAAATCTGAAGCTTGTTGGTCTGAAACATTCCTCTAAATTTGAATAGAAAAAGATAACACAAGTAGGTTGTGAACCTAAATGTCCTTGGTGGAACCTCCTTTAATCATTAAAAATTATTTATGCATAGATTCTACAATGTGCTGAATAAAATTGTATTTGACATGTGGAACACCATAATGGATATTATATACCATTTCAAGGAGGCTTGCACCCACTTCCAAATTGCTATCCAAACCGAGGCAAAATGATAGCATGGAAATAGTATCCTGAACCCATGGTTTAAAATATCCAAATCATAAGGAGGCTTATGATAACCTTTCAATTTGTTTCTATCCTAAACTATTTTATTTAAGAAAGCATTTTTCTCCCTTTCTTCCACTGCTTCATAATCACTAGCAAGCTTTTCTGGGTCAATGTGGACGTTTCCAAATTATTCGATTGTAAACCCCAACACTTTTCCAAGTTCTTCTACATTAATGGATAAAAATTCTTCTTTGATATCTTTATTAACAATTACTCTTTTGTTGTCATCATAACTTTGGGCACAAACCATGATGAATTTTGGGAAAGAGAAAACCTCATGTAACATCATGCGCCCTAATCTAGTTACCCATGGTGCACTAATACTATTAACTTGCATTTTCTTTGCAGCCTTATTCTGAGATGAAAAACTAAGATATGAGGTATGCCTACCATAGATTTTAGGATCATAAATATCATGGTACCCATCAGTGAAACTTGGGGTTTTAAGCAATTTTGCATAATGTATTTTTTTATCGGACATTGCTCTAATGGTATTGGTGGTAGACATGCTTATACAATGTGAAATTGTGAATTCCCTAATACCTATTAGTCCTCCTTAATTTTTCTTAATTCTTAAGTCTCTAAACCCTAAACCCAAACTTCAAATTTTGACAAAATAAGATTTTAAGAAACATCAAATGATGAAATGTATCTGCGAGAATTCTTTCACTTACCCAGATTTTGACTCTTGAAAAGATTAAAGCTGACAGTCTTGGAAACTAGAATGGCTTTGTTGGAAGTGGAATTGTGGAACCCAAAAATAGGGTGGTGCACTACAATGAGCAATTTGAAGACTGAAATCTCCTTGTGTGTTGACCCTCTCACTTAAAAAAAAATCACTTGACACTTAGCAGTACAAAGTGTTTTTTTCTCGAAATTGGAACATTAAAGTGAATGAAACGTATTAGGTCTACATGTTGCAAATTCTAAATCGTTGATCTTTCTAAATCTAACAATTATAGGGTGATTCTAGAGGTTTAAGTTCACAAGCCTATCGCTCTATACATTTCATTCTAGAATGCAACTACAACCATACATCAAATTTTCATTGAACAGTTGAAACTTGAGTAATTTATGATATGAACTTAAAACAATAAACACATGTTTCAAAGTTGTTTTAAAAATTTAAACTTTAGTGTGCTAGGATTGACATCAAGGCTAATGGGCTGGTAACTTAATGTTGCAAAGGACTTAGAAAAATGAATAATGATACTCGGAACCAGGGGAGAAGGTCAACGGAAAATTAGAAATCAATATCTCGATAAACCCTAACAAGAGTGACAACTTTTAGTGTTTATAATGTTTTTTGTCAATTTGATGACAACTTTCTTTTTTCATTTGTATTGCTTTATGTTTTACTTTTAAATTTGCATGCAATTATTTCATAAATAGATAATACTTAATTTCTTAAAGGAAAAAAAATGATTTGAATAGATTCATAGATACTGAAGTTTTGAACTCAAAAAACAACTCTTTACTATAAGTGTAAATGAATAAAAAAGAATAAGATAACACAACCATTTGTTTTAGTACAACTAAATTACAATGACACATTATTACATATCTTTTTAAAGATGAGTAGCTGTAGAGCAGGAAAGCTCCTGTTTTGTATAAATAACATATGTCACTTTACATAGACACAATTTATTCCAAGTTGTTGCTTGTGACAATGGATTACAACTTGATTCCAATTTCCAAGCTTCTACTAGTGACAACTTAATACAAACGTAACTCTAAAAATAAATGCATGATTCCAAGCTTCTATTGGTGACAACGTAATACAAATGTGGCTCTGAAAATAAACACAAGGGATTTTCCAACCATGTTGGGGAAAAGGGAGCTATGAAGATACAAAATTTACTTATCCCCTTTGAGAACCAGAGTCATACAAAATATGAGGGGTTATAAAACTGCTCCCATCTTTTACCTACAACCTCGATGCATTGGGATATCACTTATCTCCATCAGAGCTCCTCATCATAGTTCAAACCCTATCTGAGAAGTCAGGTTAACCAAATCAACTTCTTTCCAATTCCACCCATTCTAAACTTGAAGGAAATTGGTCTTTTACTATGTAACTATATAACTGGAGGCAAGAAAATTTATAGTATCCCCAATAATACCACATCATCTTCTTCTTGAACCCTTATTAACCCTAGAAAATGAAAACCCTTATAACACTATCCACTATCACTATCCCTATTTATGGGCCACTAGTTCCGCTACTAGCCTGATCCTTGTTTACTTGTGACTCATGTGTGCGAGGTTGGGTATAATGATAATCACGATTCATGCAAACCAAAAAATTAACTTAATCGATTCGTGTAACTTAAGCCTTACATGTACAATTAAAATGTTTTAATTTGATTGATGTCTGGCTACATGCAAACTGTACCTCAAGCTGACAAGCTGTCAAAATCACTAGTGCCACTTAAACAATATGAAATCATTACAAATATTGTTTCATTAAAGCTATGAGTTGTCCAACAAATTTCTTCAAATGTTCATATGGCATTAATCACCGCCCGCAGTACGACTACCACACTTTCTTTAAAAAGATTGAGAATTTCAATTAAATGAAATTTAGTACATCGAGGCATTGAAAAGAGAGAATGAGCGATGAGCGATGAGCCTTGATCTCACCACATGTCTACATCTAATGGTTCTAGTGTTATTCTAGAGGTTTCAATTCACAAGTCTAGTGCTTCAAAGATTTACTTCCAGAATGCAACTACAGTCGTCCATTGAAAATTCATTGAACGGTCATGGTTATATTGATTTGCGCTGACATCTAGCTACACATATGGAATATCCTTTGCACTATTAAAAATTATTTTATAAGGTTGATAATTCAACCTTGGTTGGCCTTTACATCCTTTGTGTAAAACACTCTTAAGTTTTTAAGCCCTAGTCCTACGTTCTTCCTAGGCGGTCTCTCTTTTAAAACAAACATTTAATTCACTACTTGAATCTTGGTATGGTCTCCATAAGGCTGCACGAGGTTTTGCTACAAATAGGGGTTGTTGTGCTCATTTTTCTCAAACTATCTTAGTGCTCTCAAAAAACACTAAGGGGAAATGGAAACTCCTTTGTTTCTAAATTCCACAAAGCAGTAGAATGCTTTCGATGGAGAAATCATTGAGAAACAACAGAAAGGGATAATGGTGTCCAAGCACCCACTGGTGCTCTAGGCGGTGAAGGGTGTTTTGGGCCCAAAATTTCTATTGGTTGCCCACAAGCTAAGGGAGAATTCATAAATACCTACCTTGTTTTTGGAAATACTCGTGTACATGGGTGTCTCGAAAGCTAGGGGAAGAAACTATGCCAATTGATTTTTCAACACTCTGTGTTGGAAAATATCGATGCAACATTGGAAAACATCGATGAAAATTTCATGACCCCTCTATCCCTGCATTACTACAAGGCTCATGGGAATGAATGGTAGGTACCAAAGTTTCCCCCAGTGCGCTCACTGAACCATGCAGCTCTCAAAAACTATTGGGGGGAGATTGACAGGTGTATTGACTTTCTTCTGCATGTGGCTGATATTCTCAAAGACCGACTAAAGGGTTGGGTGAAGACATTTGCAGTGGCGAAAGCTCTTGATGGGGAAAGGTGGTCTTCAAATGAGGAGGATTGGGAGCTGGGAACTAGTGAAGAACGGGTAGAAAATGACACCAGGATCTGGGAGGAACGAGCAAACCATCCTACCCAGAGTGCCTATGGTGGTGATTGTTCGATGATTCTTAATGCAATCAAAGCTAAGAAGACCAACGAGGCTGGCTGCAACAATGCATAATCTGGTATCTATGGAAGGTCATTTTGGTTTGTGATGGTTTTTTTATAGTTTATATAAGTGTCCATGTCAATCCGTTCAATATTTGGGTTTGTAATGTTTTATGGAAATGAAGGAATGTAAAAATTGTTTTTGATTAATACAAGGTGTTGCCCTATATAGCAGCTATTTAACTATGAAAAAACCATGTGCTTAAAAGGCTCCTTTAGTAGCGCAGGCTTCAACACTAGTTCCTTAATATTTCACACCTTGATATAGTTCCTTCGACAGTTCTGATTATTCCTTAATATTATTTTGGTTGTTATGACTTTAAGTGATTTAATAAGTAATAAAATCTCAACCATTGATTTCTGGAAATCTAACGGTTCCAGTGTTATTTCAGAGGTTTCAATTAGCAAGTCTGGTGCTTTAGAGATTTACTTCCAAAATCCAACTACAGTCGTCCATCAAAAATTCATCGAACGATCATGGATTATATTAATTTGCACTGACATCTCACTTCAGAAATAATAAATATGTTGACACTTGTCCACATTCTAGACTCTTTATGAAGGAATTTGAATGTGTGGAAAATTTGTCTCGAAATTTGATATTTTCGCCAACCACACTATGATTTTTTATTGGCATATTCATTTATTTTGCTGCTGAATTTTTTTATTAGTTTGAGATTATGTTTAATTCGCCAATGAAAATATTTTTTTTGCTTTGACAAAAGGTTTTGATCGCCAACAATTTTTTTTTCTGTTTTGAAAACAAGATTAATTCGCTAATGGAAAAAAAAGTTTGGTTTGAAAAAAGGTTTTAATTTCCAATGAAAAATATTTTATTGGTTTAAAAAAATTTGCAATTCGCCATGATTTTCCATAGACTTCTAGGGATTATAAAAGATTCACCAATCGGGATTTTTTTTCTTTCGAAAAACAAAAAAATTCGCCAATAAAATTAATATTTTTATCGAGAAGTATACAAGATTCATCAGGATTTTACACCTTCGCCGATGGGGAGATTTCTTAATTTTTTCCTAGGGAAAACACTCTATGTTTCATGTTTGCACATTGAAAGATGAAGGTTGGAGTGCACTGTAGGAGCTAGAGGAGAAAACTAGTGTTTTGAAACCTAGAATCTTACAAAATGGTATAATATAATTTAGATAGTACAAATGTAATGAAAGGCACCTTATAACAAGTCTTATGCAGAGTAAAAATTGTGTTTCAATTTCATAATATGATCCAAATATACATGCACAGTATGATTGCAAGTTGGAAAACATAGTGGGAAGTGAGGTGACAACATGATTTACGAAACCTCCAACCCACAAAATGTTGTAAAACCCTCTACACACTGAAGCCAAATACCTTACTGGGTGTTTACAAAATGGTGCATATCACCACTCCTACGATCTAAATGACACAAAGCTTTTCAATACATATATACTATTTTGTAAAATTGTACGATGCAAAACACTGTGTTTTACAAAACCTGCAACCCATCTAATGTTTCGAAACCATTTATACACCAGTATTTGAGGGACATTTAGGTGTGTTTTGTCTATTGCTTTACACAAATTCCCACAACTCCATTCCATCGCCCGTGCGTCCGTCCCCAATAAACTGCAAAATGAAATGTGGAAAATGACAACGTTTAGGGCGTTTTGTCTATTGATTTTTAACTTTCCTGTCGGCCACACATCCTTTTTCGACGATGGACACGTGACGACATGCAGTTAACCATTCGTCAAGTCTTTTCATCGGTACATTTTGTCCACCGTGTGGGATGGGGAATGGGAGTTATGATATAACATGACATACATAGATTCATTTTGTCTACACTTAAGCTTCTCCCCTAATAGTATACTATACCAGTATTAAAGGCCAATTCATCTAATATATCAGTATTTGAGGGAACAAATGAGAGGAGACAGTGTGTTTTCCAATGCTATAAATTTTGCGAGCATTTTATTTGTTCCAATTAGATGTAGAAAGTGAAATGCCATTTTGATTCTAGCAAAGAGTTCAAAATTTTGAAAGTGGACTTCATTGCATTCTTGGTCGTAACGAAACATTTTTTTTCAAAATGAACTAACTAACATGGGATGGTGTGTTTTCCAACATTGCAAATAATCTTGAGCATTTTATTTGTTCTAATCAAATGAAAAAAGGGAAGTGCCATTCTGCATTTATCCAAATATACATTAAATTTCTTAATATGATCTAAATATACATGCACAATATGATTGCAGGTTGGAAAACATAGTGGGAGGTGAGGTGACAACATGATTTATGAAACCTCCAATCCACACAATGTTGTAAAACCCTCTACACCTTGAAGCCAAATACCATACTGAGTGTTTACAAAATGGTGCCTATCACCACATTCCTACAGTCTAAATAACATAAAGATTTTCAATACATACATACTATTTTGTAAAAATTGTAGGATGCATAACACTGTGTTTTACAAAACTTGCAACTTACCTAATGTTTCAAAACCATTTAGACACTGCAACCTTCATAATGAGAATGTCAATGGGAAAATAAAAGGTTTTGTTTGTGTGTACAATTTTGGGCTTTTTGTCCATTCCAAATTATGATTTTGAAAGCCCACTGACACATAACCCACATTGGGTTTCAAATGAAAACCCATTTTCACAAGGGACAACCTTTATTTTCCCATCAATGAAAACCCATCTTCACAATGAACAACCAAAAGGAAAATTTTAAAAGCCAACACAAAAAAACATTTTTGCATTTCAAATGGAAAACCCTTTATTTTTCCATCAATGAAAACCCATCTTCCCAACCAATAGTCATTCAATTCTTCACAGTGAAATTTGAAAACCCTCAAAATAGAAAAACATAAACAACTATGCATTTGAAATGAAAACCATACACGCAAACAAAACATTTTATTTTGCCATCAATGAAAACCCATTTTCTTTAACCAATAGTCATTCAATGCTTCACAGAAAACCCATTTAACAACTGTGCTTCATAGTTAGTACATAATGGAAAAATGGCATATAAAATGGCATATATACATACATGTTGGCTAGCCGTCGCGCTTGTCAAATGTGTTGCTCTCGTTCGGCCTCCATTCCGTCAGCCACACTCCTCGACAAACTGCAAAAGTAATGTGGAAAATGGTGACGTTTAGGGAGGTGACTAACTCATAGAAAAAATGCACCTATGTACATAAAAAAATAAAATTTGTTTACTCTGGTTGGAGACTCGATCGCCTGCAACTCTATTTCGTTTCCCACGCGTCCCTCCCCAACAAATTGCAAAATGAAAATGTGGAAAATGGCGAGGTTTAGGGTGTTTTGTCTAGCTTTTTGACTTTCCCACCGATCGCTCGTCCTTTTCCAATGACAGACACGCGACGACACGTGACCAACCATTTGTTAAGTCTTTCCATTAGTTCCTTTTGTCCAGCATGTAGGATGGGGGATGGGGGGTAGGATATAATGTTACATACATAGGTGTGTTTTGTCTACGAGTTAGCTTTCTCTGTCTAGATGCCACTCTCCTTTTATGTTTATAGAGATTCTTTTAATATTTTATTAATGATTTATTTAGTTATTTATCTTATTATCAATAATATCCATTCCATACGTGTATTATTGTTTTAGAAAGAGACCTAATATGGTATACCTTACATTTAAATGACTTTATTAAATATATAAAATGATAATATTCATATGACATACAAAATAATGGATATATTGTGTTTACTTTTGTATTTTCTTGTATATACAATTTGTGAGTATTAATATTATATATATAATAACGATAATATTAATGCTATTAATATATAACGATGAATGGATGATACATATTCATTCTTTGTTTTAAATATTAACATCAACGTTAAATGTAATATTTATGCAATGTCTTTTAAAAAATAAAAATAAATAAATAAACAACAATCCTTTGGTAAAGATTCATATTTATCACATATCTATTTATAATGTATGAGGATAGCCAAAAACCCTCAACACAAGGATGTTAGCCACAAGATGCAAACCTCCAGGCTTTTGATATTAATCTGATGTGATGATTAATAATCATCATTAATAGAATTGATACATAAAAAGGCCACATAAATTTTTGTGTCATTAAAAGGTATATGACATTAATACTAGTACTGGGATAGGAAATAAATTTTATAACTAATAATTATTCTACTATCATTATTAGAAGTGTTTTAAATGGTGAGGTTAGAGTTAATATTAAATACTCATTTCTTTAAGAGTAGCAGAACATGTAAATATAGTTGTGGTAATATAAACCTTAACAAGGATGATGATAATAATAATATCGAGCATAATTCTTATAATAATATGATTAACTAAATATTCTAATAAGGTTGATATAAGTATTTTCATTGATCTAAATACAATATTAATAGTGGAGTTCTATCTCTCCTTTCATGATTTCATTTTATTTTTCCTATTTTTGGATTCATGCGATGTTGTTTTCATGTTGCTACTTAACATGTGGATGATGTATATTTGCCTCTAGCAATGAATGTTGACCTAATTGAATTTATGTCATCCCGCCAAGATTTTGGGATGCACAATTGAATTGAATTGAATTTTAGAAACTAAATATCTCATTCTAAATAAACCCTCCCTTAAATTGTTTTATTTTCTCTTTAAAAAAAATAATGTTGATAATTGCAAAATCCTTGAGGATGTCATTTAAGGCAGAACTAATGCTTTCATCACAACTAAGAATGTTCCTACAACTAATAAAATATGTTAGTTCTATGATTCTTCCATAAGACCTTTAATATATTTAACTATGCAAATGGTGTTGTAATGATCATCAATAGATGGGGCCTCACATTCAACCTACAACTTTGTATGTGGCATACAAGTGTAACGTGCATAATATTATGTAATTAATTTTATAGTTGCAACAAAAAATGTTTTATTTTGGGAAGATACATTGGTTGTGGTGCGTGTGTATGTGTTAGTGGAGATGAAAGGTTAGAGAGCAACCAAAACCTTTTATGATAACCTTGTATGTAAAAAATATGCATCCATTGTTGCCAACAACACCAAAAGAATAACACATTTGTTGCATTTGTTGAAAAAATAATGAATCAGTAATGGAGTGAATCAAGAAAGGCATAAAGGTGTAAAATTTCCTATCAAGCATGATGTAAGCCAATGTAGGTTGGAAAACACCATGTCTAGTTGAACCTCCAAGCGAACACAAAGACTACAGCTAAAATCGTAACCCCGCATGAAAAAAAACTAAGAGCTCATAGTATATGGGGTGTGCCAACCTCTTTTACCTAAGTAGGCATGTTGTAATATCAAGCCTTCCATTTGAGGTGACTTAACATCACCAACAAATGCGTATATGACAATTCATGAACTAAAAAAGTGTAGGTTGAACAACATGATGAGAAGTCCAACCTGCAACTTTGTATGTAGCCTATAAGTGTAACGTGTATAATAATATGTAATTGCTTCTATGGCTGCCAACAATGTCAAAAGAAAAAACATGTTATTTGCATCTTTTGATAAAATAATGAATCAATAATGGAGTGAATGAACATAGGCTAAAATGTGAAAAGGTTCCCTCTGTTGTAGGTGGTAATACATCTTTTAGGTGCAGACAAAGGTTGTCTAATCAAACCATTTGTTTGAAATAATTATAAATGGGGACGAAAATTAGATCTTACACACGAAAAACTACTAATTGTGTAGCTTCAACAACATAATGTTTATTTGAACCTATAACTTTGTCTGTGGTCTACAATGGTATCACAAAAAATGAATGTATTTACCTAAAGAAAAGAATGACACAATAGAAAATACAACAACACAAGTTGGATGTGGTGCACTTGTATATGTGGGTAACTTCTTACCCATATTTTGTTATGGAATATAAAAATATCTCATTCAAACATTCACAATGTTGAAGTCTATAGTCATGTTTTTCTTCTATCTTCACCCTTTGACTAGTACAAAGCTTTGAAAAAATTACTTTCCTTGCATAGGTTGAAACATTCTTTGAATGGGGATAATGCATGAGTACACATAGCTTGACTACAACAATAAAATAAATAATAAATCTAATGATATATTGTAGATAACATTGAATGGCAACCATTTGTTTCATCACTGCACTAAATCTCAGTTCATTTCCTTGTTCTTTGCATATTTCGTCACAAATTATGGATGGAAAGAGCAAGTCAAATTTTGAATACATTACAATAATTAAAAAATCATATGTAATTTATAAATCATATTATCTCTTTCCATTAATACAAACCATATATTATTGCCAACTATTTGTTGTAGCAGGTAGCATGTCCATTATGAAGTGTCTACTCTAAAATTTCACATGTGCAAGACCTCCCCAAGTTGTCAACTCTTTACCTTTCTACAAGTTGAAGGAAATAAATGAACACCCACCTTGTTATACAACCTACAAATATGTATTTTTTGTGCATTTATTTGTCAAACATATGAAGAATTTAAAAACAAATTCCAACTGTAAACCACACTTGCAATAAATTGTGAAGCTCACTTGCATGGAAAACCATAGTGAATGAGATATATAATGTGTTGACTTAAGAGATTCTCCCTGCTCTTGAGAAATTGAGGAAGGATCATGTGTAGTATGTGCAAAAGCTAAGAGACAATGCAAAACTAGATGCAACAGGTACTATAACTTACGAAATCAAAAAGGAATTTTCTCTAAAAACACTTGAAAAGAAGGAGATAAAACTTAATGAGATAGATATTATTTTAACTAAAGAGATTCTTCCCACTCTTGAGAAGTTGAGGAAGGAGCGTGTGTAATATGTGCAATGGGAAAATGGCAATGCAGAAGTGCATAAACTCGAAAGATTTTGTATTGTATATGAATTTATGGGAGCAAAGAAAGTGAGAGATGATGTTGCAGTTAGGGAAAATCTCGAATAAGGGTAAATGTATAAACATCAATAACAAAACCCTAACAATGCACAATGAAGGACAAGATAACATGAAAATCAAAATAATAAATTTGAATGTAAATCGATCTCCATGCTAAACTTGATTGATCTCCATTTCTCTTCTCACCTTGCATGAGAATGCAAGATTTTGAAGGTTTGATTGTTGATTGCTCAATTTCACAACATAATGTTGAGATGAAAGATGATAGAAGAAGATAGATGAGAATTTTGGCAGAGTGAGGGTACTAGAAAAGCTTCTCCCAAATGGCTTGTGAGAGGCCATATTTATAGAGTTTTTATGTGGAGGGAAGAAGATTTGATAAGGATTTGATTTTTGCTTTATTTGACACAAGAGGAAATAAAACAAGATAAGATAAGATTTAAAAAGATAGACAAATTTTATTTTATGTTTTAAAGGAAATAAATCCTAAAAAAGATGAGAGGGATAATTGATGAATTATCTAATTAAATAAATAAATTAGATACACATGAGTTCCAATTTTGAAAAGAAAGCAAGAAGATATTTTAAGGATTTTATTAATTAAATAAATATTTGATTTATTTAATTAATGTTGGATTTATGATTTAATTAATTATATAATATAAATTATTTAATTTACATTAGAAGAAAGAAGGGATTATGAACAGAAAGGGAATAAATGAAATTAGTCAAATAAATAAGATTTATTTAACTAATCAGATGATGACATGGGTACCTAGGGAAAAACATGCTACAAGATGTCTAAATGATGTAATGTTGTGACAAGGTGTTGCAAGATATGGGCATTTTTGGGTGTCTACATTTTTCCCCTCTTCGAGATGATGTTCGAGATGATGAGATTTGTGTCGAGTAACATAATTTCAAAGAAGCTAAGGTATGGATAGAGGAAAATGGATGATGATAGAAAGATATGATGATGATGAGATGGGGAGAAGGATAGGATGATGATGATGGGATGATGATGCCCCCTCGAGAGGATAGGAGGGTTGAAAAAACATAGGTATGCTCTCGAAATGAAATGAAATGATAAGGAGGGATAAGATGAATAATGCAAGATATGAAGTGGATGAAGGAGATGAATGATACATTATGCTGTAATAAAATGAGCAATCCTATATTTGATGTAGTACTAGACGTTATGCACCAAGGTATAAAGACCAAGGTGACGATGTGTCTCGTGCCCCAATGTAATACAACCTTGTCTAGATACAAGATATGAATATTAGCTGGGAGTGAAGTGGATTTGATGCAAATGCAAGATAAAAATGATAACAAACACAAGAAAGCAAGCAAGCATGCACAAATGATACAAAAACAAACAAGGTATTGCCCCTATCAAGCTATAAACCAATGATTAAATGATTGATTGGCGATGATGATAGTGTTGTCATTACGGGGAACGATATATCCCTAGATCAACATAAGAATGATTGATTAATTGATTGGGTTTACAACAAGGTTAGGATCAAGACCATTTATGCAATTGGATAATTTGACAAGATTGATTAACTTGGTTGGTATGGTTTTAAGGATTGATTTTCATTTGGATTTATTGCTTGGAATTATTGAAGATGATTGATTTGAATATTTGTATGATGATTGATGAATTGAATTGAGGAATTGATTTGCTTGGAATGATTGAAGTTGGAGTGATTTGATTAGAGGATTAATTGATTGATAATTTGAATATTGATGTGAAGGAGTTGAATTGATTGGAAGAAGTGATTTGGTTTGATTTTATTACTTGGATTTTTCTTGGCTATTTGATTTTTGGTCTTTATTTCAGAACCTTTTTCCATTTATTTTGTATTTTTTGGGGATATTTTGATTTTTTTGAATTTTTGGAATATTTGATTTTTATAGATTTTTTTTAGGACATTTAATATGGAATGAGATGATATGTGATATGAATGATTGAAGAAACAAGATGCCCCACAATAGAGGTAATGCAACCATGGATAAATGATAGATCAAAAGGAAAGATTCACTAAAAACATGTCACACAAGCAACATATCTCTTGTCAAAAGATGATAATGGTTGGTTGATTGGATGCCAGGAATGATCGATTCCATAAGGCATGATGATGGTAGGTAATTAGGATCATTGATTCCTCTAAGTACAATAAGATTGATGATTATTGATGATTGATTGACAAAAGATATGAGGATTCGATAATGTTTTATAGCTAGGCTCAAATATGATTTTCATGATAAGATTCAAGGTTGAAAAGGGACATGATGACCAACATTGGGGGTAATTCAATCATGGATAAATGATAAGGATATGAAAGGAAATCCAAAGCATACATTTGTAATTTTTCCCCTAATCTCATCAAGAACAAAGGAAGGAAATGGAACACAAATTTTGATAAGCTGGGAGATATGGAATGGAAGAATGCAAGGATAAGGATAATGAATAAGATATGGACACAATGCCTAAGTATTTTACCCCTATTCCTCATCAAGACCAAGGAAGGGAAGAAAGGATGTATTTAAATAGAATTATGGGATATGGATAAGGTGTAGGATATGGTATGGAAGATATGGATAAAGTGTATATGATAAGATGTATGACGTTTAAGAAGATCCTTAACCTTGTCAAGATCAAAGGTGGAAAGGTAAAGGATGAACATAAAGAAGATAATGGATATGAATGATAAGATGGATGAAACTTGCCCCCAAGTGTAGAGTGTAAGAGGAATATGGAAGATAGGATATAGATAGGGATAAATGAATATGGAAGATAATATATGCATGATAGTGAGATGGAGGAAGGACTCAAGCATCAAGTTTCACAACTAATATCCCTCAAATATATGCTCTAATAAACCATGGCAATGGGAATTAGACTCATAAACGTTGGTAGAATAATGGCATGCTAGAAGAAGTTAAGGACTTATGTAAAGGTTTGGATTAAAGGAGGATAATGGGGGATAGATGTTGGATAATGGATAGGAGGTTGGAATGCTTGTTGATGGTTATACGGAAAGGATGGAAAGATCAACATCGACACACACCTTGAAGGGTGGTGGAGTGATGGAGGAAAAATGGAGTTTGAAGGTGACAGGTTTTTAGATGGATGATTGGAGGAAGCTTTTGGATTAGCAAATTGGATGCCAATTTAGATTTTATTGCTTCTATGAGACTTTTAGGAATCAACATAGCTTTTGACTTTGATTTTTTCTTTGTGGGCCTTTGTGGCCTTTGAGATTTTTATTTTTTCTTTATGGAACTTTGTGGCCTTTGATTTTTTATTTATTTATGGGCCTTTGTGGCCTTTGAAATTTTTCTTTTTGATTTATGGGCCTTTGAGGCCTTTGAATTTTTTTCTTTTGAATTTGGGTCAGATTTTCTTTTATTTTTGCATGTCTCTTCGAGGAGATATGTTGATCCTTTGATACATGTGGATTTTGATATGGAAGCTTTTGACATTTGGCACCCAAATTGCTTCCAAGAGCAATGGGATGGGTGGATGGAGATGAATGATATGGAGGTATTATGGATGGGTTAATGTAGGTATAATTTTGAGAGGGCATCAAGGATGTGTGCCTTTGTTGTTCTTGATGAATAGGAGATTGAGGGATGTAGGGCCCTAGTATGGATCAAAGGGTTGATGGACTAGGGTTTGGATGATAAGGACCAAGGATAGATGGAAGGTTTGATGGACTAGGATAAGAACCTAGGATAGATGGAAGGTTTGATGGACTAGGATACTTAGGTTAATTTTGATGGAATCTGGACTTACAATGGGTACCAATGTCTTGAGTGTGAGGTGTATAACCAAGGCCATGATAATATGGGTTTTTTTGGATATAAAGGGGTTCTAGGATACCTTGTTCATGAAGGCCTAATCCTTTTCCTTTGTAGTTCATACTTTGACACATTCATTTTCCAATGAGATATGTATTATTTATGAAATAAGATGCAAGTCCATCATGAGGTGAATGTGATATGGAAGGAATAACAAGATTTTGGAGTAAACCGCCTTGGATAAAAGTGAGGGAACCCATTTGATAGGTAAGGGGCTCATGGATAGCTTGAATATGAGTGATAGAATCTTGTGGAAGATTGTGATCATGAGGGAAATTAGGATGGGTGATAGGATCTTAACATGGGGATTATGGGGTACTTTGATCTTGACTTGGAAAAGGATCATGAGGTGTAGGAGATGGAGTAGCTTGCTCTTTATTAGGCATAGAATCATCATGAAGTGGTATGAAAGGCATATCTTGATCTTGATGAGGAAGGGAATCCTTAGATTTTGTGGAAAGCATATCTTAATCAACAGATGGTAGGACATCATTTGATATGATGGAAGAACTATCATGCTCCTGGGATGCAATGGAATCATGAGATGTTATGGATTCATTAGACAAGGTGGAAGGGGAACTTAGAAGGACACATTTCTCTTGAAATGGAAGGGGATCATCTTGGATGAAACAAAAAGAGATAAGGAGATCATCGTGAGGTTCTTGAGAGATGGGATCTTGGTCAAAGATTAGAGGGGATTGGAGGTTTTTGGTATTATTGGATGGAGTGGAAATAATAATTTGATCTTGATGTGCAAGGGAGTCTATGCTAGCATGCTTTCGACTAAGAGATTGACATGAATAATTGTATGTAGATGGTATTATGGGAGAGGATGGTTGGATAGATTTGTTAAATTGGGTGAAAGACTCATGAGGTTTATTTTGACTTATGGGGGATGAAGATAGATGCATGACATGGTAGGATTGCACAATATTATTTGTGTTTGAGGACTTAGATTTGGGTTTCTCATTTAGCCTTTGTAGAAATTCATGGACATTGAACTTGGATGATGCAATTTTGGGTGAGGATAAATAATTATGAGATGATTGCATCACTCCATTCAAATGTTGGGATTCTAGTTGTTTTTCAAGCTCTTTCAAATGATGGTCAAGATATTTAATCCTTTGGTCTTGTTCATGGGTCATAGATGAATATGGAGGATAGTGGTTAGATATGTTTGGTTGATGGTTTGGGAATGATTTCAAGTGTTTAGGGATGGTTAGAGATGATTAGTAAATTTTTGGGAAGGTTATGGATGGTTAGAATGATATGTTCATGTGTTGGTGTTTATAGTTTGATATGGAAATTTGCAAACAAATAATTACACATGTACATACATGAATCACAAATGCAAGACACATAAGCAAGTTTGAATTTGAAATTATGAATGTGATGATTAAGCATGCACTTGAAGAAGACACATCAACAAGTCCTAAAAATATTCAAGTGGGTATGCCCAATTATGTCTTAAGCCAGGATGCATGAGGTTGATTAGGGATGATTTGAAAGCAAAATCCTACCACATAGTTAGGAGAAAGGGGTCACCCACCCTCACCTTCACTTCCCAAAGGTATAAAGTTCTTTGGGGCTTAGCCAAGAGTGACAAGATTTCAACTCCCAAAGGAGGGTGTGTTTTGATTAACCTCTTGATTAAGGTCATCTCTTGGAGTGGTGTGTTCTCTAAGCAGGCCTCCTAAGAAGGGTATGACAAAAGTGAACCAAGTGATGTGTTTTTGATCACACATCCACTTGATTCACACTCCCAGTTATTAATTTCCCTTTAGAAAATCAAAATGTGTGTAAAACAGTTCAAGCACTTATTCTTTTTAGATCCCAAAGCCAAATGTGTAGGAAGACACTTGTTCGTTTTAACCCAATTTCAATGATGTGAATGCAAGCAATGTTCGTTTTAAGCCCAAAATCCAAATGTGTTTGTAAAAAATTATTAAGGGATGAAAGATGAAATGAGTGCACCTAATTATTTTCTCTTTCCAAGTTGTTGTTGTGGTTGATCTAAATGCTACTTCAGCTCCTTTGATGCACCTACAAGCCACCAAATCGAAAAACAAGTAAACTTGCATAGAAAAGCGTGATATGAAAAAGATGAAGTTTGATCAAATCTGATTAAGATGACCTAATTTAGCTGAATAGATTGCATAAATAGAAAACTCAAAATATTTCATGCACTTTAAAAAAAAATCATCGAAATTGGATGAATTTTGCTCAAGATATGCTCGTTTGAAGTTTAAATGCAAGTTTGACTTTGACTGAAAAAAAACCTAGAAAATAACAGTCACCTGATAATTTTGGCACCATTGTGAAGTTCATCCTGTCAGATTTTTGATGAGCCCTCAAGGTTTTGGACGGGATGAAAGGTTCTTTATAGTCATTTCGGAAGGCGTTTGTGCGGACAATGTATGGCTCGGTGTGGACAACAATCTGAAAAACCAAATATCATCAAAGGACAATATGTATCATCAAGCAAATATCACACTAACTTGCAAATGGGGCAACAGGATAAAGCAAGGCTAGTCGTGGCACCTCAAACCAGTCACCATTCTAAAAAAAGACTTGAATCATATGGATAGAAATCAAAGACTCCGCTAAATACAAACTTTCCCTTAAAACTGTTGCTCACCTATTTCATATGCCGCCATACAATCTTTAGAAATAGAGGGTCACTGAAGGGAGATTTTGAAATGGACATGAAAGATGAACCATAAAGTAAATGAAGTTAAATTTATTATGTCATTGAATGAAGAGAACAAAAATTTGTTATTATGGCAAAAACTACAATATTCCTAGTTGAGAAGAGTTGAACGTCTATAGAATATCAATATTAAATAGGAAGAGGATATAGCTAGGGAAGATGCAGTATTGGAACGATTGGTATGTTTAACATTTACATGTCGAGCACCCACTCAAAGATTCATCGTTATTTAAGTTGATCTTGAAGCTCGACATCATAAAGACTATCCACATTAGGGAGTCCAATTTTTGAAATGTTTCTAGAATGAAGAAAGCCCTATTGCAGTGTCAGGGAGTCAATTTGGCACCACTTTATCTTGCACAAGAGAGATAGGGAGTCTTGATCTATGAAAAATATTAAAGGGTTGGCATTAATCTAGGCCAAATGTATTAGCTTGAAAGTTTGTAATTTTGATCCACAACAGGTCTATGTTTCTACTTTCGCGTGCAAATTTATCAAGATGGATGCACCAAAAAATTTTGAGGTTCGTAAATTAAGAAATCAAAAGTTCACATAAAAACATCGATAATCAATAATTACACATTCAATACACATTAAATGTTGAATACTTCAAATAATCAGCATGAAGAACCCCAAAATAGAGATAAACATCCAGAATAAAAATTGCAAGATTAAAGGAGAGGTGATAAGAAAATGTTTCACAAATAGCCACCCTATTAGCCAACTCCAAGAAGCTTTCCTGCCTGCAAAATTTAAGCGTTACCACAAACCAAATTTCCATACTCATCTACCTTCACGTCGGGTTCACCATTTGTAGTTAGGGAAAATCTCAAATCAGGGTAAATGTATAAACATCAATAACAAAACCCTAACAATGCACAATGAAGGACAAGATAACATGAAAATCAAAATAATAAATACGAATGCAAATTGATCTCCATGCTAAACTTGATTGATCTCTATTGCTCTTCTCCACCTCGGATGAGAATGCAAGATTTTGAAGGTTTGATTGTTGATTGCTCAATTTCACAACATAATGTTGAGATGAAAGATGATAGAAGAAGATAGATGAGAGTTTTGGGAGAGTGAGTGTACTAGAAAAAGCTCTCCCAAATGGCTTGTGAGAGGCCATATATATAGAGTTTTGATGTGGAGGGAAGAAGATTTGATAAGGATTTGATTTTTGCTTTATTTGACACAAGAGGAAATAAAACAAGATAAGATAAGATTTAAAAAGAAAGACATATTTGATTTTTTGTTTTAAAGGAAATAAATCCTAAAAAAGATGAGAGGGATAATTGATGAATTATCTAATTAAATAAATTAATTAGATACACACGAGTTCCAATTTTGGAAAGAAAGCAAGAAGATATTTTTAGGATTTTATTAATTAATTAAATATTTGATTTATTTAATTAATGTTGGATTTATGATTTAATCATTTAAATAATATAAATTATTTAATTAACATTGGAAGAAAGAAGGGATTATGAATTGAAAGGGAATAAATGAAATTAGTCAAATAAATAAGATTTATTTAACTAATTAGATGATGACATGGGTACCTAGGGCAAAACATGCTACAATATGTCTAAATGATGTAATGTTGTGACAAGGTGTTGCAAGACATGGACATTTTTGGGTGTCTACAGATGCTATAAGTGTATTTCAACTAATAAAGTCAAATATTTTTTAACATAAAACTAACTAACCACCTCGAACTCTCTGCCCTTGAGCTTTGAACAAGCAAAAAGAACTAACTCACAACCCACTATGTTTTCCTATATTCCTATATTTTAATGATATTAGGAAATCCAAATGAAATTCATACTTTAAGTAATAATTTTGGTAAATTTTGAAGGTTCCTTTTCTTACATTGATATTGTCTAAACAACAAAAGGTTTTCATTACAATCATATTGTCTATATAATCAGAGGTTGGAAAACATAGGGCATTAAGAAACTTATAACCCACATAGTGTTGTAAACCCTATATATATAAGAACCCAATTGGTTGGTCACCCCTCAACTAAATCTAGTTAGTTTTACATATCCCCCAGCTGCAATTCCTCCCCAAACTCTCCACCCTTGAGCTTAGAACAAGTATAATTATATAAATCACAACCCACAGTGATTTCCAACCTACCTATAGTTTATTGATTTGAGGAAATTGAAATGCAATTTTTAGTCCATCTAAGACTTGTTATATATTTTTAAGGGGTGCCTTTCATTACATTTGTATTGTCTAAACAACAAAAGGTTTTCATTACAATCTTATTGTCTATATAATCGAAGGCTGGAAAACATAGGGCATTAAGAATCCTTCAACCCACATAGTGTTGTAAAACCATCTATATATAAGAACCCAATTTGTTGTTCATCCCTCAGCGAAATATGGTTAGTCTTACATATCCCCCAGCTACAACTCCTCCCCGAACTCTCCACCCTTGAGCTTAGAACAAGCATAATTATATAAATCACAACCCACAATGTTTTCCAACCTGCTTATAGTTTATTGACTTGAGGAAATTGAAATGAAATTTTTAGTCCATCTACGAATTGTTATATATTTTTAGGGGTGCCTTCCATTACATTTGTATTTTCTAAACAACAAAAAGTTTTCATTATAATCATATTATTTGTATAATCGAAGGTTAGAAAACACATGGCGTTAAGAAACCTGTAACCCACATAGTGTTGTAAAACCCTCTATATATAAGAACCCGATTGGTTGGTCACCCCTCAGCTAAATTTTCTTATTTCTATGTATCCCCCAGCTACAACTCCTCTCGAAATCTCCACCTTTGAGCTTAAAAGAAGTAGAATTATATAAATACAAACCCATAGTGTTTTCCAACCTACCTATATAGTTTATTGATTTGAGGAAATTAAAATGCAATTTTTAGTCCATCAAAGACTTGTTATATATTTTGAAGGGGTGCCTTTCATTACATTCTACTATCTAAACAACAAAAGGTTTTCATTACAATCATATTGTCTATATAATCAGAGGTTGGAAAAAATAGGGCGTTAAGAAACCTGCAACCCACATAGTGTTGTAAAACTCTCTACATATAAGAACCCAATTGGTTGGTCACCCCTTAGCTATATCTGGTTATCTTTATGTACCCCCCAGCTACAAATCCTCCCTAAACTCTCCACCCTTGAGCTTTGAACAAGCAGAATTCAAACTAACTCACAACCCACTGCATTTTCCAACCTGCCTATATTTTAATGATACGAGGAAATCCAAACACAATTCATACTATAAGTAATAGTTTTGGTAAATTTTGAAGGTGCATTTTCTTACATTCATACTGTCTAAACAATAAAATGTTTTTATTACAATCATTTTGTCTATTTATAATTCAAGGTTGGAAAACACTAGTGTTAATGAACTTGAGATCTTCTCAATGCTTCAAGAGGCAACAAGTACTAGAGTGTATGAAATAAATAAGGAAACAATTATAAAAACACTTGAAAAGAAGTAGAAAAAAGTGTATGAGATAAATAATGTATTGACTGAAGAGTTTCTTCCCGCTCTTGAGAAGTTGACGAACAAGCACGTGAAGTATGCGCAATGGGAAAATGACAAATCAAAATTGGATGCAACAGGTACTAGAATGTACAAAATGAAAAATGAATATGTTGTATAAATACTTGAAAAGAAGTATACCAAAGTGAATGAGACAAATAATGTATTGAGTGAAGAGATTCTCCCTATTGTTGAAAAGTTGAGGAAGGTGTGTGTGCAGTATGCACAATAGGCAAATGACAATGCAAAACTCGAGAAACATGTATTAGAAAGTATGTAATGAAAAAGGAATATGCTCTAAAACTAGTTGAAAAGAAGCAAACCAAAGTGAATGAGATAGATAACATATTGAGTTAAGAGATTTTTCCTGCTCCTGACAACTTGATGGAGTGTTGTGCAGTATGTGCAATGGGAAAATTCCAAAGCAAAAATGGATAAAGTCAATAGGTTTTGTACTCCATATGAATTTATCCAAGAAAAAAAAGTGAGATATGATATGATAAGTTGAGTTGAACAAATGAATTCAAAGATTCTTGAACTTAAGAAATCCATGGAACAAATACAATTTGAAATAGATGATAAGGAAAAGGAAAAATCATATCTTAGTGCAAAAAAAGAGAATTAGTTGGTTGGAGATGTGAAAGTCCCATGTGAAAAGGTAGACAAGTTTTGTAAACAACTTATCAAAAAGAAAGCATCTACATTCTCTAATCAGAAAGACACTCTCAAAGTTGAGCAAAGAGTGACTGCAAAGCTAAATAAAAGTATTTAATACATTCAGAGCTTTATCCAAGAAATGCATGGTGTTGTCCTAAGGGCTGATGAGGGAGCAACTGCTCCAAAGCTTAAAGTAAAAGACATGAAAAATAAGTTAGAAGCTCATGAAAAGGAATACCAGGGGGTGATAAAAGGTAACAACAGTGGGGATGAGGAAAAATGTGTGGTTGTTCAACTTGCAGATGCAAAAGCAATAGTTGGAAGTGTTTAAACTGAAGTAAAACAACAAAAACATTACAATTAACCACTTAGAAAAGGAATTAAAAGATTAAAAGAATATTTTATCGTCGAAAGAGAAGGAGTTTAATCAATGTTGTTGACAAACAATTGCAATCTAAAAGATAGGAAGTTGAAAAAATAAACACAACAATGGAAGGCTTTTCTTATGAAGAAGGGCACATGGACACATTACAAAATGAGTGTTTGCAAGAAAGTTGGGTGGTTTAGAAGTTGAAGGCTGATATCAAGCACCTCAAGGCTCGATTAGGAAATGTTCAATTCACCTATAATGATCGTGTAAAGCATTTTGATAGATCAAAAGTCAAAGGTGTGGTTGCAGAACTTATAAAAGATAAAGATTCTTTGATAACCACAATCTTATGACTAACAACCCATATTGTGTTTTCCAATTTGCAATTATTTTGTGCATTTTTTTTTCAATCATATGAGGAAATTTAAATGCAATTTTTACTCTGATTAAGAACGGTTATAAATTTTAAAGGGGTGTTTCACTACATTTATGTTGTCTAAATAGAAAAAGGTTTTCAAGATATTCATATTATTTTGTAAAATTCCATGTTGTAAAACCCTAGGTGTTAAGAAGCAAGCAACCCACACAGTGTTGTAAAACCCTCTAGACGTAACAACCCAATCGGTTATTCACCCCTTAGCTCAATTTGGTTAGTTTTATGTATCTTCCACCTACAACTCCTCCTTGTGAGACAACCCTTTACATTTAAACATGGAGAATCAAATAACTGACAACCCACATTGGGTTTTCCAATTTACAATTATTTTGTGTATTTTTTCAATCATATGTGGAAATTTCAATGCTATTTCTACTCTAATTAAAAGTCATTATAAATTTTGAAGGGGCCTTTCACTACATTCATGCTATCTAAACAACAATTTTTTTTCAAGAAATTCATACTATTTTTAAAATTCCATGTTGCAAAACCCTAGGTGTTAAGAAGCAAGCAACCCACATAGTGTTGTAAAACCCTCTACACGTAACAACCCAATTGGTTAGTCGCCCCTCAACTCAATTTGGTTAGTTTTATGTAACCCCACCTACAACTCCTCCATGTGAGACAAACCTTTACATTTAAACATGTAGATTCAAATAACTGAAAACCCACATTATGTTTTCCAAATTACAATTCTTTTGTGCACTTTTTTTCAATTGTGCCAAAATTTAAATGCAATTTTTACGCAAATTAAGAGTCCTTATAAATTTTGAAGGGGCCTTTCAATACATTCGTACTATCTAAATCACAAAATATTTTCAAGAAATTCATTCAATTTTGTAAAATTTTATGTTGAAAAACCTTAGGTGTTAAGAAACAAGCAACCCACATAGTGTAAAACCCTCTACAACCCAATTGGTTAGTCACCCCTCACCTCAATTTGGTCGGTTTTCTCCTCCAACTCCTCCACGTGCACTCCAACCTTTAGATTTCAATATGAAGATTGAAAAAACTCACAACACAAACACAATTCTTTTTACAGTTTCTAAAAATGCAGACCTATCTTGCACATGTTAGTCCACCTCCAATTCTCACACCAGGAAACACATTGAAAATGATAGCTTCTCGCGCAAGCCACAGGTCTCACCTAATTTTATCATCCAACTCTTTGCCCAACAAAAGGCGGGAAAATCGACTTGATGGTGCCATTAGGGGCTCCCTTCTATTACTATAACGTTTGCCCCCATATGCCAATTTTGTCACTTTTATCCCCCGTCTAGTGGTCCCCGCACTACGTCATCCCATCATGTTATGTATGTTTCTATGTATGTTTTTATGTATGGTTTTATGCATTTTTGTATGTACATAGGTTCATTTTGTCAGGAGATTAGTTGTGTCCTCATCTAATTAGTTAGTAATATTTATATTTTTAAAGAAATTATACATTATAATTTTTAGAAATTATAAATTATAATTTTTAATTTTTTTATTCAATAAATATTTATGTTTTTTGAAGTAAAGATGAAAATGTTATAATTAGCAATCACATTTTTTTTGTGCAATGGGTATGTTGAAGAGGTGTGAGGGTTGATTAGGAAAAATTTTGGTCTATTTTTTGCATACATTTATGTAGTACATGAGGTCACTTAGTCTTAGACAATTTAGAAAATGATGTTGTATGTGCAATAAAGGTCTCAATAGAAAATTGATAGCTTAAAATCAACTATTCATCCACTTACAAGGATCTAAACATGACTGAAACAAGGCCTCTAAATCAAGAAGATAATTAATCTCCATTACCAATAGGCTCATATTATGTTTGTAATAGGGAGAGAGAGAGAGAGAGACAGGGAGAGACAAGGATAGAAAGAGGGAGAGATAGAGGGGGTAAGAGTGTGTGTGAGAGAGAGGGGTAAGGAGATAAAGATAGAAATAAAAAAGAAAATATATGGAGGGAGAGATAAAGAGAGAGAGGAGAGAGGAATAGATAGATATGTAAGAGATAAATATATATATATAGAGAGAGAGAGAAGGATAAATAGAAATATAAAGATAGATATAGGAAGTGATGTATAGGGAGATATGTAGAGAGAGGAAGAGATATAGAGGTAGAGAGATGGAGAGATAAAAATATAGAGATAGATGAAGAAATAAAAGAAAAAATATGGAGAGATTGAGATAAAGAGGCAAAGAGATATAGATATAGAGGTCTAGGGAGAGGGAGAGGGAGAGAGGGAGGGAGAGATGGATGGATAGAGAAAGAAATTTCTAGATATGGAGGGGGAGAGATGAAGATAGAGCAAGAGAGGAAGAGGGATACGAATGGATAGAGAGGGGTAGAGAGAGATAAAGATAGAAAAATATAGGGAGATAGAGAGGGAGAGATAAAGAGGAAGAGATAGAGAGATATAGATGAAGAGGGAGGGAGAGGTAGAGAGAGATATAGATTTTGAGATAGGGTGATTGAGAGATAGAGATAGAGAGATATAGATGGTGAGATAGAGTGATAGAGAGATACAAATAAGGGGAGAGGGAGATAGAGACAAAGAGATAGGCAAATAGAGAGAAGTAGAGATAGAAAAACAAAGAGAAGTAAAGATAGACAAGTAGAGATATGGGATATAGAGGGAGAGAGTTCAAGAGGGAGAGATAGATATATGGGAAGAGAGAGAGAGATAAATATATGAGAAGAGAAAGGAAGAGAGGTAGACATAGAGTGATAGAGACAAATAATAGAGAGGGGGATATATATATATATAGAAAGACACAGAGAGAGAGAGAGAGAGAGAGAGAGAGAGAGAGAGAGAGAGAGAGAGATATGGAACAAATATTTCACATATTTTGTATATATTGCCCAGTGAAAGTAGCTTCCAAGGGGCACTATAATATGCTCCAAAAAAGGTATCAATGGAGAAATAATAACTTCAAATCAAATATGTATCAACTTACAAGGATCCAAATATGACTAAAATAAAACCTTTGAATTAGAAAGATAATCAAGCTTCATTGTCAACATGTTATGTTCATAATAGGGAGAGAGGTGGAGAGAGGGAGAGGTAGTAATAGAAAGAGGGAGAGATATAGGGGGAAGAGTGAGTGAGAGAGAGGGGTAAGGAGATAGAGATATAAGGGAAGATAAATATGGAGACGGAGATGGAGAGGAACAATAATTTGTTAAGAGAAAAAATATCCGTAGAGCCCATTGTGAATTAACTAGCATAAATAGATTGACGAGCATAGGAATTTATTTCATGATGAAGTGTCACTAAATGATCTTTGGAAGGCCAATAAACCCCATTTGTATGTAATCATATTTTTTTAATCTTTTTTTATAAAGATGCCCTTCAAAAAGTATCTTGACTCCACTTTTATATGGTTGGGAGTTGGAGTTATCTTTTCAAGTGGGCTTGGTCTATCTTTCTTCTTATGCTTGCCTTTTTCTAAAGTTATTAAATTTAAATTAGTTTGTAATATATTTAGATTATTCAAAGGTTTTAGAAAATTAATTATATCTAATGATGATCTATTTTTATTATATCATTTATCAAAGTTTAAGTTTTTAGTATGATTGACCTTTATTTGACCCCTAATAATTTTGATGGATTAGATCATTTGCTTGTGATAGTTTAACCAAATGAAAAAATCTAATTTAGATATATATTCCCTCAAAATATTTAATCTAATGTACAAAAATAAAAATACATAATTCAAATATTTTTCATATATATTTAAAATAAATTATATTTATTTCTATACCATTATCCTTTCCTTGATTAAGTATATCAATTGTTTTACTTTAGTTAAAATATTAATTTAAGAAAATAAAAATATTTAAAATTAAAATAATTAAAATCACACTACAAACTAAAGACTTTCAAATATTTTATAATGAAGGTAAAATTATGATTTATATTATAAGTTAGATGTTCATCCTTTGTTTCTTTAAAAATTATTAGTGCATAGTACTATAGCAATCAATTCTTCAACTCATTTTGTTAATTAATTATTAATAAGGCGGTTTTGAACCAATTAAAAACTAGAATCTTATGCTTTTCAAATGTAATTTTTTTTTTTTTAAGTGAACATGTTAAATACTTAACTTTAAAAATTGTAAAAAATATTTTTCTTCAACATAATTAGCTAAGAAGTTTAGGGTGTTATGGGTGAATTTGTAGGGAAAACAAGGTAAACTATATTTTTAACATTTTTTTTAAATGATTTTTTATTTTTTGCTTTATAAAATCATTTCATTAAATCTTTCTAAAATAAATAAATGTTACTTATTTTTACACTTTTTTAAGAATAATTTTTTAAATGTATGTAATTGTTATTTTTTTATTAAAAAAACTCACAAAAATCAATTACCTATTTTATAGAGATTTAGATTCACACTAAATAAAATAACTTAAATTAAAACACATTCATAAATTAGCATATAAAGATAATCTTCCTAGAGATTTGATTTTACACAATTAAAATAAAAATTTAAATTAAATCTTAAACTATTTGATATTGCCACTTTTTTATTTTCTAAATTTTATTAACATCAAAACATACATAAACATAAATTAAAATTAAATTAAAATAACTAAAATTATTATAATTATTAATTAAATTATAATTTTAATCATATTATTATAGTTGATTTTATTTCTCAACGCATGTTTGATCATTCCATATTTTTTGTCAAAGTGGCTTGAACTTGAGTCTATCACAAGAGAATAGAGGAGGCTTACCAAGGTTCCACAGATAATCAAAATCAGCACCAATCTCAAGTAAAACAATCTGAAATTTGAGTGTCTTTGTGCTTGCATTTTCTTGTTTGTTTTATCTTCTCTATAAGATAAAACAATGCATTCATCTTCATCATCATTAAAACAATGCATTCATGGTTTATTATGGAGAAGACCAATCCATTCATCTAATCAACCTCTGTGGAAAATATGACAGCAATTTCTGAGCTTCTATATCTCATCATGCCCTTCCAAATCGTTCAAACAGACTGCACAGATCATCTCCTCAAGAACTTTGAGAGAAGTGGCCCTTAAAATAATGCCCATGTCATCATTTGACTTAGAATCCCTGGCAGTTGTATATCATGGATTTTTATCATAAGGATGTTTACATTAAAGTGTAGTGTTTATCAAATATTTAAGCTATCTATCTACTCTCAATTCCAAACTTTATTTTCTATTTTCTATTAGATTTTATAAACTATATCAAGATCAAATCATGATAGGAAAGATAAATAAACGGAAAACATTTTTCTTGTTAAGGGGTGATAGTCAAATACTTAAAAGGGAACAAGAGTCAAGGACAATAATCAACACAATTTAATCATAGATAAAAAGAACTAAGTGCCCATAAGAGAACAAGTTGAAGCCTTTTTTTTCTCAATAATTATGAGAGTTCATAGCTTCTTGTGGAACCCTACTCAAAATTTATATGATCTAGAAATATAAGATATTCTACTTATGTGTCAAGTTGTGAAAGCATGTTAGAATTAAACCAAAAAAATTATGTTCTCCTTATTTAAAAATTTCTTAAATATTTTTATTTCAAATTCAGGTATCGATTTTGAAATGACATCAAACTTTCAACAAATTGGACCACTTTAGTCATTAAGGGAGCAATGTTATTAATAATTATCATGCCTAAGGTACACATTGAATGGGGACTCATTCACACAACCAAAATACTTACATTTGCAATCCTTATTGATTGACGTGTTACACTTCATCATAACATGATTGTAATTACAAACTAAATCTTTAATGTGGTATTCTCTAGATTAAGGCGACATAGATTATAAAACTATTGTATGTCTATTAAGAAACAAGGTGAAATCACTATATTAAATTCTATTACATGTATATGAAAATCTAAAAACTATGTTTTTATTTTCAATGATCACCATATGATGATTATTTTATTGTATAAGATAAAAAATAATTAAATCATAAAAGCATATGAACATAGGATATATGTAAAGAAGCCCTTTTACCAAAAATCTTCAAATGAGAAAGAGGAAAAGTGCATTTTAATCTTCAACAAAAAAAATAAAATCAACATGCTAACACTATCTTCCTCTAAAACACTCTAGAAAAATATTTGATCTTGTAAATAATATTATTAATCTACTATCTCATGCCTCCAATTTCTAGGGAATGGAAGAATAGTACAACAATTGGCTCTCAAAAATAGTATACCATCAAACCATGGTAAATTGAAAAAAATCTATCTACAAAATGAAGAGGATCATCTATGAGTAGTAAATATAACTCTAAATGGGTCATGAATAGTAAAAATAATATTTGTACCAATAATAGATGGGATATTTGATTTTAAATCCTTCATAATGGAACATATCCCAAGGTAGGCATCTACAATCAACACTCAACTCATATGGAACATGTTAAAATATGTAATATGCACAACTAATCAATTCACATTTCCAAGTTGATATATTTGTACTCCAATAGCATCATAACCACCATTGTAAAATCCATATCATTCATGAATTCATATAACTAATACCAATATTTATTAATATTAAAGATTGTATATACATAGGATTTACAAAATAAACATCAAAAGAAAAAAATCTAGTTGTTAGAAGACCACATAGGGTCTTATCACAATACTATATTCTTGATATAAGGTAAGTTAAGATGAAAATAAAGAGAATAGTAGGCTTTCTCAATCATGGAATTAGTATTACACCAACTATTGAGTTTTTCTAGCATTGTGAACCAATGAAATATATTTTTGGATGATCAAAATACATTTTGAGAATACACTCATTAGAAAAGACATCAAGAGTAATAAAAAGAGAGGAGAAAGAGCATAGACTAAGTGGTAAAAAACTATTCTCCTTTTATATATAATTTTGGTCCAAATTAAATTTAGTGCAAACTCCAAATGTAGTATCACCCACTTAGCATAGAATTTGGATAAGTAAATTTTAGACATAAGTTATTTAAGGGGATAAAACTTCACAATATTATGGTTCTTAACATGAATTAAATAGTGATAAATCTTTTGGATAGCAAAAATATAAGTTAAATGTTATTTTCCAAGCATAGTTTAATGAATCTCATAATCAAACAATTTGATACTAATGTAAGAAAAAAACATATTTTATAAATCTTCTTTAAATTGGCAACATTATTGAAGTATTTTGTTTACTATAGATCTCAAGGGGTAATCCTTTATACAAAAATAATAGATTGTCAAAATGGGAGATTATCAAGTATTTGATCAAGTGGAACATTATAGCTAGAAAATATGTAACATGAGAATATGAAACATTCTTGCAACTTCCCTTCTACATTCAACTGTTCAAGGTCATAAACTTTAAATTTTCATAGTAGACAATATTCTTGCACATCTATATTACTAGTTAAGTATATTGAACACATGTGTTTGATGTTAAATATTTATATTTGTTTAATGGTTATGTGATTGGTAGATGTAGATTCTAGTTCTTATATATGTGAATTTGTAAAACATAGTCCTTACATGTATTTAGGCAATTCATTTTCCTATATGATGTTGCAGCTCTTTTGGATTTTGGATGTTGTAGGTAAAGTTTATTTTTCTTCATATTTTTTATGAATTTATTTGACTTAACATCATAGGGTTTCACTTTAGGGTTTAAATATCTTCATTATTTTTTAGGTTTTAGATTTATGCTTTTTAATATTGTGCATCATCACGTTTAATATTCTTTCTATGGTGTTATATTCCTATTAATTTCTATTTCATTGATATGTATTTTTGGGCCTGGGGTTTATAAATTATTGTGTTATTACTTTTGCTCACCATACTCACCCTTGAAAATCTTTTAGTGTTTTATCTTAAA
The DNA here is from genome assembly GCA_007115665.2 of Sequoiadendron giganteum. Lineage (NCBI taxonomy): Eukaryota > Viridiplantae > Streptophyta > Pinopsida > Cupressales > Cupressaceae > Sequoiadendron > Sequoiadendron giganteum. The sequence continues at coordinate 440,998,899 of CM021105.1, forward strand.
TATATTTTCTTACCAATAATCTATCTATAAAAAATTACACATCATTCTTACACCTTTTTTCTTCTAGATAATTAGGATTTAAGGCAACCTATAAAATTACATGGTTAAATGTGAAACCTATACCACCCATCCTTGCATAGATCCATGTTATTACAATTTACATGTGAGATTCCCATGATCCTTTGTCCTTGGTTTCTATTCACGCTTCAATAATTATTACATTTTCTTATTTTTTGGACACCCTTACAATATTCATATATGATTCTCAAATGTGGCATACTTATTGTATTATTTCTACTTATCCTCATAGTTGGTAGTGTGCATATAGTTCATATTAAATTTAACTTCTATAATTGAATGAACCATTTTTGGGACTCCTTAGGTAATATATAAAAATTTCTATTGTATCTAGTGCTACCATATTTAATGAAATCATAAAGCTTACCTATATATACATGAATTATAATTACATCATGGAGTGAATAGAAAACTCGATATTTGTTCATACATTTTTTTAACAAGATAGAGGACTACTAACCATCTTAATTTTATTCAAAATGGACAAAAAGAGTAAATGGGAATCACTCATTAAACTAGATGTACAAGACATTCCCAACCAAGGAAATCATTTCTCGAGTGAGGACCTTGAATAGATACCTATTGGAGATGATGGCAATATGGACTTATGTGTTGCAATTCCTCTTGAAATACTCCCACACTTTCTCAAAGGTGAAGGTTTACTAGATAGTATAGAAACAATATTTATTCACAAATATCATACAAAGAACAACACAACAAAACCTACTGACCAGACTATCAAGATATACTCAAGGTTTGTATAGATTAAATATAATTAATAAGCATGTCCTTTTGTATTTATTTTTTTATATGAATTAATATATATATATATATATATATATATATATATATATATTATTTATGTGTATAAATAGATATTGGTGTGCTTTTGGTCCCAAGGATGAGAGAAATGAACCTGAAAGCATGAAAAGGAAATCAAGGTTTATCCAAAAAAGGGTTTGTCAAACCCACTTTCATGTTAAGGTCATGTATGATAGACCACAAGTTGTGATAATTAGATATAATGATTGGAGCCATTGTGATGCAAATGGTGAATTTTTCCATGGAAAGGATGACCCTTCTAGTGATCCAAGGAGTAGTTTTGCACCGAGGTTATCAAATGAATGCAAATCATAAATTGGGTCTTTATTGCTAATGGGTGTGGGGATCAACACAATATGTGAACAACACTACCTAGATGATGGTTTGACTAAGTTGATGAATAGGAGGGATGGATTTTTATTGAGGAAAGATGTGTTGAATGCATGGAAAAGAGTGCACTCCTTTCGATCCCAAAAGAATGAAGATGATGCAAAAAGTGTTAGTTTGTGGTATGTCGAGGAGAAAGAGAACTTCTACTATAAAAGACCAAACACCAAAAAAAATGTTCCATTTATCATAGGCATGCAAACACCATGGATGCAAGAAATGATGGTCAAGCATTCACATAACTCAATCATTGCAATGGACTCAAAATTTTCAAAAAATAAATATGGTGTAAGTAAAGCAACATTAATTATAAATTTATGAATTTTATTTTATCATTGATTTATTATTTGAAAATAATTTATCAAATATTAGTGGGTATTCAAAATATCAGTGGATTTGCTAGTAATGCATGGTTGTATGTTCCTTTTTTTGAAGACAACTTGGTAGAAGGTCAAGATGAAAATGATCATCTAGTACACATGGAAATTGAATAAGCATATGGTTATAGAGTTCAAATTTTTGAAAACAAATAATTTGATAATGCGGCTTATGGTTTTGAGGGAGGGATCTAAATGTAATGTGCTATGAATGTTTCAAGTGTGTTTTTAGGCCTATGTTTTGGCCTGATTTTGTAATAGGCTGGGTAAAGCTATATGGTGGTATAGGTAGCATAAAACAATATGTCCATGGAAGGTCACATATCAATATTGTAAATATCTTTACTAGCAATATAAATATATATAGACACTATGCCTTTTGTTTAAAAATAATAATATTACTTTATCAATGGTTTATTCATGTGCAGTATCAATTATATACCTTGCTTGTTGTTTATGAACAAGAGGCTAGAGTACCTATTGCATGGGCCATATCCTCAAGGAATAAAGTTGAGGATCTAAATGAATGGCCAACAAAACTTTCTAAACGAGAGAAACAATGTTGAGAAGATTGGAATGTTAATGCATTCATGACAGATGATGCTAGTGCGGAGATTGAAGCCATCAGGTTTTTATTAGTCTTAGTTTCTATATTTAAAATTCAATCAATTCATTATAATTGATTAATATTTAGTTTATAAATATATATATTTCATAATTTATAGCTTAAACTAGTTTGAATTTAATATTTTTTTTTTTATAATGTTACTTATCAACTTTTATAGTGTAACTTGTAGATTATCCTTTCAATGTCGAGTACTATTATGTATTTGGAATGTACTTAGAGCATGGATGAAAAATGTATATAGATAAGTTAATATTTAAGTTATATGGAAATTTATGTGTTTGAACCCCATAGATTGATATTATATTTTACAATTTAGGTATGTCAGCAATAAGGATGTTGGTACAAACATGTTTAGTAGATTGGGTGAGATCATGTATGTGATGAGTGACAATGCAGACATCATTACTCACCTAATAAAAAATTCATGGAGGAAAAAGAAGAGAAGAAATTTATTGATTACTTCTAGAAAACTTGGTGTCATGATGAAGGTCATATTGGTAAGTTTGTCAAATTATTCATTTTTTTTGTATGCATTTACATTATTTAAATTATTTTTTATGTTTACTAAGACATTAATATGTTTTTTTTATAGAAATGTGGGCAAAAAACTTTTGAAACTTCTCTCATGCAAATCAAGAAACCAATGCTTCCACAAAGTCATACCATTTCCACATCAAGAGTCACTATCTAAGTGATCATTCTAAGAAATGTATAAAGAAAATGGATTGGCTCATCCATACAATTCTTCACAGAGTAGAGCCATTTTACAAAAATAAAAGATATTGCAATTATCTGGATTTTTAACTAGCTTTAAAAAAGAAAGATATTACCTTACTGCACTAAAGAGGTCTAAAAAAATACAGATTGTTATCCATATGATCTCCCTAACACATATAAGATAAGAAGTCAATCTATTCCAACGAAATGGTATCTTATCCAAAAATTTGGACCAGATTTACATGTATGTGATTGTCAGTGGGCAAAGAGGGGAAACACATGCAAACATGTGTTGAATATTTTAGATCTTCTAAAGAGAAACATAACAAATGAGCAAGATCAAGTTGTTGGTAAGAGTCATTTAACATTTAAGTATTATATTTATGTTTTTACTAACTTATTATTTTTTCTTGAAACTAACTAAAATAATCTTATTGAATTATAAATGGTGTTACTCCATTGGTTGATGATGATGATGTCAAAGGAAGTTTTAGTCATGAGAATAATACCACTGGTAATGTTGATATGATATTTATAATAAAATATTCATTGATTTTTACAGTTCTTAAAACTTATTTAATGTTTTATTTTTATTATAGATATTTGTATTCCACAAGAAGATCAAGATGTGATTGGTGTTGTCATTGGTGAAGACCAAAGAATTGGTAAATTTCAATATCACTATTTTATTAATGAAATATGAAAAGATTTTATTTTTTTATTTTTTGGACTTAATCTTTATTAGTTTTATTACAGATAGTTGTAAATCATTTGATGCTTCCGATGATAAATTTCAAGAAGATGTTGATTATTTGAAGTCAGTACTCCAAGATTTACCAACTAGAGTAGATCAAAAACATATTTTTAGTCAATGTGTTAAGAGATTTAGAAAATATCTCCAAACATCTCTTGCTTCTTCCAAACTTACATCGATCCCTGGCTCAGAGGATATGCCTATGAAATGAATATCACCATGGTTTATTCCAAGAAAAATGCGCAAACACCATTTTATTCATCAAAGAGGTAATGCCATTCATCAAGAGTTGAATGAAAGAGTTGAGGAGCATGAAGAATTTCAGTTCCCCTCCATAGGTGGTAGGAAACAAAAGAAGAGAAAGGTCTCCAATCGTTCAGGCTTATCAATACAAGAAAAAAGGGTTATCATCAAGAAACAACAAAGTGAGTAAGTTTATTCAATACTATTTTAGTATTTTGCATTGCAATAATTATTGCTCTTACATAACATATTAAGAATATGTCATTGTAGGTTTGGATGATCAAGAGAATAATTGAAGACATCGATTGCCCTTCTCTATTGATTTAAACCAAACAACAACCAATGAAATGCAAATTATTGATGGTAATTTTCTTACTGTTAAATGTATTCATTCATTAAATGATATATTTCCCAATTCCTATTTTTAACCATTTTTCTATACTTAATCAAATACAATTTGTGAAACTCAACCATCAATGCTTAGTGGTATACCTAGTCAAACATTTCAAAAAACCATTTCAGGTAATTTAGAATTTTAATATTATTTTTCTTAAGTATATATTGTATTGGTACACTTAATGTTTTATCTATGATGATTTATTGAATATATGTATGTCATTGTAGCTTTAGATGATCAAGATAACACTGGGAAACATAGGTTACCATTTTCTATTGATCATAATGAAACACCAACAACAATGGATGCAATACATGCTAGAGATGGTAAATAAATATGAAATGATTTTCTTTAGAACATTTTTTTTATGTTTAATTGTTAAATCAATTTAATAACTAAACTATGTAATTTACAGGTTTTGATGACATTGCAATGGAGGATCATGTTAAACGCTATTCTCGATAATCAATATAGTTTATTGTACTTTCAAATTATATTGTATATTTACAAAATTGGCTCATTGGCCTAATTATAAAATATATATTGATATATATTCATGAAAAATGGTATGATCTTGTATAAAGTTAGGCTTGATCCCTTAGAATTAATCCATTTACCATTTCATGCATTCACCTAATTTTCTTATTTATCACACTTTTTCATACCAATTACTTCATATGCTTCTAAAACCTAAATGATTAATTCCAAGGGATCAAGCCTAACTTTATACAAGATCACACGATTTTTCATGAACATATATCAATATATTTCTTATAATTAGGCCAATGAGTTAATTTTCTAAATATACAATATAATTTAAAAGTACAATAAATTGTATTGATTATCGAGAATAGCGTTGAACATGATCCTCCATTGCAATGTCATCAAAACTTGTAAATTACATAGTTTAGTTATTAAATTGATTTAACAATTAAACATAAAAAAATTGTTAGAAAATCATTTCATATTTATTTACCATCTCTAGCATGTATTATATCCATTAGTGTTGGTATTTCGTTAAGATCAATAGAAAATGGTAACCTATGTTGCCCAATGTTCTATTGATCATCTAAAGCTGCAATCACATACATGTATTCAATAAATCAACATAGACAAAAAATTAAGTGTAATAGCAAAATATATACTTAATCAAAATAATATTAAAATTCTAAATTACTTGAAATGGTTTTCTGAAATGTTTGACCAGGTATAACACTAAGCATTGATGGTTGAATTTCACAAATTGTATCTGCTATTTATTTGATTAAGTATAAAAAATGGTTAGAAATAGGAATTGGGAAATATACCATTCAATGAATGAATACATTTAATAGTAATAAAATTACCATCAATAATTTGCATTTCATCAGTTGTTGTTTGGTTTAAATCAATAGAGAAGGGAAATCGATGTCTTCAATTATTCTCTTGATCATCCAAACCTACAATGAAATATTCTTAATATGTGATGTAAGAGCAATAATTATTGCAATGCAAAATCCTAAAATAGTTTTAAATAAACTTACTCACTTTGTTGTTTCCTGATGATAACCCTTTTCTTCTTGTATTGCTATGCCTGAACGATTGGAGACCTTTCTCTTCTTTCATTTCCTACCACCTATGGAGGGGAACTGAAATTCTTCATGCTCCTCAACTCTTTCATTCAACTATTGATTAATAGCATTGCCTCTTTGATGAATAAAATGGCATTTGCACATTTTGCTTGGACTAAACCATGGTGATATTCATTTCATAGGCATATCCTCCGAGCTAGGGATTAGTGTAAGTTTGGAAGAAACAAGAGATGTTTGGAGATCTTTTCTAAATCTCTTAACACATTGACTAAAAATATATTTTTGATCTACTCTAGTTGGTGAATCTTGGAGTATTGACTTCAAATAATCAACATCTTCTTGAAATTTATCATTGGAAGCATCAAATGATTTACAACCGTCTGTAATAAAACTAATAAAGATTAAGTCCAAAAAATAAAAAATAAAACTCTTTTATTATTTCATTAATAAAATAGTGATATTGAAATTTACCAATTCTTTGGTCTTCACCATGACAACACCAATCACATCTTGATCTTCTTGTGGAATACAAATATCTATAATAAAAATAAAACATTAAATAAATTTTAAGAACTGTAAAAATCAATGAATATTTTATTATAATATCATATCAACATTGCCAGTGGTATTATTCTCATGACTAAAGCTTCCTCTAACATCATCATCATCAACAACCAATGGAGTAACACCATATGTGATTCAATAAGATTATTTTAGTTAATTTCAAGAAAAAATAATAAGTTGATAAAAACATAAATATAATACTCAAATATTAAATGTCTTACCAGCAACTTGATCTTGCTGATTTTTTATGTTTCTCTTTAGAAAATCTAAAATCTTCAACACATGTTTGCATGTGTTTCCCGCTTTTTCCAACTGACAGTCACATACATGTAAATCTGGTCCAAATTTCTAAACAAGATACCATTTCGTTGGAACAAATTGACTTCTTATCTTGTATGTGTTAGGGAGGAGATCATATGGATAACAATCTATATCAGGTATTTTTTTAGACCTCTCTAGTGCAGTCAGGTAATATCTTTCTTTTTTAAAGCTAGTTAAAAATCCAGATAACTGCAAATATCTTTTATTTTTGTAAAATGGCTCTACTCTGTGAAGAAGTGTATGGATGAGCCAATCCATTCTCTTTGTACATTTCTTAGAACGATCACTTAGATGGTGACTCTTGATGTGGAAATGGTATGACTCTATGGAAGCATTGGTTTCTTAATTTTCATGAGGGGTAAGTGCACCAATATGTGACACAATTGGCTCTTAAGATGCCACTTTTTTTCTGAAATCAAGAAAATTTGACTTGCACGAGAAAATGAAGATAGTTACGCTCAAAATTTCAAGATGCTGAAAGAACAAAAGTTGAAGTGCTCCAAGTCTAGTTTCTAAGCTACTATTTTTTTTGAAATTAATGAAGATTAAGGGTCTCAAAAAGGGGGGGGCCCAAAATAGGTCTTGTTTTTTATCAAAAAAAAAGCATAGCGCCTGAGGGCTCCCCCCTTTTTGGTTAACTTTTATTTAGAATTTCAAAAATCCCAATGGTGAGAAATTATCTAACACCATGTAGTTTATCCTCCTTCTTTCGGATAATTTTTTTAATGAATATATAATATTTTATGAATTTTCAAAGTGGATACATCCTGAAAAGCTGAAATTTGAGCGTGCTCCCCCCCAATTTTTTTGCAAACTAATCGAAAATTGATTTTTTTTTTCATCATGTGTAGAATGGAGTCTAGTTTCAAAAAACATAATTTGTTTCACGTTTCGATGAACGTGTAAAAATCTATCCTAAACCTAGCACATTTTGGTTTTTGACCAAAAACGAAGGAATTTACAATAGAAGCCATGGATCAAAACCTTAACTAAATCAAAATGAAAAAATAATTATATATTTAGGTAGCTGAGATAGAGGTTAACGCTATCACAGTTTTTTTATAAACTTGCATTGAAAGACGTGCAAATGAGATGGGGAGCACAGTAAAAAATATAAGAAAATTTAGCAAATCTTGTTAATTAACACATCTAAAGTAGGCCTTTTGGCAAGCGCCAAATGTGATGAGTCATTTGGCGAGCGCCAAATGGCCTGCTTTGCACATAACTAGATTTTCGCTTTCTCTGTCAGGGAAATTATATACATGAAATAAACATTTAAGTATAAGTTGACCTTTACATATGGACATTTACTTTATATATAGGCAGGATGTTTGAGAGTGGTTTCAAATCTCTAAGAGTTATAATGCAAATTCTAGTTTTTGGAAGATCTTAAAAATTTCAGACTTAGTCAAATTTCAGTAATCAGCATGTCAAATTTTAGTAATCAGGAGGTCAAATTTTAGTACTCAGGAGGTCTAATTTCATCTCTCACTCATTTTCATCTCTTATTCTCTAGACCTCTCTCACTATCTCCATCCCTTTATCTAACAATATCTTCCTTGAGCTCAAGAACTATGTCTCTACATGTCCATCTCTCTCCTTCCCTCTCCAATATCTATCTCCCTCCCTCCTCCCCTCTCTACATTTTTCTATCTCTCATCCCTCTCCTTTAATCTCTATATATCTCTCTCTACTCTCTACACCTACCTATCCCTCCCTCCCTCTCCTCTCTTTCTCTCTCTTTGCTTCCCTCACTCTCTCCTCCCCTCTCTACTCTCTATCTTGTCATTCTCTCTCTCCTTCCCTCTCTAGTTTTCTCTATCTCACTTCTCTCTCCTTCCCTCCCCCCCTCTCTAATTTTCTCTATCTCCCTCTCTCTCTCTCCTTCCCTTTCTACTTCTCTTTATCTCACCTCTCTTTCTCCCCCTCTCTCTTCCTTTCACCCACCTTTGCTCTCTACTTCTCTCTATCTAACCTATCCCTCTATACATCTCTCTCTCCCCCTCCTTCCATCTCAATCTCTCCACCTTCCTCCTTATCTCTCTAATTTTAAGCTCCATCACACATCTCTATCACCTATCTCACTTCTCTCTTTCCCCTTCCCTCTCTATTCTCTTTCTCTCTATCTCACCCCTCCTCTCTCTTATCTCTCTCACCTTTGTCTCTCCATCCCTACCTCTTCCTCCCTCTCTCCTTCCCTCTATTTTTCTCTTTATCTCATCCTCCCTCTATCTACCTAGACCTCTCTCTATTTTTGTCTCACCTCTCTCTCCATCCCTACCTCTCCCTATATCTCTCCTTTCATATCTACTTCTCTCTGCCTAGTTGTCCCTCTATACCTATTTCTCTCTCCCTCCTTACCTCCTCTCTCTCAATATCTCCACCTTCTTTCCCTCTCTAATTCTCTCTCTATCACCTCTCTATCTCTCTCCTCCCTCTCTACTCTCTCTATCTCTCCCTCCCTCCCCCTCTTTCT
>CM021105.1:441678924-441740234 GCA_007115665.2 Sequoiadendron giganteum
TAGGTGATGGATGGATGAGAGGGTGAGAAGGATGAGATAGAGGAGGTAATTTTGGTATATAAGGGCCCAAAATGGACTTTATATATGGAGGATGTGTGAGGTTTGATGGAGGGATATAAGGACCCAAAGTAGATGCAGTAGATGGAGGATGAGTAATGATGGATGGAGGGACATAAGGACCCAAAATGGACTTAGAGGATGAAGGAGGAAGATGAAGGGTTGTTTTGAGGTAATATAATGGAGGAGGGGGGATGGCGGAAAATGATTTGGTAGAATGATGGGAAGTGATTTTCATTCCTTTGGAAGAGATTTTCTTAGGATGGATGGAGGTTGTACCAGCATTTTTGGATTGTGATTCTTGGGAGAGATATTCAAGACCTTGTGTACTTGGATGTTCTTTGACCTAGATGGGCTATAAAATACCTTGCTCATGAAGGCCTAAACCTTTTCCTTGATAGTTCATGTTCTTGAACATGTGATCTATGGTAGGATGCTTATTCGTTTGGAAGCATGATGCAAGTGCATTAGTAGGTGGAGCAGGAAGGGTGGTGCATATACTTTGTTTTTCTTCTGTAAGAAAACCACCATGGATGAGTGTAATGTTTCCAAGGTGATATAAAAGTGGTGTTGGAATGACAAGGCTAGGCAGCGATGGAGGATCATGCGATGGAGATGAGGGGATAGCAACATTAGGGGGAATGAGTGATAAGGGATCAGGAGAGGGATTAGATGGTATGATAGGATCCAGATTTATGGAAGTGGGTGACAAGGGCTCATGAGATAGGGTGATTGGATCTTGGGTGCAAAGGGGATCATGGGATGGAGTGGGAGAGCTAGTGTGATCTTGAGATGGAGTAGATAGGATGGTAGGATCAGGATTCAGGTGAGGAAAGGAATCATGAGATGGGGTGGATGGGGGACTATGATCTTGGCATGGAGTGGATGGGATGGTAGGATCTAGATTTGGAGGAGGGGATATGCTTGTATGATTTGGATCAAGCTCTTGGCATGACTCATATTGTGTGGGAGGTAGGATGATGGAGGAGTGTTGGAGGGACTCCTCAAGTGGGGGAGATGGAAGGACAAAGGTTTGATGAAGGTCATGGGATTGGACTTTGGTAATATTAAGACTAGGAGGAGTGGATTGGATGTCTCCAATGGATCGGGTGGATCTAGTAGTAGAAGATGGGGATTCAATGGATTCAATGGGTTTGATGGGCTCAACCGTTTGGATGGTGTCAGGAATGGTAATGGTAGTGATGGCTGTAGGACGGAGGAGGGCCTCATCACTAGTGACTGTACATGATAGAGTGGGAGGGCATGGCGTCTCTTCTGTCATGAGTCCTTGGGCGATATTTGGAAGGGATGTAGGATTAGGTGGGGTGGTGGGAATGGATGGAGGGTTAGAGATGGATGGAGGACTAGGATTAGGGATTAGTGGATTAGGTTTAGATGTGGGGATGGGATTGGACAGAGGACTAGGAGGAGATGTAGGATTAGGGTTAGAGATTGGAGGATTATGATTAGATGAGTGGATGGGGTTGGATGGAGAACTAGGAGGAGATGGGGGATTAGGGTTAGGGATTGGAGGATTAGATGAGTGGATGGGTGGATTAGGATTAAGATTAGAGGAATGAATGGGACTAGATGGAGGACTAGGAGTGGTTGGAGGACTAGGTGGGTTATGATTAGATGGAGGATTAAGATATAATGTGGTGAAAGGGGGAGTGATGTAAGAGGATGCAAATGTTGGATTAGGTTGGGAGGATGTGGATGTTGGATTAGGTTGGGAAGATTGGGATGGTGGGTAATAGTAGGAAGATGTGGATGATGGATTAGGACAAGAGGACATTGGTGGTGGATTCACGTAGGGGGGCATGGACAGAGGATTATGATGGAAAGATGTGGCATTAAGGTAAGGATATTGGGATGGGGTATTATGATAGGAAGGTGTTGATGTTGGATTATAACAAGAAGATTGAGGTGGTGGATTATCATAGGAGGACATGGATGGTAGATTGGCATAGGAGGATATGGGTAAGGGATGAGGATAGGAAGATTGAGATGGTGGACTGCCATAGGAAGATATGTATGGTGGGTTGGCATAGAAGGATATGGAGGATGGATTAGGATAAGAATATTGAGATGGAAGATTAAGATAAGAGGAATATTGGGATGGTGGATTATGATAGGAATGCATGAGTGTTGGATTAGGATGGGAAGATTGGGATGTGGGATTAAGGTAGATGTATTGGAATTGCTGATGATGATAAGGATAGGAGGATGTGGATGTTGGATATGATAGAGGTTGAGAGGGAGGACATGATGAATATGTTGATGGTGAGAATGTTGGATATCCCTTGTCAAGGGTAGCATAAAGACTGTTAGTAGATGCAGATGAAGGCATGGTGGGATAGTTTGAAGGAGTAGTTGGATTTTGGGAGGAGATTGGAGAGAGCTTGCTAGCAATGATAGCGTCAAGGGGATCTATATTACACTCTTCATGATCAACAAGAATTTCATTATCGTCATCAATGTAGTTAGGATTCCCCTTGACTACTATTATTGGTCGTGTTCGAGGGGGATAAAGATTCATGATGAATAAGAAGGATAAATAAGATGGATTGGAAGCTCAGATGGGGATTGGATGAAAGCTCAGGTCGGGATTGGATGAAAACTTAGATTGGGATTGGATTAGATGATATGATAGGATTAATTCTAAACCAAGTTCATGGGTTTGAACTAGAGGACATAAGGTGTTGATAATCAAATTTTTGCCAGATTTGCCAGTTTTCAACAATTGTCAAATTTTGCCATTTTAGGAAACTTCATAGGCATACCTTTGAGAGTCCAATTTTTTTCCCAAAAATTACCCAAAACTAAGGTAGGATGAATTGCCAACTAACATCTCAAATCTAAGATATGCATTCCAAGTTATTAACGAAAACAATTTTTCAAAAACTGGAAAAAACACTAAATTACGATTTTGAGGGTCAATATTAAAGTTTGAGGCCCCAAAAATGTGCCGAAATGGGGTCCAACCAATTCAAGGTTAGTTGGGAATCCACATGCCACCTCGTAACACAACCACTCGTAAAATTTCAGCCCAATTGGACACTCGAGTCAAAAGTTATGGCCTCCGAAAGTTTCTACATAAAAATCAAAACCCTCAAAACAAAGTCTAGATGATTGGGATGGATGATTTGATGATAGATATGGACTCTAATGATGTTCTAAGAAGCACCTATGTTGTTTGGTCGATGAAATGATGACTTTTCTGTCAAGGGGTGTGTGCTAGGGCGTGACCGCCCCTGCTAGGGCAAGGTCACCCCTTTGCTAGGGCAAGGTCGCCCGACTATTTTTTGAACTTGTCCAAATCAAGAACGAGACCAAACAAGTTTGACAGATGTTGAAACAAACTTGCTAAATGATGAAACAGGTTCCCTGAATGGAAAATCGAGATTTCTAAGTGGGTGAATGTGTCAACGAAATAGGAAAATGAATATCCGAAATGGATGGACGAATGGTCGAAATGGGAAAACGGATACCCCAGATGAGGGAACAACACTCAGAACAGGAAAACGGGTTGCCGGAACAGGTGAACAGTTGGTCAGAAAGGGGAAACGATGCTCAGAACGGGCAAATGGATATCCAGAATGGACAACGGATGGTCAAGATGGGTAAACAGGTATCCCAGATGAGGGAACAACACTCGGAATGGGAAAACAGTTTGCTAGAATGGGTGAACGACTTCCCAAAATGGGTGAACAACTGGTCAGAAAGGAGAAACATTGCTTAGAACGAGAAAATGGATATCCAAAATGGAAAAACAGATGGTTGGGATGGGTAAACGGGTACCCCGAACGAGGGAACAACACTCAAAATGGGAAAACAATTTGCTGGAATGGGTGAACGACTTCCCAGAACGGGTGAACAACTAGTTAGAAAGGAGAAACGATGCTCGAAACAAGAAAATGGATATATGAAATGGACAAATGGATGGTCGGGATGGGTAATCGGGTACCGCAAACGAGGGAACAACACTCAAAATGGGAAATTGGTTTGCCAGAATGGGTGAACGGCTTCCCGGAACGGGTGAACAACTGGTCGAAAAGGAGAAACGATGCTTAGAATGGGCAAATGGATATCCAGAATGGATGAACGGATAGTCGGGATGGGTAAATGGGTACCCTGGACAAGGGAACAACACTCAGAATGGGAAAATTATTTGTTGGAAAGGGTGAACAACTTCCCAGAACGAGTGAACAACTGGTTGGAAAGGGGGAAACGATGCTCAAAATGAACAAATGGATATCCGGAATGGATGGACAGATGGTCAGAATGGTGGAATGAACTGACAAAATGATGCAAGGATGTTGAGAAATGAATTGTTTTGGGCGTGGTCTCCCCCACTAGGGTGTGGCCACCCTTCGGGTGAAAACAAGGATAAAAAATGAATATTTTGGTGTACAGGGGCGCGTATGCCCGGGCGTGGCTAGTTCTGCTGGGGTGTGGCAGGCTCTGCAAGGGCATGGTCGCCCCTACCAAAAAACCTAAACTTTACTAAGGTGAAAAATGACTATGGCAAAGGATTGAAAACACTTAAAAACAACAAGCAAAGTGGCAAAACTGAATTGACTCATAAGATAGGGGGAAAAATGGCTATTTTGGTGCAGAGGGGTGCATATGATAGAGAGTGGCTGCCCCTACTAGGGCATGGCGGGTTCTGCTAGGGCGTGGCCGGCTCTGCAAGGGTGTGGTGACCCCTGCCGACAAACCTAAACTTGACTTAGGTGAGAAATGGCTATGGCAAAGGATTGAAAACACTTAAAAATAACAAGAAAAGTGGCAAAAATGACTTGAATCATAAGATACACAATGGTTTTACACAAAAAAGATAGTTCAAGCAACACAATCCTAAGATTAGTAAGAAGGGTATGGCCAACACGATTCTCTAACTAGGATAAACAAGGTGATCTAGGGAGTCCTTAATATATGCTTGGTAAGTGAGACCCAAACCGTGAACACCAGTCTGTCACAAGCGTGAGTTAGGAACCCCAGTGAGATACTGAAAGGCTTAGAACAACTCTTCACGTCTATCTAGGTATCACCCTTGCTTCGACGCTCCGCCAATTACGACGCGATTGGATTGGGGTATAACTTTTGCCTCCCCCCTTTTTATAGCCCGCCGATACATGTGGTCAGGATCATCCTTTGGGGTGATGAAATCCCCAAGCAGGTCCCACTAAAAAGAAAGTGTTAATCATTTTCGGCTACTCCCCAGGCTCACACGAAGTGCAAGGGGAAAGCTTAAATGATTTGCACCCCCTTGGGTAACACAAAGGACTAAGTAAGCTATGATTTCTCTTCACCCAGGATCACCAAATGATGCAAGGGGATTGGATACATCGGTAGCTTACTTTTTAGAAAAACAAAGAAATTATTTGACCCCCCCTACTTAGTCTATGTGCCTAATTAGTGTAAAATAAATGAAAACAAATAGCTAACTAAAGGTCTTGGTCCTTTCGTCCTACAAGAAACAAGTTAGTAGTTTTTCCACCATTCTTCATCACTAGTAAATTTCTTGCACAAACGTTAGTATAAAATCCTTCACAATCACCAACAAGACAAGTTAGGGGGTCGGTATTAATAAAGCAAATAAAGCAATAGAAAACAGAGTATGAAAATACACAAAAACACTATTTTTTTACCTTCTGTTTAGACTTGACTGCCTCTGTTGGTGAAAACAGAGAGCTAAAACATTGTTTCTGTTGTAGAGAGGTGTGTATGCCTGAGCCTAATCGCCCTTGCTAGGGTGTGGCTGGCTCTGCTAGGGCATGGATGGGTCTACTATGGCGTGGTCATCTCTCTAATGAAAATAGAGAACTATTTTCTGCAAACATGCGTCTCTGCAGAACCTGGTCGCCCCTTGGGTCATACAGAGGATTAAAAATAATGATGTTTCCATCAAGGGGCGTCTGTGCCCGGGCGTGGCTGACTCTGCTGGGGCATGGACAACTTTCTGCATCACTTGAACTTGCAAAAAATGAAGTGAAAAAGCAAAAAATGCATATGTTACTGCTGAGGGGTGCATATGCCCGGGCGTAGCCACCCCTGCTAGGGTGTGGCTGACTTTCTACTTCACCTGAACCTACAAAAAACAAAGTCAGAAAGAAAAAAATGAAGATGTTACCACTGAGGGGCGCGTATGCCCGGGTGTGGCCAAATTTTTGAGTCACCTAAACTTGCAAAAAATGAAGTCAAAAAGAAAAAAATGCAGATGTTTTCGCCAAAGGGCGTTTATGCCTGGGCATGGCCGCCCTTGCTAGGACATGGCCGAATTTCTGCATCACCTGAACCTGCAAAAATGCAAACAACAACAAACATTAAAATTAAATGACCCATTTGTGAGTCCCACCGGATGTGCTAGAAATGGTGTGCATGCATTTCTTACTCCTAAATATGCAAAACTAACTAAAAATGCAAAGAAAAGAACACAAGACCACCTCAATGATTAGCCTAAGTAAAGCACAAAAGAGAAAGATGAAAATCAATGAAACGATTATACCTTTTATGCTAATCTCCTTGGTTGGCCATTGATTTAGATGGAAATATGTGCTCCTTGATGGCAAGGTGACAAAAAATGGATGGAAAATGATGTTAATGCAAGATTAGAGGGATAGATGATGGAAAATGGATGGAAAATGAGCTCTTGAATGCAAAGAAAATGCTTAATGGCTGCTTGAAAGGCTTAGAATCATAAGTTGGCTACTAAAAATTCATGAAGTCTAGATCCCCCTTTAATTAAAGAAGAGGGGAGGTATTTATAGAGGAAATTTAATTCTCTAGAGAATTCAACGGTCAGGATGGAGCCACCATGGCCAAGATGGAGGGTTGTAGTGAGTTGAGGACTCACAAGCCCTCACATCTTGACATGTGGAGGGTGAGTTGTCCAAAAGGTGAGGTGAGATGGACAAGGTACAAATGATGTGGAGGAAGGACAAGTACTTTGCAAATACCTTGGGGGATGAGAGGATTTCCTCAAAAAGGAACCTCTTGTCCCCAAGTAAGAATGAAAGTGACATATGAAGAATTTTAGTATTTCTCAAAAATCCTAATGGAGAAGAGAGAATTGGTTGGAGAAATAAATGTGAATATTTAATTCACATGATTGGAGGGGATAAGGTGTTTGGGAGAATAAATATGAATTTTAAATTCATATGATAAGTATCTTTTGAATAAGACAAGGTTCTTATGGAGGAGGTTGAAAAGTGCCTTGTGGATAAAACAAAACCCTTATAATGGAAGGTTCTTGGCCTTCATGTGACTTGATGTGACCTTTCAATGATCACATGAGAAAGAGGAGATTCCTTGGAGGAATAATAAATGAATTTTAAATTCATGGGGAAAAGGGAGATTCCTTGGAGGAATCAAAAGTGAATTTTAAATTCACATGGGGAAGACAAAAAGGAATTAAAAATTCCTTGGGGAATGAGAGAGTTGACCAAAGGGGGAATGATTAGACTGACTAATCACTGATTATAAGATAGTTAGTGGCCAATGAAGATTAAGAGCCAACTTGCAAAATTTTGAGGATGTGACACATCCTAATCAGGGATTAGCCATGTGCACATCCCTAATGATGGGATTAGGAGATGGATTAGGATTAAAGAAAAGGATGTGACATGTAAGGAATTAAATAAATGTAATATTTATTTAATTCATTTGATGAAAAGGAGAGTAAAGGGGGTAAGGTATTTAATCATTAACTAAATACCTTAGGGATTAAAGAGGGATTAAGGGTATTAATTAGATAATAGCAATATTACCCGATTAACGCGAATAAGAGGATGTTTAGATGAAAAGGGATACATTTGGACAAATGTAAGTGTCTAAATTTGGATGTCTACACCTATCATTCATTTGATACAAAATTTCATAAGTTCGCATTTGTGAAGAAAAAGAAGATCGCGTCCAGCATAAAGAGAAGTTTGCTCCCAACAAGCAGATCTTTAGTTGTAGCAGTAGATCGATTATAAGGAGAATCATATTCATTTGTATCTTGCATCTAAAGAGAGGTGCCATTATTCATTTTATCAAATCAACATTGTATAGTGCCTGAGTTGTAAGCAGATTTTTTCTCTTATTCAATCAATATATAGGACATATATAGGCTAGGTTTTTCTCCCTCAGGTTGGAGGGTTTTCCTAGGGTATTTACTGTGTTTCTGAGTCTGATTTTTTGAATTAAAATATGTGCATTACATCTGATCATCAAAACTAACATGGTATCAAAGCGATTTTGAAGAAGATATTGATCAGATTTATCTTGTAGCAATATTATTTATTGTCCTTCACCTTCTTGATCTCTTCTATCACTTCGTCAAGATGGTGAACGGTATCAAGATTGAGGGCATACTTGAGGGAGTATCAAATTTCACATCATGGAGATTCAAAATTATGCTCACCTTGGAGGAAAGTGAGTTGGTAGAGTTTTTGGAGAGCACAACTCCCGAGCCTACGGATGAGGAAGAAAATGTTCAATCGAAGAAGAAAGATATTAAGGCGAAGAAGAAGTTAGTTGATTCCATAAAGGATCATATCGTCCCTATTGTCTCCAAGTTAAAGATGGAAAGAGAGATGTTCAAAACCTTGGAGGAGATGTACAAAATCAATAACACATGCTAGGCACTTGCACTGAAGCAACAACTCCATCATGTGAAGATGGCGAAAGGAGAATCTATTATTGCTTACTTCATGAGAATAACTAAGTTAAGAGATTAGCTCTCTTCTATTGGGCATATTTTTGATAGCAAGGACTTGACCATGTTGGCTCTTAATGGTCTTCCTTCATCTTGGGAGTCTTACATTCAAGGAATCAGTGCAAGATCAAAACTTCCCAAGTTTGATCGCTTGAGGGAAGATTGCATCCAAGAATAATCTAGGTTGGCTGCGAGAGGTATTGGTCAAAGCTCCACTAATGAAGAAATTCATGTTCTTGCCACTCAATCCTTCAAGAAGAAAGGGAAAGGTGGAAATAAAGGATATTTTAAGAGGAATGGAGATAAAGAAACTGATGGTGCTCCTACATTCAAGAAGAAGAGGGACCTCTCCAAAGTCCAATGTTTTTGATGTGACAAATACAACCACTTTGCAAAGGAATTTCCTACAAGGCCTAGGTAGCAGGCCTCCATTGCAGATGTCAATGAAGTCTCTATGCAAAAGGAATCAAGTGAATACCTATTCTACTCTACCTTGTCAAGCAATGTAACTGCCGACACCTATACTTGGCTGATTGATAGTGGTGCCTCTCGCCACATCACCGGATTTAGAGAGCATCTATCTAATTTGGTGGAGAAAGATTCTAGTGAAAAAGTCATTATTGGGGATGATGCTAGTTACTCTATGAAAGGATTTGGGAACTCCTCTCTTCAATTGAATTTTGACATTTCCTTGCAACTAAATGATGTGCTATTTGTTCCAAGCATCAAGAGAAACCTTGTTTCCATTTCAGCCTTGGAAGAAAAGGGGTACCAAGTTGCATTCTTAGAAGGTAAAGTTCTTATATGGGCGAATAACTCCAACATCAAGACAGCTTGGGGGATTGGAGTTAGACATGAGTGTCTCTATAGGCTATACACTTGTCCTCTTCAGGCTCTAGTGCATGATTCTTCAAGTTTGTGTGATTTTTGGCATCGAAGATTGGCTCACCTTCACTTTCGAGCCCTACCTATCATGGAGAAGATGGTCACAGGTCTTCCAAAATTCAACTAGGAGCATGAAGGTACGTGCAAAGGCTGTGCTTTGGGTAAAAATACAAAAGGTCCATTTCATAGTAGTGAAAGTAGATCCAAATGTATTCTAGATCTTATTCATTTAGATTTATGTGGTCTAATGTATGTTTCTTCTTCGAGTGGTTTCTTGTATTACATTATTTTTATTGATGACTACTCTAAAAAGACTTGGATTTATTTCTTGAAATCTAAAGAATCCGAGGAAGTATTAGAGAGATTCAAAGAATTCAAAGCTCAGGTAGAGAATTTATCTAGGAAAAGGATCAAAGTCTTGAGATCCGATAATGGAGGAGAATATACTTTCGTCAACTTCCGTAACTTTTGCATTGAAGCTGGGATTAAGAGGGAGCTCAACTTTCCTTATAATCCTCAACATAATGGTGTTGCTGAAAGGAAGAACAAATCTATTGTGGAAGCAGTCAAAGACATGATTCATGACCAAGATCTGCAAATCTCCCTTTGGGCTGAAGCATCCAAGACAACTGTTTATGTTCAGAATAGAAGTCCCCACTGAATCTTGGAGAACATAACTCTTGAAGAAGCATTCACAGGGGTGAAGCCTAAAATAAGTCATTTGAGGATCTTTGGATGTCCAGTTTATGTTCATGTTCCAAAGGACAAGAGGACAAAGTTGGAACCTTCTGGCAAGAAAGGAATTTTTGTAGGTTACAGTGAGATATCAAAAGCCTACAAAATCTACATTCCTGGTCAGAAGTTAATTTAGATTAGTAGAGATGTCACATTTGAAGAGGATGTTGCATTTAGAAGATCCAAGGGAACTCATATGGAGATCGATGATGAAGAGTCTCCTCAGGACATAGAAGTTGACCATGTTCCTGAGAATCAAAGGGAGGCTTCAGAACCTAAAGAAGATGTTGATCCAGTTGATCCCTTGGAACCTATTGATGGGCCTACAAATATTGTGATTGGAAGAAAAATACCTCTTTGGGCTAGGAAAATAATGCATGAGGCAGAAATTTTTGCAGCCCCAAGAGGAACCTACATAGAAAGTAAGGGACCTAATAAGTTCTCTGGTTATGTAGCCTTGATGAGTCAGATTATTGATTCTGAGCCTTCCAATGTTGAGGAAGCTTCTAGTCAACAGGTTTGGAGAGATGCTATGTTAGAAGAGTATCAATCCATTCTCAAGAATGATGTATGGGACATTGTTCCTAGACCCAAAGGCAAATCCGTGGTATCTTCTAAATGGCTATTCAAGATCAAGCATGCAGTTGATGGGAGCATTGAGAAATACAAGGCTAGATTCGTGGCTAGAGGGTTTTCAAAAAAAGAGGGAGTTGACTATGAATAAAATTTAGCTCTAGTTGCTCGTTATACTTCAGTTAGGACCATCATTTCTATTGCTGTATCTAAAGGATGGAAGATTCACCAAATGGATGTGAAGACAAGTTTTCTGAATGGTGTAATCAAGGAAGAGATATATATTGAGCAACCTGATGGATTTGAGGTACATGGGAAGGAGTCTCATGTTTGTAGGCTGAAGAAGGATTTGTATGGTCTTAAGCAGGCTCCTCATGCTTGGTACAAAATGATTGATCGTTACCTGTTAAGTGTAGGTTTCTCAAAGAATGATGTTGATTCTAACCTCTACTTCAAGGTAATTGATGGTGAAGCATTGATCTTGGTTTTGTATGTTGATGATCTGATTATTACTGGAGAAGAACACCTCATTCTCAAATGCAAGGAGTTATCTTCCGAATTTGAAATGAAGAATCTTGGTCTCATGCATTACTTTCTTGGCTTAGAAGTTTGGCATAAGCCAAATGAGATGATTCTAAGTCAAGGGAAGTATACCATTGACATTTTGAAGAGGTTTGGTATGATGGATTTCAAATCCATGTCTACGCCTATGGAGATCGACTTACATAAGTTGAAGGAGGCTGCAGCTAGTTTAGATCTTGTGGATCCCACAATGTACAGGCAGCTGATTGGTTCATTGATGTTTCTAGTCAACACTAGACCGGATATCTGCTATGCAGTGAGTGCACTAAGTCAGTTCATGTGTGAACCAAGGAAGATACATCTTGTTGCAACAAAACATATCCTGAGATACTTGCATGGCACCGTTGGCTATGGGTTGAGATATTCTTCAGGTGTGGATTTGAAGCTACATGGTTTTACTGATTCTGATTGGGCAGGGTGTGTTATTGATCAGAAGAGTACCTCTGGATGTTGCTTTAGTTTGGGGTCTGCGACGATATCCTAGTGTAGCAGGAATCAGTCTTCTGTGGCACTGAGTACAACTGAGGCCAAGTATATTGCAGCTTTTGTGGAAACTCAAGAAGCAGTGTGGCTTCGAAAGATCCTTGCAAGATTTTTTGGAGAATCAATGGAGCCTACTATCATTCATTGTGATAACCAGAGCTGTGTGAAGCTTTCTGTCAATCCTGTGTTTCATGAGAGAACTAAACATGTTGAGATCAAATACCATTATATTAGAGATATGGTATCGAGGAAAGCAATTCAGTTGAGGTATATCAGAACTGATGAGCAAACGACAAACATTCTCAGCAAGCCTCTCTCCAGGATTAAGTTTGTGTACTTTCAAGATAAGCTTGGTATGGTGGAGAATCAAGCCCTAGCTGAGAAGGAGTCTCAGTATTAGTGATCCTCTCTAATAAATTTATCTTTGAGAGAGATTTGAGGTGCAAGCCCTTGTTAATGCATTTCTCTTTGAGATTTGAGGTGAAAGCCCTTGTTTCCACCCTCTGGGAGAGCCATGGTGGATTTCATGTGTGTGACTCCATGACAACATCATGTGAGAGAGTCCGTGATGATTTTCTTGTATTTGTGTTTACACCCTCTGGGAGAGCCATGGTGAAACGTCACGATGAGGTGACAACATCACATTGAGTGATGTGCACTTGTACATAACATACATGGGTGTAGCCATGATGGTTGATATCATGATGAGGTGATATAATTCTTTTCACTCATGGGTGCAACCATGACATTTTTCATCATGATGAGGTGATATGACTTATGCAGTTGGAAGTATTCCTCCCTAGCTGAGAGGGAGTGTTGATGTTCAACGTCTGAAGAAAGAATTCTAGGCATGACTTGGCGAAATAAATTTGAATATAGCCTTTGGCTATTCAAATTTATTCTAAGATATTTAACATGAGGAGGGGCCTCATTTACCTTGCATCATTTTGTGATATTAATAATTAATATTTAATTATTAATTAAAGATGACTTTGTGAAATTTGTGACCTTCTAGGAAAGACGTGTTTTCTCTTGAGGTCAACCTCTCTTATGAAGGGTCACGTCCTTCCCTCTTTTGTGTATATATATACTTGATGCTTATCATTCATTTGATATAAAAATTTCATAAGTTCGCATTTGTGAAAAAGAAGATCGCGTCCAACGTAAAGAGAAGTTCGCTCCCAACAAGCAGATCTTCAATTGTAGCAACAAATCGATTATAAGGAGAATCATATTCATTTGTATCTTGCATCTAAAGAGAGGTGCTATTATTCATTGTATCAAATCGGCATTATATAGTGCCTGAGTTGTAAGCAGATTTCTACTCTTATTCAGTCAATATATAAGAGATATATAGGCTGGGTTTTTCTCCCTCGGGTTGGAGGGTTTTTCTAGGGTATTTGTTGTGTTTCTAATAATCAAAACTAACATTTATGATGCTTTATTTCATGTTTTTAGGACCACACTAGATTTCATTTGGACTTAAAATGAACATTCAAATTGGTTAAAACTGAACCCTCACATCATTTTGCTTGTTGATTTAAAATTGAACAATACAACTTTCACACTTCAAAATTGGTTCTTAGAACAAACTCATTTTGCTATGATGGATTAAAATGAACATGTGTCTGAATTTCTTGAGTAGGCTTGTTATGCGTATCTAATCCCCTTGCGATTCGTGCGACCTTGGGTGAAGAGAAACACACAAGTATACTTTTTCTTTTTGGAAGTGTTTATCCTCTCCCCTTGCACCAATTGGCAATCTTGGGTGATGAAAGGAATTTTATGCTTCAAACATGTGTTACCTTTAGAAGGGCCTACCTCCCAACTTGTGAGATGGAATGTCCCAAGTGATGCTTTCATTTTCAGTTTTCTATAAAAAAATTTGGAGTGACAAAAGTTATTAACTAGCTAGTTGTGGTTGTCCTATATTGACAAATGTATCCTCTAGCATCCTTGTGATGCGTCAAACCCCTTAGATGTTTCTAAGGGCTGGGGGACTCTTAATTGAGTGAATTTTTGTGTGTATAGCACCAATTTACCCTAAAAATTCCAAATTAAAAACCACTTGTTGTAGTAACCAAAAACCTTCATGCTTGCTAGTGCAAGAACGATCGTTCTGAAGCTGCCCCATATTTTACTATTCATTGTAATAACAATAAATCCTTTGGATCTTCGGGTCTTCGGGGTTTGAGATTTTGTGTACTCGAGAAGTGTGGGTTGTGTAAGGGGGAGCCAGTGTCACAAAATCTCTAGCTGTTCACTTTGTCTTAGTGTTTGGAGAAATCCAAGTGGGGACTCAACAAGTAATATCTTTTGAACCTAGGTGGTAAATGCTCGTGAGTTAGTTTAATACTTTTCTTGGTTCCAAAAATATCGCAAACAAACATTCACAATCTTCCTCAAAATTTCAAACCCTTTGGTCTAAGGATGGATACCCTTCGAAATAGCCTTGATATTGATGCTTATCTTAAGGATTTCTATCCTTAGAGATTTCTAAATATCTTGACTTATATATCAATCCATACTTTCCAAAAGTTAACATAGGCAACTATGGCTTCAACCTCATGATTTTCACAAAATGGACCTTGTGAAATTTATGATGTTTTTAACATAGACATTTAGTTTGAACTTAATCAAGACAAAATATTTGTGGTAAAAAGAAACTCATTTAAGAAAGATAAATTGAAAAATTGAACCCCACATGAACATTTGGCATCTGATCGCTCCGGTTGAATAACCTAACCTTACACCTGCTATCATTCAACCAAACTTTGAACTAATTGAGGGAGAACAAACAAATATAATTAGCAATTTGAGAAGTTTCAATTTTGAAACAAAAGAAACACCAAGTCAATGGAGCAACATAGAAACCATCTTAGATGAACAAGAGGAACAAGTTGATATTGTGGCCGAAAGGCCCATATTGCCACCACCAACATGGAAATAAATATCCTATTTTTCACAATCTTAGGCTTCTCTAAATGATCTCTCGCAAAATCAAAATCCCCAAGAGAAGGTCTACATGTCGTCACTTCAAACTTAGGCATTATAGTCGAAAATCTATCAAAATACAACTTGTAGTTCTTTACTGCAACAAAAAAATTTTGGTAAGGAGTTTTCCTAGATGTGTTTCCATGAATGATCCTGACATGTATGCTCAATATGAACCCCTCATTTAAGTTAAACATTGGTCTTTTGGATTTGAACACTTCAAAGGTCTAGCATCTTTCTCACTACCTTGGTCTTGGAAAACAAAGGTTCACTCTAGATCAACATTGGGTCAAACATTTCATCCACCCCTTCATCAAAACTCATCCTTCACTTCACAAAACTTTGCAATTTTTTTTAAAACAACAACACTTTGGACTTAGACATCTATCAATCCAAACCATAACTTAGCTACTTTGTATGTGAAATGAATCATTTTCCATGCACTTAGCAAAGTTAGTTATCATCTTTGGACTAGTTTATCTTGAAGGACACAAGTCTACCCTAAAGATTCACAAGTTCATAAACATCCTTTATCCAAACATCAAAACAATCAAACTTAAGTATCCCAAAACATTTGCAAAGATATTCACTCTCCACATCATTCACCTTTTCATCTCCCATTTTCACCATTGCTCCAAAAAGACTTAGAGCATCCCTTCTATCTAGATTTGAGTCAACTAGAGAGTTCAAACATTACAACTCTCCCATAGGTGACCCAAAATTTATGGTAAAGACAAGATCACAACGCAAGAGAATCATCTCTTTCTTTCAGTGGTTGCGCTTGATTTTACTATGGCTCTAGTTCATTTTTTGGCATTTAGTGTGCAGTCTAGTTTGTCTATGGCTGGGGGGTTTGTGGAGAGTTTCTAGCTAGCATTTGACTCTGGCTAGCATGTCAGGTCTGTTGTTGAGCTTTATTGTTTTTCCTGCTCTCTACTCCATTTCTGCACGGGCTCTTCTTGCTTGGTGCCGGTGTCATTCTATGGGGCTATTGTGGTGCGGTGTTGGCTACTATTTTTGGCTTGGGATGGACTGCTGTGGATCTATTTGCTACTGATGTCCTTCTGGGATGCTGTGGATTGGTGCTGGGTGCTGCCGTTTTCCTGTTGGGGAGCTATGTTTTGGGTTTGGTTGTTGCATTCACCTTGTGGGGTTTTTACCAGATCCTCCTTGCTGGGAGATCTTTCCGATGGGTTGTTTGAGGACTTTGGTGGCCTGATCTCAAACCTTGACTAGCATGTAGGGTTGGAAGTGGTTTTTTCTTCTAGTGCCTTCTTTCCTCTTTCTTTGTTTGCAGGTTTTCCTAGTTTTCTCTGGCCTTTTTGGGGATTTTTTTCCTCTATGTGGGGGCCTTCGTTGCTTGGGGATGTGGTTGTTGGTCTTCCTTTGATCAAATTTTTTGTGGATAGTTTTTGGCATGTTTTAGACCCTAATTGGCATGTAGGGTTGGAGGGTGTTCTTCATTTTATTGTTGACTCTTTACTCTCTCTACTTGGAGGCTTTCCTTGCCTCATCCTTCTTCTTTTGGGTCCCTTTTTCTCTTCTTTTGTGTTGGTGTTGGTTGTGGTGCTTGGAGTTCTTGCTGAGGAGTTGTTTGAAGAGAATGGTGGCCTGATCTCAGACCCTAACTGGCATGTAGGGTTGGAAGTGGATTTCTCTTGCTGTGCCTTCTCTCCTCTGGCTCTATCTATAGTTTTTTGGGGATCTCTCTAGTTTTTTTGGGGCTTCTTTGCCTCTGTGTAGGTGCTTTCATTGTTTGGGGTTGAGGTTGTTGGTTTTCCTCTGGTGAAGTTGGTTGTGGATAGTTTTTGACATGTTTTAGACCTTGAGTGGCATGTAGTGTTGGAGGTTGGTCTTCATTGTCTTGCCGACGCTCTACTCTCTCTATTTGGAGGCTTTCCTTGCCTTTTCCTTCTTTCAAGGCCTATTGTCTCTTTGTTGGTGCTGGTTATTTTTCTGGGTAGGGAGGTTGCTGGTCTTTGGTTCTTGCTTTGGTGCAGTATTGATTTTATTTCTACTCTTGGTGGGGAGTGTTTCTTTTGGTGCTGGGTTTTTTATATGGTCGACTTCCTGTCAATTTTTCTGAGCTCTATGCTCTCCCCCTTGTGGGTCCTAAAGTTCTTTTTCAAGGATGGGGGTGTGTTTCTGGTTGAGGAATACTTTGTTTTTTCTTCTTTTCTCTAGTTTACTTTTTTTCCAAAGGATGCTATGGTAGTCTTTACTATGGGTGTAGTTGATTCTCTTTGATTTTTTCAGCTATGGTCTTCTTTGGAGGCAGAGACTGCTCCTTTGGAGGTGGAGCCCTCTTCTATTAAGGTGGAGAGGTGTGTTGTGGATCATGTGGGAAGTTCTATTTTTTGTGGTTTTGGGTCTCATTTCATCCTCTCTTATAGAGGGGAGCCCCTTCCTATTGAGGTGGAGGTTAGGTTGGTGTTGTGGGTTGACTGGTGCTATGTGTTTACTAAGGCTCATTAGTGTTTTTCTTTGATGCCTAACTATCCTATTGAGGTGGGGAGTTTGGTTTCATTGGATGGTGTCCAAAAGTATTGTGCTACTGTCTAGCTAGTTTAGGCTAATGGTTACGCGACTGTCTCTAGTTGTTCACTGTTGGTTGGTGCTATTAAGTGTTGTGTTGTAGTCTGGCTAATTTAGGCCGATGGTTACCTTGTTGGTCTAGGTTGTTCTTGGGTCCAAATTCCTTTGTATTTCGTGGTTGTTTTGGGCTTAAGGTTCCCGTTAAAACCTTTCTTGGTGTAAATTTGAGATTTCAAGTTAATATTTTTTAATCTACTTCTAGTTTGCTATTGGTTGTATTTGTTTTATTCTATAACATCTTGGAATCTTTGTGTGTGTTTCGGGTCCCCATTAAAAACTTCTTGTTAATGGTTTCAGGTCCATTCAAAACTTGTTGTTAATGGTTTCATGTCAATTTAAAACCTATTTTTACCCTTAATCAAAACACAAGATAATCATGGAGAAAACCAAAGTCACATTCACCTCAAGTGATCCCAATCCTCAAGAATTTGATCCAAGAAGTCAAGTTACCCCATCACAACAACCCTCATCTCCATCAGGGCCACATGGGATAGAAGACATTATGAACAACCCATTTGAAATTACTAGGTAGGAAATCATGGAACACCAAACCTTAGAAAATGTAGCACCAATTTCCCCATCTTTTATTGCAGAATCATTGGCACAAGGCTTGAATTCATCCAACTTGCAAACAACTCCATTGCTAGGGCTAAAGCAAACATCCATTCCTAGTCTTGCTAAGGACTTTGGCCATACTCTTCCATTCAAAACAAACATTCTTGTGGGTACCCTAAGCACCAATCCACCTCAAACCACCACTTGGACACCTACCTTTGGTGCTCCCCCCATCCCCAAACACCCCTTGCATCAAAATAAACCACTTACACTTCATGAATCCATGAAAACCTCAACATATTGATGTCATCCATCCTCATCCATGCCCACAAGTACCACAAGTGTGCCTAACATCCCACATGAAGTATGGACCAAGTGTCTCAAGTAGACCAACAAGGACATGCCAATACCCTTACACAAAGTCAACCCTTAACGTAAATAGGGACATCTTTATCCAACCACCCCATTGGTTCATCCACACCATTGGTTTCAAAAAACACATACATCCCATCCATGACCAACCCGAATCAAAACAATCCCTTGGTCACAAATCCCATCAATCAAGGTAATGCCTTGACCACATCCCAAGCACAAAAAAATCCCCAAAACATTAGTCAAGGGAATATTTTTAATCAATGGACTCAAGGTCCTAATGTGTCATTACCATCACAATACTTAATGGAACAATCGCCATCTTTTTCCATAGTCCCTCTCACCATGCAAAATCGAATGGGACCTCAAACTTACATTCCTCCATCTCAATCCACCATCTTGCAAGGAATGTTAAACCAAGGGAACCCCCAACCTCTCATCAACAACCTGCAACCCAATCAAACCATCAACACATCGTAGATGTCCCAACAACCACCTGATCCTACATTGCAAACAAATTCCTTAGCTTTGCAACAAGCACAATAGGCTTATCAACAAGCCGTCCAATAGAAGCAACAACAACAAGCAACTCTAGCAACACAACAACAACAAGTAGGCCTAGCAACCCACCACCAACAACAACAAGCAATATTAGTAGCACAAAAAGCAACCTTAATAGCACAACAACAAGCAACCTTAGCAACACAACAATAATAACATCAAGAAACCTTAGCAACACAACAACAACAAGCCCAACAAGAATCCCTTGTGGCTCAACAACAACAACAAGACTTACTAGCTAAATAGTATACCCAACAACAACAAAAATAACAAGGTTCCTACTATAACCCTCAGTAGAACATGGTCAATACAAACAGGTTAGGAACATATGCATCAACACCATCATCACCTTCACAATATCCCATGCCACCATACACACCATACAAAACCTCATCATATCAGAATTCCACATACAACCCATCAAACATCCCACAATACACAACGTATTTTCCTCCACCAACTCCCCAAGATGATATGGAATTGCAACTCAAGGAATTAACACAAGAAATGCATGATATAAGAATGGACAAGATGAAGAATCCTCATACATAGAACCTATGCCCATATCCATTCGATCGAAACATCGCAATGGTACCATTTCCTCCCAATTTTGAAGTCCCCAAATTTGATAAATATAAAGGGAGAGGAGGTCCTATGGACCATGTCAAAGAATTTAACGTCATGTGTATGGAGGTCGCCTACAATGAGTCCTATTTGATGCACCTCTTTCCACGAAGCTTGAAAGACCCAACCATTGCCTGGTTTTCTTAGTTACCTCTAAGAACCAAAACCTTCCAAGAAATCATTGAAAAATTCATAGATCACTTCTCCTTTAATCTTGACATGGACGTAAGCTTAGAAGAGTTGTACATTGTCAAACAAAGCAAAGAAGAATCTTTCACCAATTTCTTGCAACGATGGAGGAAAAGAGCTAGTAAGAGAAAGTGGCCAATTTTTGATGAACAACAAGTGGGGATCATCATAGAAAATTTAGATCTAGATCTATCCTTCCACTTAAAAATACAGTGCATCACATTTGTGATGTGCTTTTCCCTAGAGCCCTTAACATCGAAAGAGCTCTAATTTCATAGGGAAATACTCAAGCCTACAAAGACAACTGCCCATCAACCAGTTCAAATGACAAGCCTTGTGTTTGGGCTAAGAACAAGAATGTAACAAATGATGGTGTAGTCGATGCTAAGGTGGTCCTAAGTGATCCTATGCAAACAAAAATCAAATAGATAATGTTCAACCAACTATGCAACAAACAACACCATCACAAAATAATCAGATCAACAACATTGAAATGCAACAAAGATGAACTCCCAACAAGAATAACTATCCAAAATGCAAATACACACAGTTGTTAGAAATTATTGAGACTATCATGAAGAAATTGGTAGAGTCAAACCTGATAACGCTTCCCAATTTTGAAAACTACCAAGAACCACAGGATAAACCCCCTTGGTATAATGAGAAAAATCTTTGTGACTTTCAGAAAATCAAGGGACACAAAACAATGAACTGCATGAGGTTCAAAAATATTATCCAAGATCTTATAAATAGCGAATCCATATCTATTGAGGTACTAGCTGGCAACCGAGATCTTAAGATATATAAGAACCCTATGCCATATCATAGCAAAGGAAACAACAATGGAAAAGCTAAGGATTACAAAAATTTTCAGCATACCTATTCCAATGCAATCACTTTCTATGATAGTATCGTCACTATTGTCACCATCAAAGGGCCTAGTGCGAAGTGTGGGGTCACCACATGACGTGGAAATGTCACCATCCAAGGAGGCCCATCTCAATCTAGGGAAAAAACTACTTTTCCTACATCAAACCCTAGCAAGTATAATCTCCTAGATCAACTTAAGAAGACCCCCACGTAGATATCAATCTTAGAAATATTGAGGCTATCACCCGCACATCGGGAAATCTTAGAAAAAAAATTATCTTCATCATCCGTCCCTGAGGATATTGATATAGAATAGTTTCAAGCTATGGTAGGGAATATCACTGATCATATTCTCACCTTCTCAGAACAAGACCTACCATTGCAACCATCTCATAATAATTCTTTGCACCTTTAGGTCATTGTTCATAAGAAAAAGGTTAAAAAATTATTAGTAGATGGAGGTGCCGGTTTGAACATTTTCACTCTTCAATTGATCAAAAACTTGGGCTATTCAGAAGATGCTATTGAGAAAGCAAAGAGTACCACCATAAGAGCATATGATGATCAAGAGTGGGTATCACAAGGCATCATTGCACTATCAATCCAAGTGGGACCTATCATTGCAAAAAATACATGACAAGTATTATAAATTGATCTCCCCTACAACATCCTGTTTGGTTGACCATGGATCCATGCCATGAAAGCTGTCGCATCAACCTACCATCAATTTGTAAGGTTTCATTTTGAAGGTAGAGAAGTTAATATCCATGGAGACCTCAAAAATTTTTACTATTGTAAAACCTTGTGGAAAATTTCTATAAAATTCCCCAAATACCCAAGAACGACAAAGGATCTACACCATCTACCTCATTTATTGACCCATCATCCCTTGCATCTACCTCAACAACAAACACACTTATTGTGCGAAACATTCTCGAAATCAAAGTAGTGATCTAGGATGATGGTTGTGGAAACTATAAACTAATGAAGGATACCTTTGTGTTAGGAGAGATACCTCTTTCTCCTAAATCCCATGGGAAACCCACATCTGGCAATGATGCACCAAAAAAAATCAATATGGAAGCTACCACCTACACCAAGTGGGGGGATTTGAACAAAGAAGATATCAATGAGGAGGATATCTCCAAACTGCTATATCAAGATGAACGACCCAACCCTGTTCTTCCTATGGAAGATGACAACAAAGGCCTGCAACTAATGAAGAGTTGGGGATACAACTAGAATGAGAAACTAGGGGAAAATGATAATGGTTTGCTAGAACCCATCATTCCTGAGAAACTTCCAAAGAATCTCAGCTTGGGATGTAGTACTAGCAAGGTTACCATTATTAGAAAAAGGTATTTCAGCTAAATGAGTTGAGGCTTCCTCTTGGTTACCAACATCCTGTGATACTACCCTAGATGACTTCCCACTTGATGTTTCTGAACTATTTGAGAATAAATCCCTTTTCATGATATCCACAACATCCTTTATCCTGAGTGATCAACCAATTGAAATATGCCTAGTACACCCACAACTCATTGACTTGGACCAATGAGGACCACTGATTCTAGATTTATTCAAAAAAGATGAAGCGATCTCAGAATTCATGGGACTCTGCGACAACTTACCATGGGTAGATCATAAATAAAGTTTTGACATAGAGCTAGACATAAGGGCATACTGCGGGGAGACGATTGAATTCTTCAGTCAAAAAATGGAGAACTTGCAACTAACATGCAAATCTTTGAGTGAAAACCTCACTATGGCACTTTCTGTTGGAAAATATGCCTCAACTTGCTAGCTTGAACCTCTCTAAAAGACTTGGCATTTTTCCCTTTGTTGGCCTTCTTAGTTGAACTATCGCCAAAATCCAGAACCTTGAAACCTAAGTCACTAGGTTCTAAAATTTCCTAACTTGGCATTAATGAGCTTCCGTTTATTATCAGCATGTCGCAGGTTTCAAGAATTTCCTAACCTTCGATGGAGGTTGTGAAGTTCGGGTGTCTCCCGACTTGGCAACATAGAGATTGACATGTCACGGGTTTTGAGAAATTCATAACCTCTAATATTGAGGTTGTGAAGTTTGGTTATTTAGTGACATAGTGACATGACCAATGGATAGTGGGACTGGTCTGCATGGAAGGTGATGTAAGTTGTACGATAGTGACATGGATGCCGTGTGGATGCTAGGGACCACATGGGTCGAGCCGATAAGTTGTAAAGAGGATATCAGTGGGACTTTCTTTTATTAGTGGGAGACGAATTGGTGTCCCTCTAATATGGTGATGGTTGAATTGGTGAACTTGAATGGTATGATAGTCAAAAGTAGTGGACAAGTAATGTGTCGACACATGGCACAAATTCATTTATTGATTCTACATCGCTGTTGTGAATCAAGAATCATTGGACCGAAAGCTGTATTTCCTGATAGAAATATATTTTCATTAAATGCATAATCTAACTCGGGGGTTGACAGAGAGAAAATATGGTAATATTCTCTATAACCAAATTAGTTGTTGGGTGGCTTGATGTGTGCTGGATGGCAGTCTTGTGGCCCAAGATGAAGGAAGCTTGTTGGTGAAGATAGTGAAATTAATGAAAACCTAATAGTGGTTGTGTGGTGCAAGGTTGTATTCTTTTCTTGCATTGTAGCACTATGAGAGCGATGGTAATTAGTATCTTTGTATGAGGTCGATCAAGGGATTGTATTGATGTTGTAAGTTAACATGTGAGAGTGAAGTCTGTAACTATGTATGTAATCTATTTACTGTAATACAAAGTGACTTTACTTGATGTGTGGGTTTTTCTCCTGTAAGGGTTTTTTGACATAAATCTGATGTTATTTTTGTGTGTTATAATTTGTCTATTCTTTTGTTCTATGAATGTGTATCTCATTCAATGCAACTTGTTAAATGAATTTTTTTTTTGCACTTCTTTCTTGAGGATTTTGCATTAGGAAGGCATTTCCGCACCGCTGCTTTCCTTACAAGTGGTATCAGAGCCTATCCAGTTGTGTTATCCTTGTGAGTAGTGCTAGTTTTTGTGCTAATTCGGTTTAGTGGGAGTCTTGCAGTGAAAAGAAATTGATTGTATTGTTTACAGTTTGAGATGGAAAGCACATCAGGTAGAGTAGAAATTGAAAAGTTCAATGGTGACAATTTTGAGTTGTGGAAACTCAAAATGAAAGACCTGTTGGTGGATATAGACCTCTAGATTGTTGTGTCTGGAACTATGCAACAAGGTATGAAGAAAAAAGATTGGGACCTCATGGATAGAAAATATAGAGGGTTGATAAGGCTCTATTTGGAAGATTCTGTTCTCCTAAATGCCCATGAAGAGAAGACTGTATCTTCGTTATGGAAGAAACTTGGTGACATTTATCAAGGGAAGTATCTGGTGAATAAGTTATTCCTGAGGAAGAAGTTATACTCCTTGAAGATGGAAGAAGGTGCATCTATAATAGACCATCTGAATTCATTTAATATTATTGTTGCTTAGTTGGCC
This sequence comes from Sequoiadendron giganteum, assembly GCA_007115665.2. Lineage (NCBI taxonomy): Eukaryota > Viridiplantae > Streptophyta > Pinopsida > Cupressales > Cupressaceae > Sequoiadendron > Sequoiadendron giganteum. The sequence continues at coordinate 441,703,211 of CM021105.1, forward strand.
TCTATGGGTGTAAATATAGAGGAGGATCGTTGTATGCTTCTATTATGCTCCTTACCTGAAACATGGGATCATTTGGTAATGGATATTGGAAGTACAACAACCACATTTAAGATGGAAGATGTGGTTGCTTTTTTTCTATCAGAAGAGATGTGGAGGAAGTCTTCTAAGATGGCTAAGGAGGCCCTTACTGTTCGGGGTAGATCAAAGGAGAGAGACAAGAAGAAAGACAAGAAGTCTAAATCCAAATCTAAAGGGAGATCAAAGTCTCCCGGTAAGAAGTCCAAGGTGAAATGTTGGAACTGTTAGTGTAATTAATATTTAATTACACTTGCATAACTTTTCTTAGGTTTTGCTTAGGTAATAATTAGTTTACTTAATTAATAAGTAAGCTTTATTTAGTTGAGCTATTTTTAGGTCAACATTACGGTTGCATACTTTGTTTTTATAAAGAAAATCATCTCATTGTAACATTGAATTCTTGAATATATCATTTTACACATTCACATGCAAAACTCTGCTTTTTTATGTTTTCTCTTCTGTGGAAGGTGTTTAGGTTTGCATGTCTGATCTAGGGTTTCTAACATGGTATCAGAGCCTTGACATGTAGCCCCTTCTCAAATTCTGGAGAAATTCATTACAGAGTTCGTTCGGGGTTCCTTAAGGATTTTATGCCTTGAGTTCATTTATGTAGCGTTTTGGATCAGATCGAGCCTCACCATTGGATTTAGAGCACTGGAAAAAGTTAGGTTTGGCTTTCATTTTACAGATTTTGGTCATGATTTGCCAGATCTGTGAGGGTTTTAGTTTTGGTGATTTTTTGGAATCTCTGGAGGTAGCCATTTTTTTGAAGCATTTTGAGCAGAAAAGGAGGTCACCATTGTGTTCGCAATGGCCAAAAACCCTATGATCGCCTTTTGTTTTGTCGATTTTGGTGAAGTTGGTTCAGAGGGCAAAATTTTTTTGCCAGGGAAGCTGTACGGCCTCCCCAACACGCATTTCGAGGCAATTTTTTGCACGAAAATTCAAAAAAAAAATGCAAAAAGGGCATTGGTTTCTATGCTTGCAATTCAAAAGGGGCCCGCCGCCACTGCTCCACCGGGTGGCCACCACCACGCCACCCACGAGTCACCAACCACCGACAGCTCCACCAATCGGCTATCGGTCGGCCTAGCCCCCGCGGGCTCCCTGCAGCCTATCGTCGGTCCTATGGGGGCCCGACTCTTAGCCCTAGACTATAGTCACATGGAGAACTAGGGGCTCCACGCCAGCTCCTAGTCCGCCAGCCCCTGGTCACGCATAGGACCAGGGGCTTATTTTTTTTAGCCCCCTGGGTTGCCTGCAGGCCTTATAGGCCATTCTGGAGCACCTTCACCAAATCAAACATAACTTTTGCGTACGGTGTCCTTTTTTCACAAACAAGATACTGTTGGAAAGCTGATTCCGACACTGTTCTGTTGGTGTAGGTTATTTTTCTTGATTATGCTCCAGATTTATTTTTCAGGTCCTTGAACTCAAAACTTGTGTTTTTCACTCCGAAGGGCATATCTTTTGACTCGGTAATCCTTTTTTTGTCATTCTTGCGGCATTAGAAAAATGGTTTAGTCCTCTACATAGATCTGAAGTCTTTTTTAATTTATTATTTATGCATGTTTAGGCATTCTCTCCTTTTGCAGTCATTGAGGATTGCAATAAATGAACTGATATAAAGTTCCATCGAGGGGGTTTCTTGCATAATAATCTTCATTGTGTTTTGATGACTACTCGCATGGGTTGCAATCTGGTTTCTTAGTTTCTTTTGTCCATATTTTGTCTTAGCTTGAGACATATTAGATTCATATTGTTTCACACTTTAGATTGAGAGCCTATGGTTAATGATCCACATCGGATCTATCTCAATTTGAGGGCCACTAAATTTGTGGTTAATGTTCTAGAGTCTGTATGGTACTTTTTCCCATGGAAGAGTTTCAATCTTATTTTGACATCGGCATCGAGATTCACAGCTTCCAGATTCTTTCATCATCATACCATCTACTGTTGCTTTATGGATTCCAGGGTTGTTCCAGTTTGGAGTGTTTGAGTGTTCCGTGGCATCGGGTCTGCTGTTGCATCATTATGATTCCGATATGGTTTCTTGTAGATAGAAGTATCTTTCCTTGCTTGCCAGATTGCGGTTCCAGTGTTACTCCACAGTGTTCTTCCAGTGCTTCTTTGCAACAGTCATCTCATTATAAGGGGGGTTGTCCCACTGGGTTGTCCTTCTCTACCTCATTATTGCATTTGTACATGGGTACCTGATCAGGCCTTGTTGCTGGGACCCATTCATGCTTTCTTGCATTCATCTTAGTTTTAGGTGCATGCTTATCTAGTCTCCCTAAGTTGCACTTATGGGGGGTGTTAGTGTAATTAATATTTAATTACACTTGCATAACTTTACTTACGTTTTGCTCAGGTAATAATTAGTTTACTTAATTAATAAGTAAGCTTTATTTAGTTGAGCTATTTTTAGGTCAACATTAGGGTTGCATACTTTTCTTTTATAAAGAAAATCATCTCATTGTAACATTGAATTCCTAAATATATCATTTTGCACATTCACATGCAAAACTCTGCTTTTTTATGTTTTCTCTTTTGTGGAAGGTGTTTAGGTTTGCATGTCTGATCTAGGGTTTCTAACAGGAACTATGGGTAGGATGGTCATATTTGAAAGGATTTTAAAGAGGAGAAAAAAAGAAGAAGAATAACTCTTCGGAGAATGACTCTTTTCAGAGTGATGCAGATGCCTTCATTGCTGCCTTGGCGACTCAGGCATCCAATGATGTCTAGCTGATTGACTCAGGCACATATTTTCGCATGACATCTCACAAAGATTGGTTCACTAAGTATGAAAAGTATGCTAGTGGAAAGGTGTACCTGGAAAGTGATTCAACTTTGGAAATTGTTGGTCGTAGAAGAGTCAGAATCCAATTCCCCGACGGAAGAATCAAAGGTATTGATGGTGTACCGCACATACCAGGTTTGGATCGTAACCTGCTTTTTTTTAGTAAGCTGAATGATGTTGGCGTGCAAGTTTCCTTCTCGAGTGGAGGCTATAAAATGGCTAGAGGCTCAATGGTGTTGGCTAAGGGTTCATGCATTGACACTCTGTACAAGCTGGATGCACGTCCTGTTCAATGTAACGTCTTTGTAAAGTCAAGCAAAGCTACTCGTGTAGAGAAGGAGAATGAAGTTTCTCTAGGTGCAAACTCTTTGGAGGTGAAAATACTAGCTAAGAAAACCATGCTATGGAATCATAGAATTGGCCACATAGGAGAAAAGGGCTTACAAGCATTGAAAAATAAAAATCTAGTTGAAAGGATTATTGATTGTAACCTTGAGTTTAATTTCTATGAAAATTTAATTTATGGAAAGAAACACCATGTTTCATTTAATTCGAGTTCTCATAAATCTTCTAGAATACTGGAAAATGTTCATTCTGATGTATTTGGTCTAGTGAATGTTCCTTCGTTATCGAACTCTAGATATTATGTGTCTTTTATTGATGATTATTTGAGAAGGGCATTTGTGTATTTTCTAAAGAGTAAATCAAAAGTGTTCAGTTGGTTTAAAGAGTTTAAAAAATTGGTGGACAATCAGACTGGAAGAAAAATTAAATGCTTGAGGACAGACAATGGCAATGAGTTTTATTTTGCAGATTTCGAAAGGTGTTGCAAAGACCATGGGATTAAAAGGTATAAAACTACGCCTTATACTCCATAGCAGAATGGAGTTGATGAAAGGTTAAATAGGATACTAATGGAAAGAGCGAGAAGTATGTTGAGTGGTGCTAGTCTAGAGCAGAAGTTCTAGGTTTAGGTTGTGGCTACATGTTACTTGATAAATCGTTCACCTTGTTCAACTCTTGTTGATAAAACACCTATGGAAGCATGGTCTAGTAAGAAGCGCTCTCCGAGACATATTCGTGTCTTTGGCTGCAAAGCATATGCTTATGTGCCAAATGAGAAAAGATCAAAGTTGGAGAACAAGGTTGACAAATGTATCTTCATTGGCTATGACATTGGTGTGAAAGGATACAAGCTTTGGAATCCTATGACTGAAAAGGTTGTATACAATAGAAGTGTAATCTTTCATGAGTTGAAACCTTCTTCAGTGGATCTGTAGTCAGAGATGAAAGAATAAAAGAAAGAAAAAGTAGTTGAAATTCCTCGAACTTCAGATAAAGAGGAACTACAAAGTGTGCCTAAAACTAAGGAGAGTTCTAGCAGCTCTGAGAGTTTTGAAGAAGAAGAACCACAACCCCAACCTCAGCCTGTGAGGAGGTCTACACATGAGAAGCGACAACCTGAAAGGTATGGATTTTCCATGTTGGATTTGAACTGTGCCTATGCTTTGATTACTAGCATTGATGAGCCTAGGACTATGAAAGAGGCTATTAGTATGTCTGATTCAGATTCCTGGTTCGAAGACATGAATGTTGAAATAGCATCTTTGAAGAAGAATGAAACCTAGGATTTGGTACCCCTGCTTGTAGGGTGAAAGCCTATTGGCTATAAATGGGTATTTAAGAAAAGGACTGGTCTGAATGGAAGTGTTGAAAAGTATAAAGCTTGGTTGGTCATGAAAGGTTATTCCCAGGTGGAGGGAATTGATTATGGAGAAATTTTTTCTCCTGTGGCTAAGATGGCATCTATTAGATTTATTTTGTCGCTTGCAATTACGTATGACTTAGAGATTGAGTAGATGGATGTGAAGACATCGTTTCTTCATGGAGAGGTGGGAGAAGAAATTTATATGTCCTAGCCTGAGCACTTAGTTGAAAAGGGTAAAGAAAGTCTGGTTTGAAGAAATTGCCTAGAATATGGTACCAAAAATTCAACACCTTTGCATTTTAATTGGGATTTGTGAGATCAAAATCTAATAATTATGTGTATTACAATATTGAGAATGATTGTTTACCTATTATTGCCATGTACGTGGATGATATGTTATTATTTGAGAATAGTAAGGGTATGATTTCTGTTTTAAAATCTTAATTGTCAGCATGGTTTGAAATGAAATATTTAGGTGTAGCAAGGTATATTATGGGAATGGAAATTAGAAGGGATAGGGGAAGTAGAAATATGTGGCTTAGCCAGAGCAAGTATATTAGTACAATCCTTGAGAGATTTGATATGGTAGATTGCAAATAGTTAGTTGTTGCAGGGAACAAAACTATCTATTGAAGATTGTCCGAAGTCTCCTACTGAGATGGAGGACATGAACAGGGTGCCGTATGCAAGTGTAGTTGGAAAATAAATGTACGCAATGGTCTATACTAGGCTAGACATTTCCCAAGTAGAGGGAGTTCTTAGTCGATTTATGGCTAATCCAGGAAGGCCGCATTGGGATGCTGTGAAGAGAGTTTTCAGATATTTGAAGGGTACCTCAGAGTATGCTTTGTGTTATCATGGAAACTTGGTTGGATCATAGAGATATCTTAGTGTGTCACCAAAAAGTGTAGTCTTTGACACTTTTTCACTCATTTTGGCCTTTTCCCTTGGATTTTGGCATTGTTTTTCCTTGGTTTAGTCTTGAATGCTTACAAATCAACAACAATCTAATGATGTTTTACAGAGGTGTTGTGAAGTGTTGTAACACACCTTCCCACTTTTCTAGGACCCTTTCAACACAATTCACCCAAATAACCTATTTTTACCCCTTTTCAACCCTTGTGCCAAAGTGTTGTAATGCATTTTCACACTTTCCTAGGCTTATCATCAATAAATTAACCCTTTTTAATGATAAATTAGTCCCTTAATGTAATTTTAGGCCCGACTTAAGTGTTTTTCAGGAGGAAAACCTGATAAACATCATTTAACACCTTTTTATTCCTGACCACCACTTGAATTTGTCCAAGTGGACTAGGTTGCCACCTTGGGCGACCTAGTCCCTTTTGGCATAAAATTCAAAATTAAATAAAAAACTTAATGGAAATTTGCCTCCAAAACCCTAGTGTCGGCCTATCATGTGACATTTTTGGGAAATTAGGGCATTTCTTGTATATATAAGGGTTTTCACCTTCATTTCCCTCCCCCCCTTAAGATCATTTTTCATCTTCACAAGTACTCTTGCACTCAAGCTTCCCAAGCAAGCACTCAAGCACAAAAGGCACTTCAAGCAACCTCCATTGTAGTCTGTTCTTGCATGTTGCAGACTTCAAAAACTAAAGGTTTGGTTATATTCAGATTTGACAAGGAATAAAGTATTGAAGAGGGTACAATCATTCTATTCAAGTCGACTCAAGTCATCAAACCCTAGGAGAAGAAAAAGGACAACTTACACATTATTTTGTGGAGATTCAGACATGTGCATCTACAGAAAAGGAAAGTGCAAGTGGGGACCCATAGAATCATACCCTAAATCTCCCAAAAGTACCAAGAGGACTAGGTTTCCATCTTTGGTGACCTTGTCCTTGTACCAAGCTTGAAAAAGGGTTTCTGACATTTTTGGATACCCTTTTTCCCGAAACCTAGTCTTGCAAAGGTTCCCGACAGAAGGACTAGGTCACCCATTCTGGCATAAGTTTCCCTTTACAAATTTCTAGCAAGTTTCAGAACATTCTAGAGATCCTCTTCTACAAGTTTCATTTCCCAGGTGCACCATCTCTGCATTTTCCAATTTCCTTTCAGTTTGCATACATTTAGGTCATTTAGTTAGCTTGCATTTAGTTTACATTGCTTTGTTACATTTCTTTAGTTAGTATTAGTTTCATTTCATTTCAACATTCAACCACACTTCCTCACACACAATAGACCCTATTCAACCCATACCCTTTGAATGCAATCACCAAAAATAGTCCTATCACCAAGGTGAAAGAGTGCCATTCCTAAACCAAGTGCTCCTAGGTGAAAAACCCTAGGGGGTTAGTAAGGGGAATCCTCTTTCCCTTCTTAGCATTAATCTTTTTGGTGGTTCATTTTGGTGAACCTGACTGTAGACCATTTATTAATCTTTTGATTTTGCATTTAATCTTAGGAAAAAGCTTGCATTGCATTAAGATTTTTGCATTTTTGGTATCCTAGGGTTAATAAAAAAGTGCATTAGTGAAAAAGTTCATGCTAGATTTCACTTTGCATTGCATTTTTAACTGAAAAAGTACAAAAAAATATGCATTTTCATTTTGTGCCTGCACTGAAAAAGCATAAAAAACAGAAAAAGCATACCAAATTTTCAAAAATTGTAAAAAAAAATCCCTATTGGGACTAAGTCGCCACATTGGGTGACCTAGTCCTCTTGCACATTTCTGCTTGTCTTTTTTGTCATTTTTAGAGCATTTTCTATATTTCTGCAATTGCATTATTGTGTTGGTTTTTAGATTTGCTCTTTTATTCAATTTCTTGCACCTACTTTGCTTTCACTATGGTTGTCTTTCAAGAAGTTTTGGATGTTCTTCAAATCCCTAATGGATATGTCAAGATGCACCTTTGCCACTGATCCTAATGACCTTGAACCTAATCTTGCTCAATCAACTCCAAATGCATGTCCTCCTACCGAAGTTGATATCATTGGGGATGATGATGCTAGCATGAATCAATTCCTCAATGAATGCCTTAACAATCTTGAAGAAAATGCTTCTTTTTACCCTTCTATGAACCAACCCAAGATGCTTGACATGTCACCCCTAGAGACATTTGCTTACCTTTATCTTGAAACAAACAATGAACTTAAGTTCCTTGTACAAGGAAAACCTAGCTAATCTAATCGTGTCACTACTCCACCACTTTACCATCACTGGGTCACTCACCCTCCAAGTAATCTTCAACAAATTGATGGAAAATGATTTACCATTCTAAGAAAACAAGGTGGTGAAACAACAAATGAACATGAAATACACAAATTTTATGAACAACTGTCCCCTGATAAACATACCACGAGAATTGATTATCAAGATCCTCCTCATGACTGTAGGCCTCCTAGAGAATCTCTCAGGCTTCGTCATGATGGTACAGTGATCTTTGATTCCACCCCTGTTGATGGTGTTTTTATGCACTTCACAACACAGGTAATGCGTAGGTGCATTACCTTTCTTGAAAGACAATCTTCCACAATCAAATTGCAGAACACTATCCCAAGGTCTCTCGGATGTCAGGCCATGACGATGCTTCAGATAAATCAGTTGTTTGATGTGATTTTGTTGGAATCACAAGGCGGTCTTACGTGGTCAAAGCTGTTGGAGAATTGGGTTGATGAATGGAGTTTTGTGGATATGGAATTACTGTACCTTGTTGCAGGTTTAGGCAGCAGTCCTGGACTCCATTGTTTTGTCAGATTTGGCTTTACAATGTGCAATGAAATTTAGCATAGGTTATTTCTAAAAAAAATAAAAAAGGGGCGAGGAAGAAGGATGGTTCCTGGACCTACAACTATCGATGAACAATGATCATGGAGGTTTCTATTGTGGATAGTTTCCTTAAATAGAATTTCTCTAAATCTAAATTCTCACAATATCATGAAATCTATGCTATCTTCTAAGGACTGCAGATATTCATCATTCATTCACCATGGAAATGTGAATAAAGATAAAGTTTAAAGGAGCAACAATGAAATTAAAGTCCAAGCTAACTTTACACAGTCATCTACCAGCAGCAAATGTCCAAAAGTATGGACAAGGAAAGCATACACACAACAACAATCTTCACAACTAAAGACACCATATTAAATCCACTACAGCTAACTAAAGAAACTAAAGCAGCAAAGCAACTTGAAGAAAACTTTTAAGTAAAGGGAGAAGAATCATGAAACATGCGGAGAAAACCAGAAATACACCAGAAAATGATCGTATTTTCTATTATAATTTCAGCAACATGTCTTTACAACAATTCAACTCTCTTGAAATGAGAGGAGGAGAGCCCTATTTATAGTTTTCAAAAAGAAAAATGAGTGGCCAAGATTCACTTTTACACCAAGGTTTCACCTACCCCCAAATATATTACATTTATAAATCAATTCTTGTCTTTTCCCTATTTCGTCATCTAGTGACAACACTGTAGCAATTTCGTCCTGTAGTTGTTTTCCCTTTACTGTAGCTATTCCTTAAGGAATTCTTCATCGATGATAGGGTTGCCTTCTTGCTTCTCCAATGCGGAATACTCCATGAAGCTAAAAAATAAGGGTAGAAACTTATCCAACTCCATGATGTCGGACCGCAAGATTTGATAACTCCATTCCTGGGAATTGCTGCCGAGCTTCTTCCCGTCATCATCATATTTAGTAGCATTATCTCAGAAGATTTTTGACTGTGCGAAGGCTCGGGTAGTGAAGCTCATGAATTCAATGGTGACTTCAGCTGACATCCCATCTTCCATGATCTTCAAGAAGCGAGGCTTTATGTTCTCAGAATTTATCTCGATGGCGGGCAACTCATACCCTATCATCAGTTTGAGGTACCGAGCGCATTCTTCCCTAGTCTCCTTGGCCCATTCGATATCCGGTGCTATACGCTCTAGGATCTGCTCTAGCCTCCTCTTCCGATGATCAAAATCTCGCTTCCAAGTGTCCACCAACCAGTGATCATCATCCTTGAGGGCAAGGTCTTTCTCCCAGACCTTGCTTGGCAATGCGAGTATGGCCTCAATCTTTGGATAGGCTGCCCTGTATTTTGTTGGGAACTCCTCACAGATCTGCCTCATTCCCTCAAGGGTTTTCTGCACTTCGAGGAACTTATTTGCTGTTTGGGCAGCCAAGTTGATACCTATGTTCCCTATGTCCAAGACTTGTGAGAACCAGTTTTCCGTAGTCTTGTCCAAATTCCTCCTCTTCTCCAATTTTCTGATCTATTTATGGGACAAGAGCTGAGGAGGGGTGAATGACGTTGTGGGCTGCTGATCTGGGGACAACCATTGTTGAATGTAGGCTGTTAGATTAGCCACTTGCTCCTTTAGTTCTTCCTTGGAGATCTTATCTTGCTGGATAAGATGCACCATTGTGGCGACTGACTCCTTGAGGTGATCAACCTTTTGCTCCCTCGTGGCCACTCCCAAATCGAGGGTGGAGACGTTATAAATTATACTTTGTTCTCCAACCATCGGTGTTGCTACCTATACTGCCCTAGATCCTGAGGCATCCATGGTCACCTTCGATCTGATCTTTGGTTTTTTCTCCTTCTTGGTGCTTATTCTTGCCTTGGCTAGTATGGCTTCTAGCCTTGGCTTAGGATCCTTTGCGGTGGGAGTCTTATGCTTTAGCTGCCTCTGTAGCCAATCGGGCACTTGGGGCTCCTCCTTGGGTGGTTCACTTCGACTCCCGCTGTCTTTCTTCTCAAACTCGATGGATCTGATGAAGAGAGCCCTCTCTTTAGTCCCCGCATTGTCTTTCTCCTCATCGGGGTCTTGTTGAAGGGTTTCATGTTTAGTGGGGGATTCGGTGTGCAATGGCTCCTTGAGTGTATTTTCTCTTTCAGCATCCACCTCTTCTTCGTTCTGATTATATCCATGCTCTTCGGGGTTCTCCCCTTGCTCGTCTTCATGGAGGGATGCTTCCTTGTCACGTTCTAGGGTCTGGTCATGCCTCTTAGTAGGATACTTGCTGCCCTCTATCTCCTGAGCAACAATCTCTTCTTCTCTTGCGAGTTGATCCTCGGCTTCCTTATCTTCAATCTCCTTGAGTTGCCTTCCCCATTCTGCATTGAGCTCGGGGTTGTTTGATTCTCTTATAAATTCAGCATTCAACTCTTCGCTGCTCTCATTGGAGGACTCATAATCTACCTTGTCTATTTCTCGGCGTTCGAATAGTGGATGTTCGTGGTACTCAAATTCCTTGTCCTCTAGCCTCGTTGCAACCTCTAGCTGCCATCGCTCAAGCTTGTCTGATATTTGCATTGTCACCTCCATCTTCGGTGGTTCGGCAGAGGGAAGGGGAGCTAGATAATAGGCCATAGAATGAGCTATTGTAGCCTGAACCATTGGATTAGTGAGCATCCCTGAGAGCTCAGATGGCACATTTTGGATATATTTCACGAAAGACTCAAGGAGACCAAGGGCCAGCATCGTAGCAGCCGAAGTAGAGGGGAGGGAAGGAGACATAGAAGAAGAGGAGACTGGCAAGGTCACGGTAGATGATGAATCCATGGGAATGATCTGCAAGATTGGAGGAGTGGAAGCAAGGTGGACAAAGATAGAACATCCACTCTTGGAAGAAGGCCGCAGCAGAAAGGCCCATTACTCAACTCAACAAAGTTATGAGGTTATTGTAATCTTCAAAGAAATCGCTGCGAAAAAGCTCCTGAGGAAGCTTGCCAGCACTACCCCACTTGTCCTTTAACCAATACTGATTGATGATCTTCTTTCACCTCAAGGGATCCTGCTCCCATAGTTCCTTACATTTCCCCATGGTGGGGGTCTCCATGCTCTCAAAGGCAGGAATGTGGAAAGTTGCTGTTATACCCGACGGGGACATGTCCGCAAGGATATTTCTATCCCGGTCCACTATAGTTCGGGTCTCCTCCTGATATGCTTCCATGCATGCCATTACCAGTTCTGGGGCTACCAAGGCTGGTAGGAAGCCTATAGCTTTGGGAATTTCGCTGCTCCTTATCAATTTTGCATTCTTTGTCTTGGGGTTCACCCTGACCCTTTGTATAAATTCATCAACATCGACCTGGCCGATGTTGGTATCAGTGACATCTCTCCAAAGAGTGGTGATTCTGGATTGTATGAGGACCCCTTGGAATTTGTACTTCATCAGGTCCTTGTCCTCTTTGCCTCGAGGTGTCTTAGCTATTCCTTTCCCTTTCTCCTTGGAGGCACCAGAAGTTTCTACACTGGATTCCATAAATCTTGCACAAAAGACATGAATCAGTAAGATTAAACATGACAAAATGGTCCCGAACAAGTCCCTACATCTCAAGATTAGCTCTACAATCATTATTCATGTTCAATAAGCACATAACACTTGATACTTCATCATTAGAAAGTAAAGCAGACAAATCGGGTTTCCAGGGTCGGAATTCCCTTGGCAGAATGTTGTTTGAAAGGGCAAATTGAGGATGGAACTCCCAAAGACATCTCCCGGAGTTGGATTTGGTCAATTCAAGGTTTTTGTGGAGGAAGACCTAATTTTAGCAAGTGGGTCGAAATCAATTTTGGATTTGGAGGTCATTTGATCCTTCATTTGGGAGTTCGGGCCTTAGATGTAGGACAACCGTTTGAAACAGCGCAAGGGAGGTGGCATTCTGTGTGGCAGAATCTAGGTCTCGGATTGCCATCGCCGGGAAGTGGCTACAGGTCAGCCATCCGCAATGGCGAAATGGATACGGTAATTTGGGTGCAGAATTCTAGAGGGCAATCTTCGGGGATGGTTTGAGGGTCTGGGAAAGCCAGGCGGCGAATAGAGGCTCGGGACCCGAAGGTCGGAAAGTCATCTCGAGTTTGCTGTTAAAACGGTGCCAGTGGAATGGAATTCTGAGAGGAGAATTTCGGTGGTCGGACTCTGAAAGAGGCTCGGGCTCAAGAGTTTGCCTAGATTTTGGTTTCAGCAGGGAGCAGACCGGGGTCCGGGAGTCGGGAAGACATCCTAGGACGACTGTGTAAAACGGGGAATGTGACACGAAATTTCGGGGATGGAATTCCAGAGGTCAGGGTCCGGAATGCACTCGGATGCTGGATCATTTAGGTAAGTTTGAAACAGAGGATGAAGCGTCGGGGCTCGGAAGTCGGGAAGCTATCTACCCATTGTCATCTAGAATGACAGACTCAAGACGGAATCCCGAACGATGGAGTCCGGCTTGATTGTGGATGACGGTTTCTTCTCTGATTTTGGGAATCAGACATCATGTAGTCGGGGTTTGAGTTTTGGGAGGATGCAGAGGGAAGGTCGTTTGAAACAGTGGGAATGACATGAAAACCCATGAGGGGAAATTCAGAGGCTGGGGTCTGAGGCAAATTGGCCGCATGAAATTTGAAGGTTCGATTTTTGAGTTTCGTGGAGTGCCGCGGGAAAGGCCAGGCCCGGGAAGCGCCAGTGACTATTCTGGAGAATGGCCGCAGTGAGTTTAGGTTCTGGATTGAGTTTCAGAGCCTCAAACAATCGATTTTTGATATTCTAACACATGGGTTTTTAGGGGAGGGCATCAATTTACCTAGTTTCAAACCCAACTTTACATTTCTCATACTCAAGACTTGGAATTTCACAAAAAGGAAGGATGAGGTGCGCGGACGGAAAACCTACCTCAAGATCCCAAAGAATAAACTATTGAATATGTGGGAGACGGCAAAAAGAGAACTCGGACTGTGGGGCAAAAAATGCCGGATGCCGGGGAGGTCTTCGAATTTTCTATCACTCGGTCAGTTGATAATGACTGCCAGAAAATTTGCTTAAATAGCCAAAATGACCATTAACACAACATTAAATTCCTTCGTACGATGGCAAGTAAGTTGGTGGATTCAATTTCTAAACAGCGGCGGGCGACTTGGAGTCCGGCGGCCGGGACGCTGTCCATCCGCGGTCGCCAGGATGACAAAGATCGAGTGGAATTCTGGACAGGGAAATCTGGGATCCGGGATCTGGGATTCGGAAAGACGCCGTGCCGTCGCCGTTTGAAATGGTAGAATCAAGATGGAAATCCGACAGGGGAAACCTGAGTGTCTGGGCTCAGAAAGTGCAATGGACTTTAGAAAGACATTCTGACGAGGGAAACCCAAATTAGCCTTAGATTTAGCATTTTGAAGGGGGGCGGTTTTGGTCAAGCTTAAAATATGACTTTGGGGAATGTGTTGACCCTTTAGGGCACAAAAATGGGCATGCAAAATGAGGCAAAACAAAAAGGACCCGACAATCGAAAAGGAGGGAAGAGAGGCTCCCCATTCTGAACGGGGCATGTGTGCAATAGGCACAACAAATGGTGACTCTGCTGGGAGAACGCTCCTGACGTTCTAGAGATAAATATTCATTTCGAACCCATGATCTTTGGTTTCGCAAACCAAAGATGACTTTCAGAGCTGGACTAGGAACAAGTTAAGGAAGGCGGGATTGAATCAAACTACAAAATCATCATGGAGGTGTGTACGTGGTGAGTTTATTTCCTTTCCTCAGAGAGAGCACAAGTAACCACTAGTTGGGGGCGGGGGAATAAGCTACGTAGTTCGTCTAACCCCAAAAGTAACCCGGACATTGCTCCACTTCTAGTCAAGCGTCCATAGCCCCGACGGAGTTGTCACTGCAATCCCACAAACATAGCTCTACTATCAACCAGGTGTCCATAGCCCCAGTAGAGATATTCGCACACCCATACGGTTGTGATTTTCACTTTATTTATGCCGTCTATTTGATATTGCTTTCAGCACATTCTCTTTTCTTTTTTATTCAACCGCATAAGCAACGAAGCTCATGATGGGCTTGGGAATTGCAGTGGTCACTGGAGTAGACTTTAGATTTTTCACTTACCCCTCCTTCCAGTAATCATCATACCATTCTTCAGAAACATTAAGATGTGTTTTTGTGTATTCCATGATAAAAGCTGAGGATTCAAGCAAACAACCATCCTAGGTTAGTTCAGAGTTCAAAGTTGAAAAATGACACTGAGGAGCATTTAGAGGGTAGCAGTATGGAATGAGGGCTTATCTAGAGAACAACACAATAGCGGGTAGTGAGGCGAACCACCTATCGGGGAAAGCACGACCACCATGGCAGAACAGGGAGACTCTTCCCAAAACCAAGACCAAAATATCTGGGACAACAAGCAAAAATAAAGGACAAAGTAGGAAACCTATTCTAACCTATATACAGGTATTTACACAGACAACTCCCAAAAGAGCTCAAGCTTGGAAGTAATGCTTAAGGTGCTGCCCATTGATAGGCAACGTGACATCTTCACCAGTGAGAGTCTTTGGGTGGAAGGCATTATCTCCAAGAATTTTAGCAATCTGAAAGGGGCCAAGCCAAAGCTTGTTGAATTTGTTGTGTCCTTCTTTCTTTTCATGGGCCTTGTCCCAATAGAGGACTAGATCAGAAATGCGAAAGGCCTTAACTTTGGCTCGGTGGTCGAACCATCTTTTGACCACGCCCTGATGTTTGGCGAAATTTTCTATTGCACAGTCTCGTACTTCTTCAAGATGCAGCAGCTCGGCGAGGTGAGCTTCTCTGCGGTCTCCTCCTTCATAAAAGTCATTGATAAACTGGAGGGTTGGGATTTTCAGATGTATGGGAAAGACAGGTTCTAAGCCGTAGACTAGATGGGACGGGGAATCTCCAAGGGCAACCTTGTGGTGGGTGTGATCCGCCCACAAGGCGAAATGAAGTTGGGTATGCCAATCCTTAGGATTCCTATCTAGCAGCTTCTTGATCACCATGATCAAGTTCTTGTTAGTGGACTCAGTAAGGCCATTGCATTGAGGATAATAGTTAGATAAAAATTTGAGGGCAATGCCATAGTCAAAGGCCCAGCTTGTGAATTTCAATGAAGCAAACGCAGGGCCATTATCACATACTAGAGCATATGGGCAACCAAAATGATTTAAAATGAAACTCTCTAAGAAATTGGTTATTACTTCAGTTTTACATTGCCTACAAGTTATTGCTTCTGTCCATCTAGTGCAGTAATCATAAGTGGTTAGAATGCACCTATGTCCTGTAGACGATGGAGGACTTACTAGACTAATGAAATCGAGACCCCATTGTGTGAAAGGCCTTACCTCCAAGACAGGTTATAATGGGACAACAACATTCCTTTCTCTGGCGGCAACAATCTGGCACATGTGGCAGGTACGAATATGACCATGGGCATCCTTGAAAATGGTGGGCCAATAATACCCAACTCTCAATATCTAGTATGCAATTGATAGACCCAAACCATGACCGGTCCCGAACTTGTCATGGAATTCCTTAAAAACGCGATCGACTTCTTCCTTACCCAGGCATCTCAAATAGATACCCTCATGATTCTTCTTGTATAACACGGTGCCCTACAACATGCAGATGCTGCTTTTCAGCCTAAGGGCTCGCCTTTGGACTCCCTAGAGATGAGGCAAACACTTATGATTCAACAGGTAGTACACTATGTCATCATACCATTCTCTTGGGGAGACATCCTCCAGCTGGTACTACTGTACAGTGAGTTTACGTCTAGCATCAACGACTACCTCTGCCATTGTTCAGGTGAGTGCCTTCCCTCTTACCAGCTTCATCAGCTGGATCTCCATGTCATATTCCTGCAACACCGTGATCCACTTTGCCCTTCTCTCCCCTAACTCATTCTACATAAGTAATGTTTTCACTGCGAGGTCAGGAACTATGGCAAAAACCTTGTTGCGTAAGATGTAATGCCGGATCTTCTTGACTCCTTTAACAAGGGCATAAGCCTATTTTTCAACATTATGATAGTGTAGTTCGAAATCCTTCAAGGGGGCACTCATGAAGGTGATTGGATGCTCACTTCCCTCGTCATCCTTCTGCGTCAGAATACTGGCGCAGGAATGATCCGAAGCAAAGTAGTACACGTAGAAAGGCCTTAGGTAATTGGGGCTGACCAGCACAAGGGCGTTAGCAATTGCTTTCTTGATCTCTCCAAAAGCCTGCTTTGCTTCAAGAGTCCACTCAACCTTGGCGTCTTGCTTTAGCGTGGCATTGAGCAGTTTGAATATTTTTGCGAAGCTGGTGATGAACTTACGGACAAAGTTAATCTTCCCAAAGAAAGATTTTAATTCTTTCTTGCTGCCTAGTAGCTGGATTGGATACGTTTGGGGTCAATAGAAATTCCTGTTCTAACAAGACATGCCCAAGGATTTTCCCCTCAGTGACCCCAAAGATGCACTTCTTCGAGTTAAGGGAGACAAAAAATGCATGACACCTCTCAAAGACGTTGCATAAGTCAGCGACGTGATTACCCCACACTTATCGATCAGGTCCTTGAATGCAATATCCATGGCACGTTGGAAAGTGGCGCCGGCGTTGATGAGTTCAAATGACATTCTTCTATATGCGAAGGTTCCCCACTTGGTGGTGAATGCTATCTTGTGTCGGTCTTCATACTGCACCATAACCTAGTTATATCCCAAATATCCATCCAGGAAGGACATCATCTAGGATCCGTTTACTACCTGTAACACCTCATCCAATGATGGTACAGGATAGTTGTCCTTCTCTGAGGTCCGATTAAGGTTGTGGAAGTCCACGCATAATCATCATAGCTCTAGGCGATGATATCATGATACTTTTGCAGAGCCTCGATTATTCCTTTTCTCTCTTCGTGGGTGCACACCTTACCTATGAACACATTCCTAGCATTCCCAGTTGTTCCTAAATTGTAAGTGTCACATTGGCTACTGATGGTATCCTTTTTAGCTTGTTGATCTTGGTCTCTGATCTGATCAAGGTCAAAGATTTGCTCCAATTGAACCATTCCCCTAGGGATGGTGTTGGTTTTCAGGTTAATAATCTCTTTTATGTCCAGGTCTGCCTCTTGGGGCTTGACCTTATCGATTATCTGCATAGAAAACACATCAGAACTGGTGATGAAATCCAGAATATGCTTGTCATTGTTGAATACCTGGAAATTAGCTACATTATCTGGCACTGACAGGACGAAGGTGAGTTCCACCATGAATCTTCTAAGGCCTGATAGGGATAATGGCTACAGTGTGCTTGCCACCTATGCCAGGGTGTTGGCGGTATGATTTTGTGCGCATGGGATCAACTGAATGTTGAATGCATCTAGTCCTTCCAGAAGATCCCATACGTGGTGCCGGTAGTTAGTGAGTCTTCGATCATAGCAAGAATAAAGCTTCCTGACCTATTTTATGACTAACTCTGAATCTCCATACACTTGGAGCATCTTGACATCCTTTCTCAATGCCATTAAGAGGCCCAATACCAACGCTTCATACTCTGCCACATTGTTAGTACAATAAAATTGTAGTCTATGAGCAGAAAAGTATGATTTACCTTTGGCACAAGCAGCAGTCAAATTCTAAGTGAACAACATTGTGTACCTTGCACCAACTAGGGAGTAGGAGTTCCTGGAAGTTCATTTGAGTTCCCAGACTAAGCTGGTCATGCACACATTTCTCCATGAAATCTCAAAAACCATCGAGCAGCCCCAGACCATCGTTCTTTCCTAGCTCTTCATCATTGGATTCGATGAGCACTTTAGTGCTCTGAGAAGCGTTGGTCAAATTAACAGGCGAGCTGCATAGTACGAGGAAAACCTCGCTCATTTCCTCATCTTCAGGGTACTCTTGTTCACTTTGATATGACAGTGGGGAATAATTCCCCAGACCTATTTCAGCATACAACACCTCATTCGTGTTGTTGTATTCAGTAATCATAAATTTCATCCATGGTTCTTTGTCAATCTAGATCTGATTGGGCATTCCCTTCCATGGTAGCCACATGTGTGAGTAGTCAGTCACGGCGTATCCATTCAATGCCTTCATAAAATCCCTACCTAGGATTATACCATAGGTATCCGGGATATCGACCACCTGTATGTCAATAGTTTGTTGGATCCGAGGGTCGGCAGCAACTTGCATGGGTATTCTATTAATTTCCCCTACTATGTTGATTTCGGTTTTATCAAGTTGTGTTACCTTTAGCCGGGAGGGAGTTGGCATTATCCCAAGTGCCTTTCACATGTTCAAGGGCATGACATTGGCCGATGCTCCCGAATCAAGCAAGCAATTGTGGAGGTTCTTCCCGAACACACGGATGGTGGTCATAAAGGGAGGAGTCTCAAATTTTCCTTAAAACAACCCTCTAGAAACGTCCAGCTGAGCGACTTGGTCTTTATCCTTTTCGTTGCCCTTATTTTGGGTTGGTGTCTGATTAGCTACCCTGTCTGGCTACTTGTTTGTCTGCTGATCTGCTGGTGGGTCAGCCTTACTGTTAAAGATTTGCCTAACAACCGGTTCACTTGACTAATCGTTAAAGGAGACCTTCTTTACCGGAGTTTCTTGAGTTGACCCCTATGGTGGAGTGTCATTTATCATCCTGAAAAAGGCATTCCAGACAGCAGACACCTTTAGGAGTTCAAAAGCTGACACACTTAGCTTCACCTTCTTGAATTCCTCAGCAATATACTCCCCCATCTGCTCAATCTCTTGATCATGGGAAACATTTTGGGAGGAGCTGGTGGCTTGGTTTTGGCTATTGTTTTGTTGTTTATTTCTACTAAAATATCATGTGGGTGTGTGTGGAAAACTTGGATTATTGTTTGCATTAGGATCAGGAGGGGTGCTGAAATTGTTTGGCGGGGTGGAGGTCATGAAAGGACCTTCTGCATGACCTCTGGCTTGTCTATTTCTAAGGTTGTAGGGAGTAGTCCACTGGTGAAACATATGGACTTCGCCCTCCCTAGGCTCCTCTTCGTCATCTTTGGGACCATTATCTACTGAATCGAAAAGCTAGGCTAAAGGGCTTTCAGAACTTACCTCTCTCGCTGGATCATGATTGCTTGAATCAACATTCTCCAGTTCAGGGGTGTTGCATTCCGCCTTTGGGAAAAGTGCTCGATTTAGCACTAGCACCAAATAATCATACGGATCGGATGAGACAATGTCTCTACATCCCAAATTGTCGACTACATTCTGAACTTCTATTTGGAAAATCTCGACTGTAGTTTGAAATTTTGGATAATCTAGTTCGGAATGGCAGCTCATTTTGTGAATACGACACCAACCAGACAATGTAGCTTCTGCCAAGTAAAATCCACTTGCGGGGTTCTCATTACTGTTGCTGTTGGGCTGATCAAGACGTGTGGGAACACCACTATTATTGGGGCCTGTAGTCCATGTCCGATTTTGCCTTTGGAAGGGCCTTCTGTCAAAGTTCTGACACGAGTTCTGATTCTTGTCATAATTCTGCCCTGACGGCGTACCAGCATCCCGATTGTCCCGATTTTCATGATGATCTCAATTTTCCCTATTAAGGTTGGCTTGGATGCTCTTTTATGATGTCTGCAGCTGGTTATTTTGATTCCTTAAGTGCGTCATCTTGGTTGACATTTTCTTGATCATTTTTGTAAGCTTGTCGATTCTATGCTTTTCGGTGTTGTTCGGTTGCAGTGCAACATTATGAAGGAACACAGATTGTGCCGTCAACTAGTTCTGATGAGCGGGTGGAAATTCTACCACTTAAAGGTACACAAGCATCTGGGGTTGTTGCAGATGCATATGTTGCTGCTGGGGCAGCAAGTAGTGAGATACTGGATTTAGCAAGGGCGTGTGATGCTGCAAAGCTTGCATGAGTCCCTGTATCTGTGTCAGATGCACGATTTTCCCAAGAGAAGGCAGCGGACCAAATATATTCTACCCCAAATCCATGCTGGCAATAATGGCTTTGGTGTATGCATCGACCAACCTAGGAGGTGGTGGTCTCATCCTTTTTACCAAAGCTGAAGTGAGGTTGTCGAACACTGCATAGTAAACGGGTAGGACAACAGCATCATTGAAAACATATGGGGCTTGCAGCCGAGTGTATGCTCTGTGGAAATGGTCATTGAATGAGCTTATTGGTTCATTGATTTCCCTTTGAACCAACATGAAGTGTCGATACGAATTAGTGGGGCTGACATGGGTCTTGAACTTCTACAGAAATGCACTCTTCAAAATATCCCATGTGTTGATAGTTTCGGCTGGCAGGTTGACGTACCAATAGAAGGCCTCCTCCCCTAATGACTAAGGAAAGAGCCTGCAAGCTACATCCTCGTATATGATCTGCATAGTCTTCAGGGAAATTTCAAAAATATTGACATGTTCTTTAGTTGTTCTTTGTGGATCCCGAGAGTTGAACTTCGTGCATAAATTCTTGGGATTTTTTGGTATATCATGATAGAGGTTGAAAGCGAGAGGAGACGGGTTATTATCCAGCCATGCCATTGGGAAAGGTGGTGGAGGTGGCTACACCAGATTGGTCTGTGGCTGTAATGGGGTGGCAAGAATAGACTAGATAGCCACGGGGTCGGTGACTGTGTTTGGCTAAAAGGCAGTGTTCAGCCCAGGTGGAGTGGTAACCTGTGAGGTGGTATGGATTGGATGAGGGGAAGGCGGATCTGCCAGTGAGGATGAAGGAGATCGAGGTAGAAGAGTAGTGAGCTACTCTATGGAAATGATGATGGATGGTTTCCCTCATTTAACTCTTTTAGCTCAAACAGGGGGTTGTAATTCTTTAAACTCTCCCTTGCTTGGTGTAGACCTCAAGACCCAATGGAATCTCTCAGGGGAGAATGAACCAATTCGATCCAGCTTTACCTTTTAGCCCTCCTTCTAGTGCCAGTTCTGTTGATGGTGTTTTTATGCACTTCACAACACAGGTAATGCATAGGTGCATTACCTCTCTTGAAAGACAATCTTCCACAATCGAATTGTAGAACACTATCCCAAGGTCTCTCGGATGTCACGCCATGACGATGCTTCAGATAAATCAGTTGTTTGATGTGATTTTGCTGGAATCATAAAGCGGTTTTACATGGTCAAAGCTGTAGGAGAATTGGGTCGATGAATGGAGTTTTGTGGATATGGAATTACTCTACCTTGCTACAGGTTCAGGCAGCAGTCCTGGACTCCATTGTTTCATCTAATTTGGCTTTACAATGTGCAATGAACCTTAGCATAGGTTATTTCTAAAAAAAGGAAATAGAGGCGAGGAAGAAGGATGGTTCCTGGACCTGCAACTACCGATGAACAATGATCATGGAGGTTCCTGCTATGGATAGTTTCCTTAAATAGAATTTCTCTAAATCTAAATTCTCACAATATCATGAAATCTATGCTATCTTCTAAGGACTGTAGATATTCATCATTCATTCACCATGGAAATGTGAATAAAGATAAAGTTTAAAGGAGCAGCAATGAAATTAAAGTCCAGGCTAACTTTACACAGTCATCTACCAGCAGTAAATGTCCAAAAGAATGGACAAGGAAAGCATACACACAACAACAATCTTCATAACCAAAGAAACCATATTAAATCCACTACAGCTAACTAAGGAAACTAAAGCAGCAAAGCAACTTGAAGCAAACTTTTAACTAAAGGGAGAAGAATCATGAAACATATGGAGAAACCCAGAAATACACCAAAAAATGACTGTATTTTCTATTATAATTTTAGCAGCATGTCTTTACAACAACTCAACTCTCTTAAAATAAGAGGAGGAGAGCCCTATTTATAATTTTCAAAAAGCAAAATGAGTCGCCAAGATTCAATTCTATTATGTGGCCAAGATTCACTTTTACACCAGGGTTTCACCTACCCCCAAATATATTACATTTATAAATCAATTCTTGTCTTTTCCCTATTTCGTCATCTAGTGATAGTAATGTAGAAATTTCATCCTGTAGCTATTTGCCTTCTGCTGTAGCTATTCCTTAAGGAATTCTTCATCGATGATAGGGTTTCCTTCTCGCTTCTTCAACGCAACATACTCCATGAAGCTCAAAATCAGGTGTTGAAACTTATCCAACTCCATGATGTCCGACCGCAAGATCTGATAACTCCATTCCTGAGAATTGCTGTCGAGCTTCTTCTAGTCATCATCATATTTAGCAACATTATCTCAGAAGAGTTTCAACTGTGTGAAGGCTTAGGTAGCGAAGCTCATGAATTCAGTGGTGATTTCAGCTCACATCGCATCTTCCATGATCTTCAAGAAGCGAGGTTTTATGTTCTCAAGATTTATCTCGACGGCAGGTAGCTCGTACCCTATCATCAGTTTGAGGTACCGAGTGGATTCTTCCCTGGTCTGCCTAGCCCATTTGATATCCGGTGCTATACGCTCCAAGATCTGCTCTAGCCTCCTCTTTCGGTGATCGAAATATCACTTCCAAGTGTCCACTAGCCAGTGATCATCATTTTTGAGGGCAAGGTCTTTCTCCCAGACCTCGCTTGGCAATGCGAGTATGGCCTCAATCTTTGGATAGTGTTGATGGTGTTTTTATGCACTTCACAACACAGGTAATGCATAGGTGCATCACCTCTCTTGAAAGACAATTTTCTACAATTAGATTGCAGAACACTATCCCAAGGTCTCTTGGATGTCAGGTCTTGACAATGCTTGGAATATTTTAGTTGTTTATGTGATTTGCTGGAATTACAAGGCGGCCTTATGTGGTTGAAGCTATAGGGGAATTGAGTCAATAAATGGAGTTCTAGAGGTCTGAAATTGATATACTTTGTTGCAG
The DNA here is from genome assembly GCA_007115665.2 of Sequoiadendron giganteum. Classification (NCBI taxonomy): domain Eukaryota; kingdom Viridiplantae; phylum Streptophyta; class Pinopsida; order Cupressales; family Cupressaceae; genus Sequoiadendron; species Sequoiadendron giganteum. The sequence goes on from CM021105.1 coordinate 441,726,352, forward strand.
GTTCAAACAATAGTCTTAGACTCCATTATTTCATTAGATTTGGCTTTATAATGTGCAACGAACCTTGGCACAAGTTGATTCTAAAAAAAAAAGGAAAAAAGAAAGGGCAAGGAAGAAAGATGTTTCCCAGACCTGCAACTACCAATGAACAGTGATCATGGAGGTTCCTGCTATGGACAGTTTCCTTAAACGGGATTTCACTTAACCAAAATTCTCACAATATCATGAAATTAGTGTTATCTTCTAGGGACTGTAGATGTTCATCATTCATTCATTATGGAAACATGATCATAGATAAAGTTTAATAAGCAACAATGGAATCGAAGTCCAGACTAGCTTTGCACAGTCACCTACCTTCAGTGAATGACCAAAAGTATGGACAAGGAAAGCATACACACATCAACTATCTCCAAAACCAAAAATAACATACTAAATCTACCAAGTTTAAACTAAAGATGCTAGAACAACAAAATAACTTAAAGCAAAGCTATAACTAAAAGGGAGAGGAATCATGAAACATATTGAGAAACCTAGAAAATACACCAAAATTGACTGTATTTGCTATTTATAATTTCCTCAGCATGCCTTTACAACAACTCAACTCTCTTAAAATGAGAGGAGGAGAGCCCTATTTATAGTTTTCAAAAAACAAAATGAGTTGCCAAGATTCGATTCTATTATGTGGCCAAGATTCATTTTACATTAGGGTTTCACCTATCCCCAAATACATTACATTTATAAATACTTTCTTGTCTCTTCCCTATTGTGTCATCTAGTGACAGCACTGTAGCAAATTTGTCTTTTAGTGATTTGCCCTCTGCTGTAGCTATTCTTCAAGGTACTGTTCGTCAATGACTAGGTTGCCCTCTCGCTTTCTTAATGTGGCATACTCCATGAAACTTAGGATCAGGGACTAAAGCTTATCTACCTCCACGATGTCAAATTTCAAGATTTGGTAACTCCATTCCTGGGAATTGTTGCCAAGCTTCTTCCAATCTGCTTCATACTTAACATCATTCTCCTTGAAAGCTTTTGATTGTGCGAAGGCTCGGGCCACAAAACAAAGGAACTCAGTGGTGATTTCGGCGGACATCCCATCTTCCATAATCTTCAAGAAGTAGGGATTGATATTTTCGGGATTGATCTTGACTGCGGGCACTTCGTATCCCATCATCAGTTTGAGGTACTAAGTACACTCCTCCTTGGACTCCTTTGCCCATTCAATGTTAGGCGCTATCCATTCCAAAATCTGCTCCAACCTTCTCTTTCGGTGGTTATAATCTCGTTTCTAGGTATCCACCAGCCAGTGGTCATCATCCTTCAACCAGCATTGGTTGATGAGCCTTTTACAATCCAACGGGTCTTGTTCCCACAGCTCCTAATAGTCTTCCAAGGTGGGGACCTCCATGCTCTCGAAGGATGGAATGTGGAAGGTGTTCGTAATGCTTGAAGGAGACATATCTGCAAGGATATTCCCCTCATGATCCATGATTGTTCTGGTATCAGATTGGTATGCCTCAACACACGCCATCACCAGTTCTGGGGCCACTAGGGCCGGTGGGAAACCTGCAGTTTTAGCTAGTCCACTGCTCTTTATCAACTTGGCATTCACAATTTTTGGGTTCATTCTAACCCTCTGCGTAAATTCATCAACATCAACCTGTCCGATGTTGGTATCTGAAACATCCCTCCAAAGGGTAGTGACCCTGGACTGGATAGGGACCCCTTAGAACTTGTACTTCATCAATTCCTTGTCTTCCTTGCCCCTTAGTGCCTTAGCTGTTCCTTTTCCTTTTCTGGAAGCATCGAAAATCTCTGGGCTAGATTCCATAAATCCTGCACAATAGACGAGAATCAGTAACAACGAACTTGACAAAATGGCTAACGAAAAATACCTGCATGTCAAGATTAGTTTAGAAATCACAATTCATAGTTAACAATCATAGAGGTAAGATATTTCATCATTAGAGGGTAGTGTAAACAATCCGGAGTTCCTGGGCCGGAAATCCCTTAGCAAAATGCTGCTTGAAAGGGCAAAATGAGAATGGAATTCCCATATGCATTTCCCGAAGTTAGATTTGAAGATTTAAAGTTGGAAATGGAAGAAGACCAAATTCAAGCAAGTGGGTCAAAATCCATTGTGGATTTGGAGGTCATTTGATGCCCCATTTGGAGGTTCGGGCATCATCTGCAGGGAAGCCGTTGGAAACGGTGCAGAGGAGACGAAATTCCGGGTGACGGAATCCGGGTCTCGGATTGCCATCACCGAGAAGTAGCTTGGAGTCGGCCGTGCAGAATGGAAAAACGGAAGAGGAAATCCAGTGAAGGAAACCTAAGAGGAAGCTTCTGGGAGCGCCAGAGGGTTTGGGACAAACGGACGGTGAATGAGGCGTTGAGACCTGAAGGTCGGGAAGAAGCTTGGAGCTCGCCGTTAAGAATGGCGCAAGAGGAACGAAATCTTGAGGAGGGAATTCCAGTGTCCAGAATCTGGAAGAAGCTTGGAGGAAAAAAGACCAAAGGCACGGGGTTCCGGCGGACAGCGGACCAGGGTCCGAGATCTGGGAAGACGTTCGGGCGAGGTAGTTTGGAACGGCGAGAACACCACGGAATCCCAGGAAAGGAATCTCGGGGGAAAAAGTCCGAGGGAAAGAAAATGGTAAGGGTTTCGACTAGGAGGTGAAACATTTTGCGGCTGGGAAACGGAGTCCGGGAAGCCTCAAGGTGGACGCCGTTTGAAACGGCGAGATGAAGATAGAATTCCGGGAACAGAATCCTGGGAACCGAATTCCAGGGACGGATTTGAAGAAAATTGTGAAGTTTGATTTTAGATGGAAATGGAGGGTCCGGGATCCGAGGGTCGGGAAGACACTCGGATGGGGCTGTTTGAAATGGCGGAGACGCAATGGAATCCCAAGAAGGGAATTCCAGAGATGGGAATCCGAAAGGAGGGAAAATGTCAAAAATTTGAAGGAAGATGGTGGTACGGACAGCCGTGGGAAGACCCAGGCCCGGAAGACGCTAGCACCGTTCCGAAGAACAGCCACGATGCGGGAAGGTTCTGAATCAATTTATGGGCGATTTAATGGCGGATTTTCCGATTCTAAGATATGGGTTATGTGTGCAGGGGGCAAATCTACTTAGTTCAGGTTTCATTTTACAATTTAACCCCAAGAAAATCCAAAAATTTGCAAAAAACAAAATGAGGGCGTGCGGACGGAAAACCTACCTCGAAAATCCGAAGAACAGGATGTCGAATGTGCGGAGGTCATCAAGAAAGCACTTCAAAATTCAACTGGAGGAAAGTCAAATTTTTCGGGAGCTCTTTAATCTTTCTCTATCACTCGAGCCTTTGATAATGACGGCCGAAAAATCGATTTTATAGCAAAAAGCAACCATTAATGCAACATTAAATCCTCCGTACGGTTGTAGGTTTGGTTGGTGGATCTGAAAACACAGGGGCGGCGGGAGGTCCGGGGTCCGGGGTTCAAAAAGCCATCCCGGGGCAGCCATTCTCCAAATAGTGAAGACTGAGGGGAAACCCGGCCAGGGAAACCCGGAAAGGGAAATCTGGCGGAGGCAATCCGGAAGAGGCAATCCAAAAAGGGAAACCCAGAAGGGGAAACCTGGAAAGGGAAACCCGGAAGAGGAAACTCGACAGAGGCAATCCAAAAGAGGACACCGGAGATTGCCATCGGTGCTAGAATTTCGACAAGGAAAATCGGGAAAGCCCGAGACTTAAAATATGGAATTTGGGAAACTTGCCACCTCTATTTCAGGGCACAAAAATGGGGTACGCAAAATGAGGCAAAACAAAGGGAACCAAAAAAAGAAAGAGGGAAAAGAGGGTCCCTGTTCCGAATAGGGCATGTGTGCAAAAGGCACAACAAATGGCGACTCCGCTGGGAGAATGCTCCCGACATTCTAGAAATAAAAATTCATTCCGAATGCAGATCTCTGATTGCGCAGACCTAAGACAATTTTCAAAGTTGAACTGAGGATAGTTTAAGGAAGGCATGATCGAATCAGATTGTAGATTTATCATGGAAGTGTGTGCATGGTGAATTAATTTCCTTTCCCTCAGACAAAGTATGAATAACCACTGGTCAGAGGAGATAAGCTACGTAGTTCGTCTAATCCTAAAAGTAACCTGGACATTGCTCCACTGCCAGTCAGGCATCCATAGCCCCGATGGAGTTGTCGCTATGATCTCACGAACATAGCTCTACTACCAGCTAGACGTCCATAGCCCTAGTAGAGATATTCGCACACCCATACGGTTGATTTTTCGCAATTTATTTATTGCTTGTGCTGGATATTTACTTTTAGCACCTTCTTTTTCTTTAATTTTCTGTCAACCGTGCGAACAACGAAGTTCACAATGGGCTTGAGAATCGTAGTGGTCACTGGAACAGACTTTAGATTTTTCACTTATTTTCGCTTCCCAGTGATCACCATACTGTTCTTTGGAGATATTTTCTTAAATTTGTTTTGTGTTCCATGATAAGAGTAGGAATTCGAGCAGATAGCCATCCTAGGTTAGTGCAAAGTCAAAAGTTGAAAATCGATACTTAGGAACTTTCAAAGAGTAGCAGTAGGGAATTTTGGCTTATCTAGAGAACAACACGAAAGCAGACAGCAAGGTAACCGTTCACTGGACCGGGCACGGCCACCACAACAGAACAGGTAGTCACTTCCCAAAATCACAACAAAGCGGCCAAAAAGGCAAACAAAACCAAAGGATAAAGTAGGAAACCTACCTTAACCTATGTACAAGTATTTACACTGACAACTCGCGAGAGCTTAGGCTTGGAAGTAGTGCTTGAGGTGCTACCCATTGATCGGCAATGGGACATCTTCACCAGTAAGAGTCTTTAAACAAAAAACATTATCTCCCAGGATTTTAGGAATTTGAAAGGGGCCAAACCAAAGCTTGTCAAATTTATTGTGTCCCCTTTCTTTTCATGGGCCTTGTCCCATTAGAGGACTAGATTAGAAATGTGGAAGGCCTTAATTTTGGCTTGACGATCGAACCATCTTTTGACTACGCCCTGGTGTTTGGCAAAATTTTTTATTGCACGATCTCGTACTTCTTCAAGGTGCAGCAGCTTGGCGAGGCGAGCTTATCTGTGGTCTCCTCCTTCATAAAAATCATTGATGAACTAGAGGGTTGGGATTTTCAAATTTATGGGGAAGATAGGCTCTAAGCCATAGACTAGATGGTACGGGGAATCTCCAAAGGCAGCCTTGTGGCGGGTGCGATCTGCCCATAAGGCGAAACGAAGTTGGGTGTGCCAATCCTTAGGATTCCTATCTAGCAGCTTCTTAATCACTATGATCAAGTTTTTATTGGTGGACTCAGCAAGGCCATTGCCTTGAGGGTAATAATTAGAGGGGAATTTAAGGGCGACACCATAATCAAAGGCCCAACTTGTGAATTTCAGTGAAGCAAATGCAGGGCCGTTATCACACACTAGGGCATACGGGCAACCAAAATGATTTAAGATAAAACTTTCTAAGAAATTGATTACGACTTCAGTTGTATATTGCTTACAAGTTATTGGTTATGTCCATCTAGTGTAGTAATATGAAGCGGTTAGAATGTACCTGTGTCCCGCAGATGATGGAGGACTCACCGGACCAATGAAATCGAGACCCCACTGCGCGAAAGGCCTTACCCCCAGAACTGGTTGCAATGGGATAGCAACGTTCCTTTCCCTGGTAATAGCGGTCTGGAACACGTGGCAGGTACAAACATGACTGTGAGCATCCTTGAAAATGGTGGGACAGTAGTACCTGACTCTCAGTACTTGATGCGCCATTGATAGGCCTGAGCCATCGCCAGTTCCAAATTTTTCATGGAATTTTTTAAGGACGCGATCAACCTCCTCCTTTCCCAGGCTTCGTAGATAGATGCCTTCATGATTTTTCTTGTACAATATAGAGCCCTGCAACATATAATTGCTGCTTTTCAACCTCAAAGCTCATCTCCAGACTCCTTGCAAATGGGGTGGGCACTTGTGATTCAGTAGATAGTACACTACATCGTCATACCATTCTCTTGGGGAGACGTCCTCTAGTTACTACTATTGCACCATGAGTTCAGGTACAACATCAATAACTATCTCCGCTATTATTCGGGCGAGTGCCTATCCTCTTACTAGCTTCATCGACTGAATCTCCATGTTGTATTCCTGTAGCACCGTGATCCACTTTGCCCTTCCTTCCCCCAACTCATTCTGCATAAGCAGTGTTTTTACGGCGGGGTCAGGAACTATGGCAAAGACTTTGTTGCGTAAGATATAGTGCCGGAACTTCTTGACTCCTTTAACAAGGGCGTAAGCCTATTTTTCAAAATTATGATAATGTAGTTCGACATCCTTCAAGGGGGAACTCATGAAGGCGATTAGGTGCTCGTTTCCCTCGTCATCCTTTTGTGTCAGGATGCTGGCACAGGAATGATCTGAAGTGAAGGAGTAAATAAAGAAGGGCTTTAGATAATTTGGGCTGACCAGCACAGGGGCATCAGCGATGGCCTTCTTGATTTCCCCAAAGGCCTGTTTTGCTTCGGGGGTCCACTCAACCTTGGCATCTTGTTTTAGCATGGCGTTGAGTGGTTTGACTATTTCTGCAAAGCCTGTAATGAACTTGCGGACAAAGTTGATCTTTCCAAAGAAAGACTTCAATTCTTTCTTACTGCCTGGCAACTCGATTTTCATGATGGATTGGATACGCTCGGGGTCAATAGAAATTTCCCATTCAGACAGAACATGCCCGAGGAGTTTCCCTTCTGTGACCCCAAAGATACACTTCTTCGGGTTAAGGGATACCCCAAATGTGCAGCACCTCTCAAATACCTTGCATAAATCAGCGACATGATTGCTCTGCTGCTTTGAAAACACTATTAAATCATCCATGTAGATGATGATGCACTTACCAATAAGGTCTTTGAAAGCGATGTCCATAGCACACTGAAAGGTGGCGCCAGTGTTGATTAGTCTGAAGGGCATCCTTCTATATGCGAACGTTTCCCACTTGGTGGTGAACGCCGTCTTGTGTTGATCTTCGTATTGCACCATGACTTGGTTGTATCCTGAGTATCTGTCCAGAAAGGACATCATCTGGGACCCATTCACTACCTGTAGCACCTCATCCAATGAAGGCACAGGATAATTGTCCTTCTTCGATGCTCGATTCAGATTGTGGAAGTCCACGCACAACCTAATTTCTCCATTTTTCTTTCGAACGAGGACCAAATTTTCTACCCAAGTAGAGTGTCTGACCGGAAAGATGATCCTGGCTGATAGCAACTTTTGTACTTCCTTGTAAATGATTGGCTCTAATAGAGCATTGACAGGGCACTGCTGCTGGCGGAACGGCTTCGCATCTGGCCTGAGAGGGATAGTGTGCGTGATGATCGATGTGTCATACATCTTGAGATCATCATAGCTTTGGGCTATGACATCATGATATTTGCGTAATGTTTCAATAATCCCTCTTCTTTCTTCAAGAGCACATACCTTTCCTATAAACACATTCTTGGTATTTCCAGCTGTTCCTAGGTTGTAGGTATCACATTGACCACTGATAGTATCTTCTTTGGCCTGTTGATCTTGCTCTCTGATCTGATCAAGGTCAAATATCCGCTCCAATTCGACCATTACCCTAGGGATGGTGTTGGTCTTCAAGTTAATGATCCCCTCTATATATAAGTTCGCTTCTTGGGGTTCGACATCATCGATTATCTGAGCAGCGAACACATCCGAACTGGTGATGAAGTCTAGGATATGCTTATCATCATTGAATACTTGGAAATTGGCCATGTAATCTGGCACTGACGGGATAGAAGTGAGTTCTACCATGAATCACTTGAGGCCAGATAGGGATAATGGCTGCAGTGTACTTACTGCTTGTGCCAGGGCATTGGCGGTATAGTTCTAAGTACGTGGGATCAGCTAAATGTTGAAAGCGTCCAGCCCTTCCAGCAGGTCCCATACACGGTGTCGATAGTTAGTGAGTCTTCGTTCATAACAGGAATAGAGCTTCCTGACTTGCTTTATGACTAGCTCTGAATCTCCATACACTTGGAGCATCTTGAAATCCTTTCTTAATGCCATCAAGAGGCCCAACACCAAAGCCTTGTATTCCGCCATGTTGTTAGTACAATAGAATTGCAATCTATGAGCAGAAAAGTATGATTTACCTTTGGGACTGATCAACTCAAAACTCGCTCTAGCCCCATGCTTGGATTTAGAACCGTCAAAGCACAACGTCTAGAACCCGAGGGAGTCCTCAGATGCAGGGCTAACAAGAACTGCCTTGACCTTCGACGGGGGCAGCATTTCAGTAACCAGCTTGGGAATTGCAGGGGTGGAACCTGTTCGTCCGCCGGATGCAAATCTTGCATCCGCCCGTGGGGTGGCTCGTTTCTGGGCATGTTTCATTGCTATTTGACATAAGTAGCAGTCAAATTCTGAATGAGCAGTGTTGTGTACCTGGCACCAGTTAGGGAGCAAGAGCTCCTAAAGGTTCATCTGATTTCCTAGGCTGAGCTAGTCATGTACGTATTTTCTCATAAAATCCTGGAAACCATCGAGCAGCCCTTGACCATTGCAGGTGGGCTGCACAATATGAGAAGGACCTCATTTGTTGCTTTTCCTTCAAATTCTTCTTGCTCATTCAGGTATGCTATCGGGGAATAGTTTCCCAAACTTGTTTCGGCATACAACACCTCATTCGTGTTGTTGTACTCGGTAATGATGAATTTCATTCGGGGTTCCCTGTCGATCCAGATCTGATTAGGCATTCCCTTCCACAAGAGCCATATGTGAGAGTAGTCTGTGGTGGTATATATGTTCAGTGCCCTCATGAAATCTCTACCTAGGATTATACCATAGGTATCTGGGATATCAGCCACCTGTATGTCAATAGTTTGTTGGATTCGGGGATCAGCAGTGAGTTGCATGTGTATCCTGTTGATCTCCCCAACTATGCTGATTTCAGTTTTATCAAGCTGCGTCACCTTTCGACGAGAAGGAGTTGGTGTTATTTCGAGTGCCTTGCACACGCAAAGAGGCATGACATTGGATGAGGCCCCTGAATCCAACAAGCAATTATGGAGGTTCTTTCCGAACACATGGACGGTGGTCAAAAAGGGAGGGGTCTCAAATTTTCTTTGAAATAACCCTCCTGAAACGTCCACCTGGGCAACCTGGGCCTTTTGTTTCTTGTTGCCTCTATTTTGGGTTGGTGCCAGATTAGCTACCCTTTTGAACTGCTTGTTTACTTGCTGACCTGATGGCAGGTCCGTTGATCTGTTGAAAATCTTCCTGACAATCGGCTCATTTGATTGATCACTAAAAGAAACCTTCTTTGCTGGGATCTCTTCTTGACTTGTCTCTTGTGATGGGGTCCCATTTATGATTCAAAAAAAGGCATTCTGGACTACAGACACTTTCAGAAGTTCGAATGCGAACACGCTTAGCTTTACCTTTTTAAATTCTTCAGCAATATACTCCCCCATCTGCTCAATTTCTTGGTCATTAGAAACGTTCTAGAAGGGGCTAGCGTTTTGACCTTGGCCAATGCCTGGCTATTTATTCCTGCTGAGGTATCATGTGGGCGTAAGCGGAAAACCCAGATTATTGTTCGCACTCGGATCAAGAGGGGTGCTGAAATTTTTTGGTGGGGTGGAAGTCATGAAAGGACCTCCAGCATGGCCTCTTGCTTGTCTATTCCTAAGGTTATAAGGGGCAGTCCATTGGTGAAACATTTGGACTTCGTCCTCCCTAAATTCCTCTTTGTCATCTTCGAGACCATTATCTACTGAATTAAAAAGCTGAGCCAAAGGACTTTTAGAACTTACCTTGCTTACTGTATCACGATGGTTTGACACAGTGCTCTCTAGCTTGGGGGCATTGCATTCCGCCCTTGGGAAAGGGCCCTGATTTAGCACCAGCACCGAGGCGTCGTACGGATCAGATGGGACAATGTCTCGACATCCTGAATTGTCGAGTGCATTATGAACTTCGACCTGGAAGATCTCGGCCGTAGTTTGAAACTCCAGGCAATCCAATTTGGAATGGCGGCTTGTCTTGTGTATGCGGCACCAACCGGATAAAGCAGCCTCTGCCAAGTAAACTCTGCTTGCGAGGTTTTCACTATTGCTATTGTTGGGATGATCAAGAGGTGTGGGAACACCGCCATTATTAGGGCGTGTATTCCACATCCGATTTTGCCTTTGGAAGGGCCTCCTATCAAAGTTTTGGCCCCAGTTCTGACTCCTATCATAATTCTACCCCGACGATGTGCCAGCGTCCTGATTGTCTCGATTTTCCCTATTAAAGTTGGCCTGGATGCTCTTTTGCGATGTCTGCAGCTGATTGTTCTGATTCCTCAGATGTGTTATCTCAGTCGACATCTTCTTGACCATCTCTGTAAGTTCATCAATCCTATCCCTTTCGGTACTACCTAGTTGCAACGCGGTGTTCTGAAGGAACACAGGCTGTGGTGCTGGCTGATTCTGATGAGTGGGTGGGAACTCCACTGCTTGAAGGTATGCCAACATCTGGGATGCTTATGGATGTGATTGTTGCTGCTGGGGTAGCAAGTATTGAGGCATTGGGTATGCCTGATTCATCGGCTGTCGTAGACACAGAACCATAGGCAGCTGAGGTACTGGATTTAACAGAGGCATTTGATGTTGCAATGCTTGTGTGAGTCCCTGTATCTATGCCGGATGTGCGATTTCTCAGAGAGAAGGTAATGGACCAGATATATTATGTTCCAAATCTGTGCTAGCAATGATGGCTTCAGCATATGCATCGACTAACCTGGCTAGTGGTGGTCTCATCCGTTTCACCAAGGCTGAAGTGAGGTTGTCTAGTGTGGCATAGTAAATAGGTAGGACAACAGCATCATTAAAAACATACGGAGCCTGCAGCCGAGTGTACACTCTGTGGAAGCGATCGTTGAACGTGCTGATTGGTTTATTAATTTCCCTTTGCATTGCCATGAAATGTCTGTACGAATCTATCGGGCTGACTGGGGTCTTGAATTTATGTAGAAATACATTATTCAAGAGGTCCCATGTGCTGATAGTTCCAGCTGGCAAATTGACGTACCAGTAAAAGGCCTCTTCCCCTAAGGAATAAGGAAAGAGCTTGCAAGCTACATCCTCGTACATGATCTACATAGTCTTCAAAGCGATTTCAAAAATCCTAACATGTTCCTCGGCTGTCCTCTGCGGATCCCAGGAGTTGAACTTTGTACAAAAATTCTCAGGGTTCTTGGGCATGTCATGATAGAGGTTGAAAGCAAGGGGAGACGGGTTGTTACCCAACCATGCCATTAGGAAAGGTGGTGGAGGTGGCTATGCTAGGTTGTTCTATGGCTAGGATGGGACAACAACAACCAGGGAGGTAGCAACTAGGCTGAGGACTGCGTTCAGATGGTAGGCAGAGTTCAATTCAGATGAAATGGCAAATTGGAAAGTCTCGGTGGTGGGATGAGTGGAAGATGAAACTGCTAATGAGGATGAAGAGGGCAAGGGTGAAGGGGCAACGAGCTGCTCCATGGAATTGGTGATGGATGATCCCCTTCACTTAGCTCTCTTAGCTCAGATGGGTGGCTGTAATTCTTGCAACTCCCCCTTGTTTGGTGTAGATCTCAGCACTCGGCGGAATCTCTTAGGGGAGAATGATTCAATTTGATCTAGCTTTACCCTTTCAAGGCCCTCCTTCTAGCGCCAGTTCTATTGATGGGCATTAGGAGGAGAAGGGCATGAGATGAATGAAGTAATGTCCTTGTTCTGCCCTCCTTCTAGCGCCAGTTCTATTGATGGGCGTTAGGAGGAGAAGGGCGTGAGATGAATGAAGCAATGTCCTTGTTCTTCCCTCCTTCTAGTGCCATTTATGTTGATGGGCGTTAAGAGGAGAAGCACATGAGATGAATGAAGCAATGTCCTTGTTCTGCGCTCCTTCTAGTGCCAGTTCTATTGATGGGCGTTAGGAGGAGAAGGGCATGAGATGAATGAAGCAATGTCCTTGATTTTCCCTCCTTCTAGCGCCAGTTCTGTTGATGGGCGTTAGGAGGAGAAAGGCGTGAGATGAATGAAGCAATGTCCTTGTTCTACCCTCCTTCTAGCGCTAGTTTTGTTGATGGTGTTTTTATGCACTTCATAACATAGGTAATGCGTAGGTGCATCACCTTTCTTGAAAGACAATTTTCCACAATCAGATTGTAGAACACTATCCTAAGGTCTCTTGGATGTCAGGTCTTGACAATGCTTGGAATATTTCAGTTGTTTATGTGATTTGCTGGAATCACAAGGCGGCCTTACATGGTTGAAGCTGTAGGGGAATTGAGTCAATAAATGGAGTTCTAGAGGTCTGGAATTGATATGCTTTGCTGCAGGTTCAAACAACAGTCTTAGACTCCATTATTTCATTGGATTTGGCTTTATAATGTGCAACGAACCTTGGCACAAGTTGATTCTAAAAAAAAAAGGAAAAAAGAAAGGGCAAGGAAGAAAGATGTTTCCCGGACCTGCAACTACCAATGAACAGTGATCATGGAGGTTCCCGCTGTGGACAGTTTCCTTAAATGGGATTTCACTTAGCCAGAATTCTCACAATATCATGAAATCAGTGCTATCTTCTAGGGACTGCAGATGTTCATCATTCATTCATTCTGGAAACATGAACAAAGATAAAGTTTAATGAGCAGCAATGGAATCGAAGTCCAGACTAACTTGCATAGTCACCTTCCTTCAGCAAATGACCAAAAGTATGGACAAGGAAAGCATACACACATCAACTATCTCCAAAACCAGAAATAACATATTAAATCTACCAAGTTTAAACTGAAGATGCTAGAACAGCAAAATAACTTAAAGCAAAGCTATAACTAAAAGGGAGAGGAACCATGAAACATATTGAGAAACCCAAAAAATACACCAAAATTGACTGCATTTGCTATTTATAATTTCTCCAGCATGTCTTTACAACAACTCAACTCTCTTAAAATGAGAGGAGGAGAGCCCTATTTATAGTTTTCAAAAAACAAAATGAGTGGCCAAGATTCGATTCTATTATGTGGCCAAGATTCATTTTACATTAGGGTTTCACCTACCCCCAAATATATTACATTTACAAATACTTTCTTGTCTCTTCCCTATTGTGTCATCTAGTGACAACACTGTAGCAAATTTGTCTTTTAGTGATTTGCCCTCTGTTGTAGCTATTCTTCAAGGTACTGTTCGTCGATGACTAGGTTGCCCTCTCGTTTTCTCAATGCGGCATACTCCATGAAACTTAGGATCAGGGATTGAAGCTTATCCACCTCCACGATGTCAAATTTAAGGATTTGGTAACTCCATTCCTAGGAATTGCTGCCAAGCTTCTTCCAATCTGCTTCATACTTAACATCATTCTCCTTGAAAGCTTCTAATTGTGCGAAGGCTCGGGCCACAAAACACAAGAACTCAGTGGTGATTTCGGCGGACATCCCATCTTCCATAATCTTCAAGAAGTGGGGCTTGATGTTTTCGGGATTGATCTTGACCACGGGCACTTCATATCCCATCATCAGTTTGAGGTACTAAGTACACTCCTCCCTAGACTCCCTTACCCATTCAATGTTAGGCACTATCCGTTCCAAAATCTACTCTAGCCTTCTCTTTCGGTGGTTATAATCTCATTTCCAAGTATCCACCAGCCAGTGGTCATCGTCCTTCAACCAACATTGGTTGATGAGCCTTTTATAATCCAACGGGTCCTGTTCCCACACCTTCTGATAGTCTTTCAAGGTGGGGACCTCCATGCTCTCGAAGGCTGGAATGTGGAAGGTGTTCGTAATGCTTGAAGGAGACATATCTGCAAGGATAT